>OY720035.1:9788092-10280572 GCA_963082485.1 Eudonia mercurella | reverse complement strand
GTCTATAGCAAACAATTGCTCATTGACAGACTAATTTTCAGACAGATCACGTGCGAGGTACGAACTTACTCGCATTTAATTAATATCGAATGAATACCTAGAGACTGGTTTCCATTAATTAACGTTAACGTCAACTATGCTTTGATTATTTTATTTTAGCAATATTCTACAAATCGATCTATTCTTAAAACAAAAAAAAATCTCTGGAAGTAGTTATAGAACAGCCTAATTACCAATAATAAGTTAATTACATAAACAAAGTAATTCATATTTTTAGTAACTTTCCTTTTAACGTTTTCTTTAGAACCCCATTGAGCGTCTTTTCTCAAGGAATATGGACCAAAAGGTATATTTCAGCCTTCTAATACATGTATATAAAACCGGGGTGATAACAAGCTTTATTTAGGGGAACTATATATTAGGTTAATTAAATGCCCTGGCATGTTAACAAGTAGATTATTGGTATAGGTTTCCAAGAATAATGTATGGAAACTTCGCTTCTAATAAAATAAATCGTTTAATTCCTAAATGAGAATTTTGGTCATCACAATGCATCTTTTATTTCGTTTTGAAAATTAGTTTAAGTGTTTCATTTAATTTCATGGTTATAAAAATAATATATTTGTTGCATATAAAGTATAAATATTGGTTATTTTATATATTGAATAATATGTTTGTAAGCAAGCTTATTTTTCATAAGCAAGGAGGTAATATATAAAAGTAGGTAGCCCACATATCAAGTGTTACAACTATTCAACTTCTTTGCCGGCTCTGGCCACTCCGGCAGTATTACATAGCCCGTACAATCACCGTAAATTGGTCTAGGCTGACGGGACATACTCGGGTATTAAGACAAAAGTATCCAAGTCCCTTTGTTCGGCTGAAGAGAGTTGCTCCAATTACGCGGCGTAATCCAGCGCGGCCGCCGCGAGATAGCCGCCTTATCGACTTACCACGATTTAATATAACACTGGATACTGCCGCAATATTTACGTGAAACGCCTACCGGCTTATACTGGGCAACTCAAATTAGTGGCTATGTCAGACGAGTCAAGTAAATGAGAAAAATCTGATAATAAGCAAGTCTATATAAAAAAAGAACATACTTTTGCATTTAATACTTGTTTATGATTTACACAGTTAATAAATAATATTTTGTTTTACAGTAAGCTAATATTTAAAATTATTAATGTATTTTATGTTGTTCATCTTAAGTATTAGCGATTCTCAATATAAATGTAATTAACCTACCCACTAAATACATTAGCCTGTACTAATTGCAGTTGTAATCTACTTACAAAGACAATAAAGCAAGCTTTGTATTTTTAAAGTAGTTGTGGGCTGCCCCTTTAAAGAGGCAGCCCAGCTCGGCGAGCAGCGTCCGTGCAATTGGCAACTGTAGGTTAGTTAGGGATGTACAATCGTATACGATTAATAGACCTATAGTATACCTACAGAATATCTTAATTCAAATAGGTCAGTAGGTAAGGGTAGCCTGAAAATATAAGCCTCTCTTATACTTTTTCTAAGGGACTGTAACGTCTCATATAGTTAAAAAAAAAACGAATACAAAATCCAAATACTTTTAGAATCGTATTGGATGAGGGTTTTTTCAGTTTAAGTAGTTTTCTTTTTTTCACTGTGGAAAACATTTTTAAATTAATTGATAATATTAAATCTTTAAAATAGACGAGGTTTGTAAGCACATATTTCTTTATCATTTAAAAACAGATTTCTCTATTACTTTCCTATTTGGATTGAGCAATCAACAGGGTGGGCAGTGGGCTCACTGTGTACATACAATCTTGATAAGTTAGAAACTAATTGGAATTTGACGCGTCCAGCGCGGCATGCTTCCTGCAGGCCTATTCCGGCGTATAATCGAACATGTCTACACTGACCGCAAAAGGCCGAGCGGCCACTACACACAACATACAACCATACGTCGCGCCGCGCCGCCGCCGCCGCCGGCCGCCCCACCCGACTGCGGTTTCCTACATTTCACTGACGTTCGCAATCGGTACAATCTAAAGGCAATGATATATTGTTACATTGCAACTGTTATAGGAATTCAGGGGCCTAATGCGAGTTTTATATGCATTCGATAACTTTAACGAGAATGAGAAATTGTATGGCATTGCGCAGGGTCTCTTGGTGACAAACAAGACTCGTATGGCAAATAAAACTCGCACAAGGCACCCAGAAAATAAAACCTACGTGACTATGTTTGACAAAAAGCAACAGGTTTTATCATTGATCAACTGCAAGTTTCTTATCATTAATATACTTAAATATTATTGTAAATATTTCAGATAACATATATAAGTGATAATAAAGAATTGTTAAGATTATAATAGGCTCGACATATGTACTTCTTAGTTTCAGGTTTTATTATTTGAAACATAATGAGAAATGTTTGTCCTACGTGAACCTGAACCCTGTGAACTAAAGTACATAGTAAGTAGTAAAGTTTTCTGGAAGCATCTGCTCTTGCCTTCCATAAATCATTAAAAACAATATAACAGACTTATCCCGCACCATAGACTTGATCAACTCTGGCAGTCTTATACACAGAATAAAAAACAATATTATGCAACATATTTTATTTGTTATTATTACTATTTTTGTCAAACTTTTCGTTATGTAAGTGATTAAAAAACCATAAGTAACTTACAATAATGAGAAGTAATAACTAGGTAGAACTTACTGGCTGTCTCATTGACAATTTGAATTTAGACACAACCCTAACCAATTTTGATTGGAAATAAATTTTACAAATTAACATTAGGTACTATCTAATAAGTATCATATCACAATATTTAATAGCTTAGTGACAGAAGGTGTCTCAAAATAACGAGGACTTATTTGTGCACACAAAAATCAACAAAAAATACATTATTAAAATATTAATGACAATATGACATTTTTACCAAGTAACATTTGATTATACATTTTTTGTTATTGGGAGAATACTAGTAATTAATTATAATTATTCAGTATAGATACATATATAAAGTACAAGTACATACAATTTTTGTGATAGGTAGGTTTCTTAATGGTATATTGAAAACAAATATTGACTTATGAGTTATGAATGAGCAATAATTTTATCATACCCAAACTATTTTATGCAACACAAATGTTGAAAGGTGAGATTTTTTTTAACTTAAATAATAAGTAAGAAGTATTTATCAACAGATTTGGACTTAAAACTGTATTAGTTTAACTTGCCAACTATGTTTTATTATTGCTTGCTTCACTAAGAGAGGCTGTTAATGATATTTTATTGATTATGTATCAAGTGTAAGATGTTTTAAATTAACATTACATTATTTGACAGTAAATTAAATAAACTTATTAACCTTCTGTCAACTGTGCCTTACTCATTACAGTCTAATGTCTTTGCAGTCTGTTAATAAAACTAAGGTGCACACTCAAAATTGGTGAACTAAGTTTGTAAATTGTCATGTGTAACCATACAATGCCTACAGTTGCATATCATGCTACTATAGGTAGTACTGGGATAGGTCCCAGTACTTATGGATAACACAACCCAGTTTAGCAAACAGTGCAAGAGCTTAAGAAGCCTACTTCAAGTACAATGTAGATTTAACAAGAATTATAGACACAATGGATTATCATTTTCATTTATCTGCTTATGGCACAAGATTTTATAATTCTTTAGATTTGTAATATTCAATAATAATTAATGGGTCAACTTAGTGAAGCAATATAGCAGAACGCATCAACCACACTGTCTTGTAACCACACACACCAAATGGATCTGTAGCCTAATTCAAAACAACACATCAATTAACCATCGTCCTCATTTGGTATTTCTAATTTCTATGTGTATCAAAGCCCACCTTGACTTTAATTCATTTGAAGATAAGGCATTTGGATTATTGTGATAGCTTATTTCTAATTGAAGTTTCAAAATATGAAGACTCATACTCAAGTTGTATTTACAAATTTATATAGAATTAAAATGCACATGAAGCCAGTTTCAGTTAAATAAATAACCTATAACAATGTCTTAAATTTAGCATTAGATAATTTAACCATTTCCCCATATTGATATTTAATATAATATATGAAGTAGAGTTTGCCAAATGCTGGTGAATTTATGAAATTAAAATGTTGTTAAGCTTGAACTTAGATTGTCCATTTATTGATACAAGGAAGAATAGTCTAGGTGTTAGGTGGTTGACCACATTTTTGGCATAACATAGATCCAAACCTTCAAATGAATCAAAATCAATGTTAACAATTTAAAAATAGACTTGGGATTACATTTTCTTTTACCAAGGTCTTTGTGGATCTCTCTCGATTACATTTAAACAGTCACGACATAACAAGTTACACCAACGATAAAAAAATACACACAGCTCCTTTTTAATAAGCAAGTTTCACCACTCTGCATCACCGTTTGCTTTTTGAAAGACATAATCTTTACCGGCTAAATTCATAATGCCATCTTTTAAGTAGAACTTCCATTTGTTTCGGCTGCGAGTTATCTTATCATATTGACAAACAACAACATTGTCAGTATCAAACATGTCACCAGGTTCCTCATCGGACACATCATCACCAGAGTTGAGGGGCTCCTCTTCTGCCCCTCCACTCTCATCGCGCTCTTCTTCCTCTTCCTCTGCACGCTCTTCTGCAGATTCCTCATCCTCATCATCGTCACCTGCACCGTCTTCTGAGCCGTCCCCAACATTAGACCCTTCATCATCGGAGGAGTCGAGTGCACCGTCTAATGAGAATGGTGCAGCCCCACTACGACCACCTCCACCATCAAATTCATTTTGTTGACCTGCTAATGCAGAGTTGATATGTTGTTGTAATAGAGTTGCAGCTAAAGTTTGCGGCAAACTTATTGTTGCATTAATAATGGGACCTGTCAAAACTTGGTGCAGCTTGTTACCATTTAGTGCAGAGGCAGGTATTTGAATTGTGAAAGAACGAGGTTGCGAGCCAGGTACACCTGGCTGGGCAGGCAGCGTAAGCTGCACAGGCACTTTGTTGTTTGGATCCAAAACGTGGTGTGGATGAGCACCCGCTAAGTTTGATGCTGAAGCTCCATGTTCTACGCCTGAATGCTGTTGGCTCGAGCCTTGAGCCATGTGGGAGTCAACAATTCTTTTTGGAAGTACATTACTGCCATTAGCTTTTTGGAAGTTTTGTAGTACTGGCGGTGGTGGCATTACAGGCTCGGGTTGAGGCGGATCCATAGCACCACTGGCTTGTAATTTGGTTTTCCATAACTGTTTCAATTCCTGTAACACCTGTTCATCTACGCCGTCATCCAAGAAGCAATCTCGCACTCCGGCAATGACATCGTCTACGACTGTATTGTATAATTTCAAGACCGACAATTGACTCATTGTAAATGTTTTGTTTCCTTGTAGGGATCGAAACTATTAACTAATAATGATACGGCAATCTACAAACTATTGATCTACCTCAGTGCTCAAAATTTATCGAAGACAAATAGCTTGGAAAACGAGAAGTGCGTATTGACTTCAGTATTCACATTTCAATCCAATGTCAAGTGACACTCAAGATTACACAGCCATTAGCAGGAAGAATATCTATTCGTCGTGTCGACGATTAAACTACACGATCACAAAATAATACTATTCGTCCACTCCATTTCTAAACACAATGAACTGAACAAATTCCAGGAAAATATTGAACATTAATTTTGACAATTTAACACTAAAACATAACCTACAAACAATAAATGAATTTGCCAGATTACAAAACTTGTCTGTGGTAACAGTCAGTCAGTCAATGATAAAACGACGCATGCGCGATTGCAGCGCCACGCCATAGCCACCCCACCTCCTCAATAGAAAATGGAGATCGTTGGCGTGGCAACGGGCTTGCGCTTTGCGACATCCTATTCCTGATTGATTTTAAAGTACATGGACGCACCAGTTCGTAAAATCCCTAAGTCACACTTAGGGATTTTTTCAACTAACAATACTATCGAAAAGAGCTAATTTTTTTCTATGATTTTGTCTTTGGAAGTTTTATTTTAAAAATCTCTAAACCAGTTTTTTTTAAAGTTCAAAATAATATTTTGGTTCAATTTCAGTTCGTAAAATCGCTAAGTCCCTAAAATCTCTAAGTCCACGAAAAATTCTGAAAAAATAACTTAGTCCGGCAATGTTTGTTTTGTTTTTCTACCCAATACCAGGCCACTCTATGATGTTATTAGTTTAGATTAGTTAAAACTATTTTATACGCATAAGTTTTTAAATAAACGTCGTTAACTCATTGTAACAAAGCGGCGCAGGGGCCTGCTGAGCCAATAATTAATTTAATTTCGAATTGTATCTGTGTGATAAATGTTATTGATCTATGTCGTTTTTATCACAATAAATAAATAAATAAATAAATAAATAAATAAATAAATAAATAAATAAATAAATAAATAGAGATTTTGCTCTGATTGAAAGACAAAAACAGAGAAATATTAGAGAAACACCTGATGATTGTTATTCATCAATGGTGAGTGTAAAAGAGGCAAAAATAAACGACATCAAAAAGTTGATGCATACATTTCAGAGAGCGAAAGGGCTTTTTACAAAGAAATTTTCTAAGAAATGGCTCTGCTGGATAATGTTAATAACCCGGATGATTTCTGCGATGATATTGAATAAAGAAACACGCAAGAAGCAGAGCAGTCACATTAAATTACGTTTAATAATACTTTCTTCAGTAATTTTCTCTATTCGTCGAAATATTTCATTTATGTTCTCAAAAATATTATTTTCTCTTTGTGATTGTATGATCTCACCTAGGTTAGTTTATAAGCATAACAATAAGTTAATTTTTGAGAGATATGACTTATAGAAAAGTTGATTTTTAAGAGTCTTTTCATATTATTTACTAATTATTTAGTAGCATATTAAAGTTATTATTTTTTTTATTTTAAGTACTCAGAGTAGGCAAATTCAAATCTCAACAACAATAATCATTTACAAACAAAATAAGTACTTTAGAAACATGTTTTATTATTCAATAACAATGTTAGTTTTGTCATAGCCACAGTACAAACTATTCCTAAAAACTAACTAAGTCCTTATAAAACTGCCAAAAAACCTCTTAGTTCAAGAATTTGAGTTAAGTCCAAAAACATTGTTGATTTTTTATTATTTTTAAGCATAGTTTACAGTTCTGTTGATTTGGTCCAATAAATGCTTGTATTTTTTTCAATTTTAGACAGTGGTTTTTTATTTCTAAAACTCATAGGTAAAGTTTCAGGATTAATTTTTAACCTTTATGCGACTGTAGCTCAAAACGCAAAAACTTGACTTAGGGATTTTACGAACTGGTGCGTCCACATACAGTATTTTATTTTTATTTTACTAGTTATTTTTTATTTGAGTTGTGTAAAAAAGTATTATATTTTTTTGTTGACAACACTGTCGTATTTTCAGCAAGTGTCTGTGGCAGGATTTAATCATTCATTCTTTGTTTTTCATTCTAGCTAGTACATTGCTTTGTGTCATTCATTCTCTTCATGTTCCCTCCCATTTCCCTCTCTTCTCTACAATACTTTCATTCGTGATTCTTTTTCCTTTAGTTGATGGCTTCGTGCGATTAGCACATTTAGCCAGTGTCAAAGTAATTTTCTTACAAGTAATACATAAATAAACAATATTTCTTTCTTGTATGATGATGATGAATGATGATAATAGAAATGAGAAGTGAGAAATGATATACCCCCCAACCCCTCGAGTATCTCAGTGGAGAGAGAAAGATGTGGAGTTTTTTAAGTCCTCGGGCGGACTTCTTGAAAGAATTTGAAAAGTGACGTTGCACTGTTTTGTTTCATTTGCCAACACTCATGCACAAGCACACTCACGAACACACCAAATTTAAAAACCGCTAACTGAAACAAGAACGGAATCGAGAGTTACAATTTTTTTAGTGTTGCTGCCATCCAAAATGAACTATTTTTATTTAATTCCTAGGAACTATGATTCCAATGAAAACATTGCATTAGAGTTTATTTTTTGTCTCGAATAATAGAACACAGTGTCATTTTTTGTTTTAACTACGGTATTCGATCTTTCAAACATGCTATGACCGGCCGCTTGTATAGGGGCAGACCACTGTGCGCCGGGGCGCAGCGGGCCGCATATTCCGCCGCGGATTTTGGTTGCGTGCGATGCGGCCCGCGCCGCCCCGCTGCGCCCCGGCACAGTGTGCTATAGCAACATTAACTTCTTCTTTAAACAACAGGCAAATAAATACATGATATCTTGTTTTTTGTCTTTTAGTTCTTTTTTTTGCCTTTTTTGTCATGGCAGTCGTGTTTTTTAATTATTAATTTTTAATTTGTACCTTTTAGTGATAAGTTTAATTTTAATAAAATATGTCATGCTAGGTAATTTAATTTGTAAGCATTTTTATACAAGAAGAACCAAAAAACCTCTTCACATATAGTGATAAACATCGAGTTCTAGTCTCTAACTCCAATAATGACGAATTTTCATTAAATACAAATTTTCATCCCCTATTTTACCCACATAGGGGTTAAATTTGGAAATTCAATTTAATGTGCGCGAACCTTTAACAGTTAATAATCCATCATTTCACATTAATATTCGACATAACACAAATTTTAGAAAATAAAACTCTTCACTTTCCCGCCAAGAAGTCCATTCGTGTTTTTCATGACCATTTTATTAAAATTGAAAGGTTATTAATAATAAGGTTGGTGTTGACCTTTGGTTTTTACTAAAATATTACTTTACGGACTGGGGTAGTTACAATTTATGGGTAACTCTTTTACATTCTACACATTAAACTGCGTCAGGCGTATGTTTTACACGTTGTTTTATTTTTTATAGCTTCGTGATGTTTTCCAAGGTTTTTCACGTAGTGTATGTTTCAGTGTATGTTCTTTAAAACATTTACCTATTTTTTATTTGACCTATGCAATAATTGGCGGAAATAAATGACGTCATTGTAAAGGCCCCAGTACACAATGGCCTGTGATGGGCCACGCTTTGCAATATACAACTGTAGGCCACGAGCACTTGGTGTTCACACAATGGCACATGACTCATTGCTGCCTGGCGAAACACTTGCGATGGACGTGGAAGTAATTTCGGCCGCGGTTATTTATTTATATACTGCTTACAAGTATACTTATTTACTAATATTATAAAGAGAAAAGATTTGTTTGTTTGCATTGAATAGGCTCCGAAACTAATGGACCGATTTGAAAAATTCTTTTAGCATTAGAATCCTATATTATCCCTGATATAGGCGATAGAAGAGCCTCGTCTGAACATAATATGCAGTAATGTAGGTACGATGTTTTCAGGTCAATGATGCATGGAATCGCATTGCAAACTCCCTGCAAATTTCTGTTTCGGAACTAAAAAAAAGAAAGAGACTGACATCTTGGACGACCAAAAGTTCAAACTAGCACGCAACAAAAAAGTCCACTATCCCAGTTAGCGGTCGGTGTCGAACTAAACAATGTGCCATTGTCTGAACACCACAGGCAATGCTACGCCACGATTCCTTTGAAGTGTGCCCAAAAAACCGACAATTTCCCGATTGCGGGCCATCATGGACAATTGTCGGCCACTGTATACCATTACCCCCTGTACACAATAGCGATGGCCTGTAGGTGGGCCAGCATACGCTATTGTGTACTGGGACCTTTAAAATTGCCAGTTTCCATTTCTTAAGGAAACTTTCTCAGTATTATAATTTTAATGATTATTTTGACAATGTTGCTTAGAAATACAGCAATGGAGGCCCTTTTAAATGGGGCCAAAAACTCGAAGCTCGAAGTAGATGGCGTCACTGTCGACCGTTCGCAACATTCGCCATTTTGTGAACTTGTTGTATGTAGATCGCTCTAAAGTTACTTTGGTAAAAAAACACTAATTATTATGTATTTGACGTGCAGTGTAGCCCAATTAAAACAAGGGCTGATAAATAGGTGTCGACGTGTGTAAAGGAATCAGCTTTAATTAATGAGTTTATGCCCTTCGATCAACAATACTATTGTATTGTATTGTATTGTTGATCGAAGTTTATGCCACTCGACCACCGCGGTAATAGGGTATTTGACTACAATGTAAATATAGATCAACCTGTTGTTATCTTAACAGTTAACATTTTTTTAAACCAATTTATCCAGCACATAATTTTAAAATAAGTATAATTTTTATAAAAAATCATTTATAAAATGATTAAATTTTTATGATTGACCACGTGATCGAAAACGCACGGGATTGGTCACGTGATGTCGTGACGTCATTTGCAAGATGTCACTTGAATTTTTTTACGGTGTGATTTGACAGCTGTTTGTTTACATGCAATTGACGTCACGACGTCACGTGACCTGCATGCATTGTTTTGGCAGCTATTTTATTCATTTGGATTTTAATGGCGATTTTCATAAAAAATAAAGAAATTTACAACGAATTAATCAAATTGCAAATATATTATGCTATAATGAACCATTAGACATATTTTTCTAAAACCTGTCAAATACCCTATTCGCAAATTAGCTAAATGTACCTAATTTTATATTTATGCTGTTGGTAAGAACGGTCGATTTCACGATGTGAATTAATATGACACTTTTCAATGCATTTTTTAAAACCCGTAGATTTCATAGTTTTTGTGTATTGAGACGGTAGAGGAAGTCAGAAGAAACATATATTTGTTTAAAATAGCTGGAATTCCTATTAGAAACGCCAAATTTCTTATTCTTTTGTAACACGAATGAGAATTCTCTGACACTAATGATCCTAATGTTAACATTATTAATGCGAAAGTAACATTTCTTGTCTGTCTGTCCGTCTGTCGCTGTCTGCTACGTAATCACGCACGTCTAATCCATTGAACGTTCTCCTAGAGATAGATTGGATCTTGGGGAAGTATATTTATGTACCTGTAGAATTGAGATTGAATTGACATCACATCACAACATCGATTCTCTCTGTCTCTAATGTCTCTGTTCGGCTTTGAAAACTTAAAAAAAGTCAGTATACCTAGTCGTTTTCAAGGTTTTCGTGGGTACCGTATTAATAAAAATTAAATGCTGTTCGTGGTGTCAACCAGTGGTACCGCAAGTGTCTCATCGGATGTACTGTCGGTTGTACATTGAAGTTAGCCAGAATCTAATGCATGCAGCGTACGGCCGCGGCCGCAGAGGCTATAGGGCTAGCTATTTGCGCGCGATCGATACCCCCAAAATGTCACCACCCCACCTGGCAGACTCCAGCCTGCCTGGTCATGTGCGACGCTCAACTGAATAATCACACCGAACTAGTAACAATGTAGCGAGATATGTTGTGGCTGTCATTCTCGGAAAGAGCACAGGGCAGTGTCGTAACTTCCCTTTCTCTTTATTATAAATGTAATAAAAACGTAGAGATTTATAATAAAACACTAAAAAAATGTAGGAAACTAGTTACTTATATTTTTACACCACTAAGTTATGAGGTATACGGATAGTTTATTACTACATACTGAATAAAACACACACACGCACACATTCACACATTATACACAGAATAAGATTGATTTGTATAATAATTTTGTTTAGTTCCATTAAGTTTGTCTAAGTTTAAAGCTATAGAAGAGCGAAGTTACTTGTTACAGACATTTTTATGCTTACTAGTTGGTTTAATGCTCTAAGTTATTAGGTGACTTCAATCATTGAACTTAAAATGTAATAGGTAAGTTTTGGCAATGAATTTAATATTTCAAATTTCATATCATTTCATACAGCAACTGTTTGGCTAATGTGTAATGTGTTAGTTTAAAATTAGCTCTGTTAACCCTTCTAGACAGTTGATACGCTTTGTTCTTAAGTTTTTTCGGTTTTCAAACGTGGCAATGGAGTTTAAGTACCACCTTATTTTCTCGAATTTGACCCGAGCAGCTACCAGTTCGGCTAATGTAATGAAAAATAGGAAAAATCGCAATACGTAAGGTGAGTAGAATAAATAAAATAATAATTTTGTATCTAAATATCTTAATGCTAATAATAGTTAACTCAATTAAATACAACTTTATTGAGATCTTTCAGATTTAGGATGCCATAAGTTATTTTTTAAATGCTTCGAAGTAAATTTGACGCTCCTCTCTCCAAGTTTCTGTGACGGGGTCTTTAAAGGTCCCATATATTTTCATTATGTAGGTAACACCTTTATCAATATGCACCTTTAAATGCCTCTATCATAAATATTAAGTTTGGAGTTAAAGTAGTCATTAGTTCGCCATGCTTTTAATCTTGCTTCCGTTAAGTTTCAGTTGCCGAGTGAATGTGGATAAGAATCTTTGTTAGTTTGACATGAAGCGCAAAATGAGTCGCTTCGTCGGAGCTGACGAACGAACAAAGGCACATTCAGACCATCAGACTGAGCACGCAGCGAGGAATGGGAATCGATCTTGGCAACTAATTCAAAGGCTTGCCCGCTTCGCTCAAAATATCTGCGTCGGCATACCTACGTACTGCAGGCGGAGAGAAATACTTAACATTTCATTACTAATTAATATTGAGTTAGCAGAATACCAGTGCTTTGTTTATACACTTTAGTGTTTTATGTATTATCAAAATAGGCCACTGAGCTATCGCCCTTATGTGCTTCTGCAGCACACATAATATCATAATTTCTATTTATTATTTATATATTATTTTTTGTTATTTGTATGATGTATAAGAGGTGCAAATAAAGTGTTTCTATTCTATTCTATGTTAAATAGAATTTCTTCAAAAGTGTCATTTGAAAGTTTTATACATTAGAAGGTGAAGGAGTGTAAGAAGGAGGAAGGAAAGTGAAAGAATGCGAAGGTTTGTGTGTTGTATGAAAGTGTTGAAAAAATGATCCACGAGCGGGTAGCACTCCTTCCCCCACTTTTGACATACCGGGTCAGGCGCCCGACTGTTCCAGTTCCAGTCTTAAAATGGCAGTTGTCAAATCCTGCTTAGGTATTGGGCCAGTGGTAGGTATGACCCTATACGTGCCTATTCGTGCCATGGGACAGCTGTGAGAAGTTTATAGCAGGGCTTGAATTCGTTACCAAAGCCACAATATATAAGTATCTTAAGTTACGTTATTTTTATAAAGCATGTTAGCGGTTAAGTAAGTAACGTTACTTACTTAACCGCTAACATGCTTTATAACGTTATCTAGTACAAGGTATTTTTACCCGACTACAAAGGAAGGGTAGGTATTGTTTCGCGCGTATCTTGTATTTATGTATGTAATATTTTTTATTACCTCATAAGTATCTCCAGAACCGCTGTACGGATTTACATAATTGAGGTATCGTTAGATTCATCTTAGCTGTTCAAGTGTTCTTAGATAGGTGACGTTAAAAAAAACCAACATGGCGGCGGCTGTGCGACGCCATTGGACTCGGTGAAAAACAATTTTTTTTTCGAATACTACGGGTATCAAATTAGAGAGCTCAACACAAGGATTTCAAAAAGGTATAATCATGATTATCATTACCGTAATACTAAAAAAATAATACATCATCAGTCTACGATTATAATAATTATGCCCCACTGCAGGGGCTTAGACCTACCCTCATTAGGGAGCGATTGGGCGTTAGTCCACCACGCGTGCCTACTGCGAATTGGCAGATTTGTCTAACTAAAAAGAATTAAAAAAAAAAACAAACAACCCGCCTGCGTAAAAAATAAAAACTAAATAGAATAAATCGAAACAATATCAAACACAAGTACTGTATACAATTAAAAATATCAATACGGTAAGCCTTCGAAATTTTATGCAACATCATACATAACATGCAGTCGGAGGCATAAAATTTAATGATAACTCAATTCATTCTCACTTTGTGCGTGCCTCCGACTGTGTGTTATGTTATGATGTATGATATTGCATAAAATTTCGAAGGACTACCGTGTTTGATATGTTTAATAATTATATACAGTACTTACTTATGTTTGATATTGTTTCGATTCATTTCGCTGGCTTTATGTAATTATTGAATTTTTATCTTGTTCCGGCCATTTTAGTTGATTTTCTATTTAGTTATTATTTTTACGCAACGGGTTGTTTTTTTTTTTAATTTTAATTTTTTATGGTTGAGGTTACTTTTTTCGTTACCTCTTTCGCCAATTAACGTAAAACGTTTCGTTCATTTACCGGTTAAAATGCCACCCAAGTAATACTAAGCATAACGTTACGTCTGCTATTAACGACATCTTCGTGTGAGAGGTAACGTTACGTTTTTTTAACGTTATACAAAGCTGACAATGATAAAGATTAAAAGTAGGTACAGCAAATCTATTATTATATTCCCAGTAACCGTGTAACGATGTTGCAGGAAAACAGAATTGTGTTTGTGCTGTTTACAATTTCACTTTAAAAACTATTTCGTTGAGCCAGCATTCGGAGTTGGAAACTACGTTGCAATTGTTGAAACTACATAACATTTGCAGGCCGAGTGAGGCTTCATAGGCTTTACCAAGGATATGACTCTGCCGGCGGGGTGCAGTGAGTGAAGTCATCTCGACCCACTTTTCAAATAGGCTAGATTAAGTTATGCCTAACTGAAATAAGTAGGTACTTTTCGGCCCGCGTATATTTATTAATCCTTCAATATATTTCAGTTATATATATATTATCTATATAACTGAAATATGAAATGAAATATTAGCTATATATTATAGCTCAACTCATGCCCGCTAACTTCGCTCATCAAATAATCATCTTCTCGCCACTCCTTTGCATCATTCAGGATTCGTTGCCGATTCCTTCACGGTTCAGGCCATTCGATTATGGAACGCTCTCCCCGAAAAAGTCCGACAAGCTCCAAGTAAACTGGTCTTTAAAACAATGGTGTATAAACTGTTTCTACAGGAATCAACACACACGTAAGAGATTCCTATCATCTTTTCTTCTGTTATGTTTAAGTCTGTTATGTAGTCTATTTTTATTTAAGTTTTTTATTTTTTATTTTATAGTAAGTATGTATGTATATTACATTATTATCATTTAATTTAATTAACTTAATATGTATATTTCAGTACTTATAAATTTATGTAGTATATGTTTCATTTACGTTCTTTGTCGCACCGCTTACCAATTTTCCTGTCTAGCCCTTAGATCGACTGGTAGAGAATGCCATTTGACATTAAGTCCGCCTTTTGTACTTTATTTTATTTTATTGTGCAGTAAAGAATAAATAAATAAATAAATATATCTACATGGAAAATACTTATGGCACTATACGCATATATGCGTGTGTATATATACACACGCATGTACATGAGACTATCCAAAACTGTCAAATTTCCTCAATAGACTTTGAACTTAATGTCTATGAGTTAAGGTTGAAAAATTATTGAAAAAAATTAAGTTTTGGTTCGGTTGATTTGCTGGCGTCTGTACCTACTACTGAATAAAGCAGAGCTACATATAGAAGACATCTCTTCAAGCCCTTTCGGAGAAAACCGAGACAAAATCTTTGATCATACTAAGATTTCACCCGCTTTACTTTTTATTATTACATATTACTTTAATAAATACAGCTGACCTGGCGGACTTCGTAACGCATTTCTTTTTTTTTTTAATATAGCCTATGTTACTCAGCGCTAATGTAGCATTCTAATGGTGAAATATTTTTTTAAATCGGTCTAGAAGTTTTTAAATTTATTCGTTTCAAACATTCGTACATGCAAAAATACAAAGCTTTCATCTTTATAATATTAGTATAGATAACGTAGGCATAATATATCGTAGTAGTTCGACACTAGTTTTCGTCGCCAAATAATATATACTTTCATTGAAATTATTTAGAACTAGATGTCGCTCGCGATTTCGTTCGCGAAGACTACACTTACCGGGATAAAAAGTATCCTATATCCTATTCCGGGTCATGGTACGTCTATGTGCAAAGTTTCATACAAATCCGTTCAGCCATTTTCACGTGATGCGCGGTCAAATAAACAAACAGACAAAAAATCTAAAAACTGTTGGAACGTGTTCTGTTATCGATTCTAAGTCTCCCCAGCCACTTTTATATACAGACTTTCGACCCTCTTTAGCTTTATCTATACTATAATATTATAAAGTGGAAAGCTTTGTATTTTTGGTATGTTTGTTTGCAACAAATTAACACAAAAACTTCTGGACCGATTTAAAAAAATTTTTCACCATTAGAATGCTACATTAGCGCTGAGTAACATAGGCTAGGCATAGAAAAGAAAGAAAAGAAATGCGTGCGGTACGAAGTCCGCTGGGTCAGCTAGTTATATGTATAGATAGATGACGGCTAGGAAGTAGGTGGTGTATATTAAATTGTTGTTAAACTCAATATTCAGTTGCTGACTCTACCTTTACCTACTTTTTAATAAATAAAAAAGTGTCGATCACTGGTCCCTGTCGAACACTGGTGCCTACATTGCCTACCTTACATATAAGTTAGTTATCGAAATATAGAAAACATCAGATAACAGCTGATTTGATAATACTACCAAAAACAATAAAATAACGCGCCAATACTCAATAGACATTATAATTTCAAATGTAATTTAAGGAATATACTGCCTGCCATTCGTGAGAGCCCTAGCATCGTATAATGTGTAAATACCTACACATAATACTTATAATAATACACAGTATAAACGAATTGCTAGTTCATATTATTACGTTAGAAAATAATAATTAAGTTGGGCTGGAAGTGCTCTTTTAATTTTTGTTTAAACGATCCTACCGATAGGCTTTCACGCGCGATGGCAGGCAGTTTAATCCATTTAATAAAAAAAAAACAGTGCGGGCCGTTGCTGTGCTCGGCAAATTCTATATTGATCCGTTTTCATTAATGTATCCAATACACATAAAAGTTTGCAATATTAAGGTATGGGCACGATATTATGGTAGGGTGTTGTGTTTTCTGTGTCTCGGTAATTATGTTTTGAAAACTATCGTAGGTATAAAATATACATAATTCTCGGATATCTTTTTTATTGTTCAAGCAACCTTTTATATTCACTCACTTAACGATCACGACCATAATAAAACAAAAACATTTAGATAATTTCGTTACTTGTGGCGCGGCGCTGCTTTGATATTATAAAAATTTAAACTCAATAAAAATATTAATTTTATTTGTGATAAAAAATCGGCCTGAGTACTACACTAGACTCACGAATACGTAGTACCGTCGAGTCACGTCACGTTTTGGCTAAAACATTTCAAAGTAATAATATTTTCATTTCCTTTGTATAAACAGTGCATATTTTAGGTTTTTCGTCATGGTAATTTAACCCCTGAATTTTTACGATACACTGAATATAAAAATATAGGCAGTCAAGCCCAAAAACCTGACTTGGTTGGCTGATTAGCTTCCTTGATGTTTGCGCAGAGCTTAGGCCCAATAAGTGTATTCCGATTCCGAGGGAAATTAATTTATTCGGCTAATTGAATTTTATATTAGGATCTCTTGTAATTCAATTTGAGAGATACTTAGCTCGGAACTTCTCAATATTTATTTGGGTTTAGATGTCATTTTAACTTTCATTTATGAATAATAGCTCTCCTGCGGTGCTTAGGAAGTTAGTTATTGTTTTGTCGCAAAACGACTTGCCCAACTTTATTGTGTCGCAGTCGAGACGAATATTGCCAACATTTTAATATAGCATTTCGTACAATTCTTTTATTAAAAAGTGTACCTTGTAGCGTGTATGTTGTTAAGTGTGGTAATCAAGAATGTTAGTAAGTACTAAGATTCTTGATTCAGTCTTCTTTCAAATTAACAGCGTTAAAATCGTCGTTCCTTTTGCCGAGTTACCTAAATATTATTATTATTGTATAGGTACGAAAATCTGGGTTGTCCCGTATTCATTCCACGAGAACTCATCCTACAAATATTTTTTTCCATGCTCATCCCATTTCCTTACTCAACCTACAGCAATATTTTGATTTTTTATTCCTAATTCATCCCATAAGTATTCCTTACTCAGCCCACGTCGAAATTATAAAGGAAACCCCTAGTTTTATATGGTCTGACCAAAAAACTAAGTGTCTATTACTATTTTGTTATTAATACATACATTTTATGGTTCATAAAAAATCATGTATATTATATATTCCGTTATGAAGTGAAACTTCTAACAGGGGGACATAATCATATATTATTATAAAAATCACCAATTACATTAAAGTGTGTTCCTCATAAATGAAGCTCTTAGAACTTGCCGGTGTTCTATTGTTACCACTTACCTGAATAAGCGGTGCTCTGTCCAAAAATAATAATAATGTTAAATCAATTTTTCTGTGCCTTTTTAGCCTGTGACTTTATGTACACGACTTTATAATGATTTTATTCTTCATCTTAGACTGTCTTAAATTTAGTTTTGTTATAATCAAAGAAAATTTTATAAAAGGTTTACTTTTTGTGTGGTTTATTAGTAAAAATATTTTGTTTCTGGTTTTTCTTTACTCAGAAACAATTATGTAAATTTTCTAATTGTGATCATTAAATTTTTCTAGTAGGATAATCCCGCCGAATAATATTGCCTTCATGCATTATTATGTTTATAATAGGTGTACGTGGGATTTGCTCATTACATTTCATTTTTGTTGATTTATATAAGGTTGATTTTATATAAATGTTGTTGGTTTTTATAATGATATATGATTAGGTCCCACTTTTATAAATTTCATTTCATAACGGAATATAAACCGTGACAGGTTAGACGACGGACGCGTTAAAAGAGGTAAACTAGTAACTTATCAACATCCCTTTTAGTTAAAAAAAGTTATAGTAAATTTTAAAACACGCGAATTATTACGCGTTTTAAAAAAAGTGAACTATCGGCATTTCGCATGTACTACACGCACGTAAGCTCAAAACCGCACGCGCGGACAACGACTCGCTAGTCGCTTCGCTCTCCCGCTTAGTAAATTGTAAATAAACAGAAAGACCATTTCCGTTAGGAAAAAAGAAAAAAATTAAGGTGGTGTTTTTTATTTTTAATGGAACAGGTATCGGCTGCTTATACACCTCCTTTAACGCGTTCGTCGTCCAGTCAGTCACGGTGTATAATATACATGATCTCTCAACCGTAAAATGTATGTATTAATAACAAAATAGTAATAGGCACTATTAGTTTTTTGGTCAGACCGTACAAAACTAGGGTTTTCCTTTATAATTTCGATGTGGGTTGAGTAAGGAATACTTATGGGACGAATAAGAAATAAAAAATCAAAATATTGCTGTGAGTTGGGTAAGGAATAGAAATGGGATGAGTAAGGAAACATTTATTCGTGGGATGAGTTCTCGTGGGATGAATACGGAACAACTCTTTGATTTCGTTCATTATTTTTTAAATTTGTCAATGACATTTATTGCGCTTTCTGTACGTTCATATGCGCACTTAATATGCATAAATCGTAAAAAGAACATTTCAGTTCGTTTCATGAAATAGAAAACTCTACAGTTCCCACTGTGCTATTCCGGAATGGGATTCGGCAATATCAATAACGTTAGAGCATACAAGTTATGTTTGTTACGAGCCCGTCGTGCCAATGTAACAACTGGTAACAACCCAGTTTGTTGACACACGACACATCACGGAGCGGAAGCGCAGCCCTATCTCCCGTGTTGATTGTGCTGACGCGTTGTAATAACGTAGCTACGCCTTGCTGCTAGAGATGTACCGGATTGTTAAAAATGTGTATCCGCGGATACGGATACGGATAGGGATCATTAGTGTCTAAATACGTGAATACGGATAAGAACCTCAATTTGTTTACTTATCTGTACCTTTTAAATTGAAGTTATTAGTGTTTTATTGCTGCCTATAGAAATACATATACATAATGAAATTTACTGATGCGAATGATCCGTTAAAGGTCTACCAAAAAGTATCAGATCGGATATCCGGTACATCACTACTTGTTACATGATCCTCATCGCATCTCACTTCACAATATTCTAGTTAGCTACATGCGTTCCGCCCCGGGGTAAGCGGCACGCGTGGCTTTCATCAATCATAATTGTGCCAGTACCTATTAATATAAATGTGTCTTTGTATTAGAGGAAAGTGCCCGGATAGAAGTTCATAGCTTTTGAGAAACTGATGAGTATAGTTATTCGACAGTTGTGCAAAAGCTATAATAGTTGTAGTAGTTAGTATATATAGTCCTTGAGTAGGTACAAGGGCTATATACTAATATATACCTATAGTAATATGACTATTACTAAACAACATGTAATATAAAATAGCAGTGTGTTCACCAGTGCCTACGTTCATTTAAATACGCCTTATTAGCTTGACTTACATATAAACTCTGTTATGATACTGTTCGACTATTATTATACTCTTTAAAAATAACTTTTTAAACTATCATGGTCACTTAAAATAAACATTTTTAACAAGATAATTACCGTGATACTCACACACAATAAAAACATGGTAAGTAATAATCCCGTTAATAATATTTATTCTTTATAAAAATGGCTGAAATCGATTCTGTATATAGCTGATTCTTGACAAACTGCTTTCAGAGTTTAATATTATGGTTACTTAATGTATATATTAACGTGATTGTGTGAACGTTTATTCGTTCGTGAGAATATAATGTACAAACATTAGACAAATATACAGACATACTTAGTACTATTTGATTACCTGTGTTCTTTTAGTTAAGAGGTTCAACATCCTCATATTATGATAGATTGTATAGGAGTCCACTATCCATCACACCTGCTGTCACTATAATGAAGTGGGCAAATCCCCGCTATCCACTCTCAATCTTCTCCGGCAACAGGATACGAATACGTATATTGTTCTATCGATTAAACATCGATATAAGTAAATAAAGCGTTGTGTAAGCCAACATTTACCTAAGTATATTATATAACAGTATATTGTAGGTACAAATGAGAAGGTTTCTAGTACTTTTTGTAAAGGATAATATATTTATCTGAAACATTTAAATTCTAACCAGTCCTGAAAGAAATTTCTTTGCCAACATTATAAGTCATATACAAGTAATTCGTCACTATGCTAATAATAATAATATTTACCTCTGATATGGTCTGCAGGCAGATGCTTGATGCGTCAAGCTGACGACAGGGCGCTATGGCGCTCATTGGGGGAGGCATATGTTCAGCAGTGGACTAAGATAGGCCGATGATGATGATGATGATGATGGTTTTTTTTGTACACCAATAAGAATTACAAACTGTCAAATAAAAAAAAAAAATACATTTTTTTATGAAGTAATTTTTTGGTGAATCTGGTGGTTTATGGTGATTTTTCAGACTGTATACACGTAAATCCCTCACCGCCTAGACGTAGCTGGCTCACCTCATTTGCGATATAGCCCGCAATATTCCAAACCGAATATAGACGTCATTTACAACCACACAAATAACCTTAGAAACAGCCTTTTGGGCAAAAAGACCTCTTGATTTGAATATTCATGATCTACAGATGGCTGAGCGCTTATGAACGGAGGCTTTTCTATTTGTACCGATCTTTGCGAGTCGTTAATAACTTCTATTTAAATGTGTTTCGACGCGATCGATGTAATCCTATCAAAGTTAAGCCTGTCATAGCTTTTTAAGCTTTCACACTTTATCGTCGGAATGTTGCCTACTTCTATCATTCCTATACTTCTTACTTTAAAATAAGAATTCCCAAATGTTGATAACGTTTTTTTAGTGTAATACTAGCTAAATCAATCACATCCGTGTAAAGTGTTTTATCGCAATACTTCCACGGAGTTGAACAGAAAAGAGGTTTATAAAGTAACTAGGTTCTGTACGGACTGACGCGAACTCTCGAATCAATGAGACTTTTTCCACAGATAAAAAATAGACTATGTATGAATCACGTAGCCCTCTTAGCTACGAGTATTATAGCAGCTATCAGGGTGCCTAGTGTGAGTTTTGTTTACTATCCGTTTTCATTCGATTACGTTTACGATAACAAAAATTAGTACGGCATTAAAGCAGCGCCTCCTGGCGGCATACGAGAAGAGTTAACATTTTGTCATACAAATTCTCGTTTTCTTTAACGTGATGGAATTGCGAATAAAACTCGTATTTGGCACCCAGTATTTTGGTACTGGGTACTGGTCGTCGTGGTTTGCCACGACGACCCGTATCTTTCATCATCATCATCAGCTCATTTTTATGTTCCCACTGCTGGGGCACGAGCTTTCCCTATGGATGGATAGGGAGAACGGGCCATAAACCACCACGCGGGCCCAGTGTAGATTGGTGGTTGTTAACGACTGCTAATGCAGCCGGGACCAGCGGCTTTACGTGCCTTCCGAAGCACGGAGGAGCTCGAGATGATTAATTTTTGGTCACCCATCCGATGACCGGCCTTTGTGAAAGTAGCTTAACCTCAGCACTCGCAGACCGGGCGCGTTAACCACTGCGCCATCTTTAAGACGTGAAAAGTAGAACAAATAAACACTTTCGCATTTTTTGGGATTTAAAATAGTTTTTCTTAACCGGTAATCATATATACTGTCCGTCTTTAGCATCATCGCAGCATATCGACACTTGTAACATCGTGGATGGGTGTAACTTGCAGCTTACCTCTCCAGCTAACGCCCAATAAGCTGCAATTAACTATCAGTCGGGATTTCTTGGCGGGAAAGTGAAGTACTAATGTGAAATAATGGTGGATTATTTACCGTTAAGTGTTCGTAAGTGTGCATGAGTGTTGGCAAATAAAACAAAACAGTGCAACGTCACTTTTCAAATTCTCTCAAGAAGTCCGCCCGAGGACTTAGTAAAGCCCCACATCTTTACTGAGATACTCGAGGGGTTGAGGGGTTTATCATTTCTCACTTCTCATTTTTATTATCATTCATCATCATGATACAGGAAGGAAATATTGTTTATTTATGTATTACTTGTAAGAAAAATTACTTTGACACTGGCTAAATGTGCTAATCGCACGGAGCCATCAAATAAAGGGAAAAAAACTATCAGTCTAGAGCCAACTGAACGCGCCCTAGGTCACGCTAAATTATACATGTAAGTTGTTCGAAAGTGGAACATCGTGTATCGGTCCTGAATAAACTTACTAATGGACCTATTTAAGTCCCATCACGTAGGGAAGCTTGGGTGTGCTTTCGAAGCTGCTGAGATATCAACTAGCATTCTACAGGTGGGAGAAACCCTAAATGACACCTACAGAACATGTTTACGACGCGAAAGAGCTTGGGAAAAACCCCCGCTTGTGCCTTTACCACGTTGTTTATTGTAAAGGCTTATATACGAGTATATATGAATCGGAATCGAGAATTCAGTGTTTTTCTTGTTAAATCATTTATTGTTATTTGTGATTTGTCTTTTTGAAACGGATTAAATTCAATTTATTGAAATATATTGGCAACACCGGAGACAAACGATTCAAAAATTCAGAAAATAAGCGCAATGCGACTTGGAAGGCGACTGTGATTTAAGTCGCATTTGAATTCGACGATCCAATTTCAGACGAACGATTCAAAAATAGAGCTCCAGGTCGCCGCGCCACCGCTGCCCCGGTGAAAACGGGAAGCTAAGGTATTAGTCCCACATAAACTCAAATAAAACCGGTTCACCATCAACTCGATTTTAGGGGAATATTGATATGGGAAGAGACTTCCACTCCTTAGAGTAAGTATGCATAATATAAGTTAGTGTGAATATGTGCAATATCAAGGACGAATGGATACAAACATTTCGCCATTTCTCGTAGTTCGGAGGCGAAATGGGGGCAGGTCGCAATACCGCAAAATAAAATACTTTTGTACTTACTTTACTTTTTATTTATAAAGAATAAAATTATTATATTATAAATCATGTTACAAACATAGAATAATAATAACAAACTGAGTTTAGCTCACATTAATAAATGAGTATTCTTGTAAACTGAAGTCTCTGAATACAGCAGTGCTAGGATTAGCGATGAATCTAGATTTATGATTTGCTACTAACTAACTTGGATGGCAGCTGTATTCCAATATGAAATCTTGACGGCAAATGTACATCAAATGGTAATTGAATTAATTAGCGGGAGTTACATATTGAAACATGTTACCATAGAGCGGAGCCGACACAATCCGTTCGCTAATTGTAACGTGAGCTTATGGAGCATTCATTAAAATTTGGTGGGAACTAGATCTAGGCCAAATTCATAAATAGGTATGACGCAAACTTGGATCTAAAAACAATTATAAACATTCAATGCAAATAATATGCAGTTATTCATATCATCTTTGACTGCACCAAATATAATTATTCGTTGCATAAAACTGAAATGTAGACTTTTGGATATAGTAATACCGGAGATGATAAAATACTACCTACCTTATTTAAAATGAATCCAATATGGTAGAAAAAATGTAGTAGGTAGATATCTTTAAAGAAGAGTGTATTATCCTAATTTATTAATAAAATCATTTGTCTCTACGAAAAAACTTTTAAATTAAGAAAAGTTTGCACGAATCGAACATCTGGTGATCGTTTTGTAGCATAATACATTTATTCTCATTATGAATCTGTTGGCAAAACCGTTCCACAGTCAAATATAGCAGCCAGATCATTAAGTTATAAGAAGTTAATCTGACCTCTGCCCGAGACAGATGAAACAGCTCAAAACTAACAAAGGTCTGGAACAGTGTTCCAATTTAAGGTTGAAAGGTCGCCAGGAGCCCCGAGTCTCGCAATTAACGCGATAAAGACATTTCGTGATCCTCCGGATACCTGACAAACAAACCCTTCTGAACAAAATTAATATTGCGACATTTACCATCGTGGATCGGCTATCCAGGCCGAGCAGCGGCGATTCGGCTACTACTGAAATGGCTTAGCACCAAATGACAGATTCGCCTTGTTAAAGCAGCGTATATCATTCGATCGGAGTGCCGATTTCGACGCGAGCCCGCACTCCGAGGAGGAAATAAATGACTTCATTAAATGCGTCCCTTTATATTCAGCGTCTTTCGGCATGTAGTCTTGCCGAGCAAATTGGCTGTTTATCGCGCAACGGGCGCGGGCGGTACGCAAAACGCGCCTGTTCACGAGCCAATTTAAACCGTTCTCTAGCAGTGCCGTCCTCCTCAAAACAAGAAAATAAAATCGTTTTTGTCACGCCGCGCCCGCCGTTACGTTCACCGAGCCGTGTAATGCGTTTAAAGCGCCGTTTTTATATCTAACTAGCTAATGCTAAGGCTTTGCGTGTATGCAACTCGTCTCGTCTGTTACAGAAGTCTTTATAGATTAATAAATTTGTCAAGGATAAATAAAGCTATTTTTAAGAATTTTAAGAAGCTGTTTAGTATTTCCGAAAATATTTATATCTACACAGATGCAAAACAAAAAAAATAATATCGCACCCCGCAAAATGATGGAAACGTCAGGGTAAAATATATAAAATAAACGTGAGTGATCAACGCAATAAATGACAATGTTTCATATAAACGTAGACTTATAGTTAGGCATTATGAACAGTTTAGGCATATAAATGCTTTAAATAACTATTGATAATGTATGCATTATTTATATCGTCATCGTCTACGAATCTGAACTAAATCTGATGCCAGCACCGTTAGTGATCGAAGTTATTTAAAAATAGCGTCCAAAATTGCGGGGGAACAGAAGATGAGTGACGGAAATGGGAACTGGAGTACTTTAATTGCGTGCAGTAGGGTGTGAGTAATTGCTAATCTGCGAGGTGGCACTATCGCTCATCTTGATGGCGGATATTACCTGTATCTACCATCGGCATCGTGTAGTACCTATGAAAACATGGATTATTTTAAGGTAACACGTGTCCATTATGAGGTAACCTTTTTACAAATATTGACCACAGCGAGCTTATAATACTCGTAACTGATTATTTAGGCAGGTAAAGAAGAGAATATTATATTTAAATAGCAATGAAATAATTTTACTGTTTAAGATGAAGAAATTTATGATCGATTTCAATCGCGAAAGCTAAAAACTAATCTGTATCAGAAATGTTTTTATGTACCTATACTCGTATTTATTTAAAGCGCAATCTATTTACTGACGAATATAATGATTTCAATAGAACTGTTTGTGTTCGACGTGAAAGCAAAAGTTCCCCGAAGGTTTTATTCTGTGTCGGTACTTATATGTGCTTATATGGCCAACAAAAGGTGCAAAATATTATTAGGAACACACAAAAAGAGGTCGAGAAAGTGAGGGCAAACTATTATAAAGTAAACAAAATAAAAGCCCACAATATTTCGACGTATTTTTCTGCTTTTGGTAGGAAAATTGTGTTTCAATGGCTCCGTATAAGCCTTCAGCGGAGGTCGTCATTAAAGAAAAAAGCCTGTCACACCGCTAAGAGGTTTTTCATTGCGAAATTCCTTTGTCGTTAAACAAAATTATTCATTGCTTTGTAGTTGTGAAGAATATTCAAATTGAAGCTATTTTTCTCCCGTTCAAACAAAATGGCGTTACAAGTTGTTATAGAGGTACATATTGCTTTTTTCTAATTAATGCTGGCGAGATTGTATCAAAGCGTTTCGGTGCCTTAAAAACATTATCTAAAAGTTTTCGAGAGATAATTGAATTGTTTGAAAATGTTTTAAGTTTACTCAGTCGCCGTCGGTTGACGCAGCTATTTTTTTCTCGTCTGGGTAATGAAATGTTTATTTTACTGTGATAGCATGAGCATGACAGACTGAGATTAGAAAAGTCGACGTGAGGTTTGTCTCCAGCGAATTACAGTGGAATTCGATTCAGACGTCAGTCACTGTTCAAGTTGCGAGAGGTGAAAAATTGTTACTCGTATTAAGGCGTGCGTGAAACTGGATTGCCCAAGACTTTGAAGAATATAAATTATCTTGGTAGCAACTTAAGCATTTTAAATATCGGGTTTTTGGGATTTAATTAAAAATATATACATATCTTTATATAAGGTAACTTTTTATCAACTGCGAATATTTTGACAAAACATCTAATTATATCAGAGAAATAAGGCCCTATCATTTAAAAAAAATTCAGGCTAGTTTTTTTTACTTTTCCTGACACAAAAATTGTAATATCTCTCTATCGGCTCTTTTGAATGAAACTAGGGGCACGTATAAGCGGTAAAGGCATTGCAGCGTCTCTGTTTCGGCTCCTTTGAATTGAAACTACCGAAAGTGCTTTAATTTTCTTTTTAATCAAAATGTCTTTTGGCGTTTTTCTTGAAAACTAGCGTATAAAAATTTAAGGTTTTTTCATAAAACTAGATTATATTATGTTGTTGAATTTATCCTCAAAATATTTGCAGTTGATATAATGTGACCTTATATTTTATTAGTTGTTGAATAAATTTCCCTGGGCTGAACCACTTTTATCATTCGAACAATTATTCCTAAATAATTATTATTATTTCCGAACCGCAGCCTGTCTACGGCTTGGGGTTCCGGTCTGCGCTCCTCATAAATGTCCCTGTGGCAGTGATGTCGACAAGCTAGGACATCACGGACTGTCATGCCAAAAAAGTGCAGGCCGCTTCTCGAGACATGCCGCACTTAACGATATCATACGGCGCGGTCCCTTGCCACCGTCAACGTGCCAAGTCTACTTGAGCCGACTGGTATTGCAAGAGACGATGGCAAGAGACCGGACGGTATGAGTTTGATTCCAGGGAAGATGGGTCGGGTGCTGGTATGGGATGCAACCTGTTCAGACACGCTGGCCCCTTCCCATCTACATGGAACCAACAACAGAGCTGGTGCGGCTTGTGAAGCGGCTGAAAAAACTAAAGCATGCAAATACAGGGGTCTAGGCTCCGAATATGATTTTGTCCCTTTCGGTGTCGAGACCCTTGGTCCGTGGGGTCCTAGCGCTATAAGGCTTTTTAAGGAAATATCAAAAAGGTTAGTCGATATCACAGGAGACCGAAGAGCTGGCAGCTACTTCGGACAAAGAATTAGTCTATCAATTCAAAGGGGGAACGCTGCCAGTATCTTCGGAACCTTGCCTAAAGGGACTCCTTTTAATAATTTATTTTAGTTATTGTATTATATTTTTTAAGGTTTTTAGTTTTAGATTCATTGTTCTTTTAATAATTACTTTTGTATGTATGTATGTATTATATTGCAACCTATTATTCCTAAATATATATATTTCTATATCAAAATCATGTAAAACAAATCTGTTGTTGTAGTTCTGGAGTAAAAAAAAGAAAAAAACAGTTTCAATAAAATATATTTGACTTAATTTACGTACAGGAGAAATATTTAGGATGCTTTTTACAAGCTTTTATTTAGTTTCTCCTGTCCCGATGTTTGTTTGTGCATAATCAAATCTTGCAAGTTAAACTTGATCCACTTCCCGGTTACCGATTGAGCTGAAATTTTGCATGCATGTGTAAATCGCATGACAATGCAAAATTATTATGACATGGAGCTGATCTGATGTTGGAACCGGAAGGTGGCCATAGGAACTCGGTAGTTAAACGACACAACCCCATCGAATTTGGGCTTGTATGATTCGTCTTGACGAGTACTTTGGTGCTAGATGGTAACCAGGGTCTGATGATGGAGTTGGAAGATGGCCATAGGAACTCGGTAATTAAAGACACAACCCCATCGAGTTTGGGCTCGTTTGATCCCTCTTGACGAGTACTTTGGTGCTAGATGATAAGCAGGATCTGATGATGGAACCGGAAGGTGGCCCTAGGAACTCTGTAGTTAAACGACACAACCCCCTCGAGTTTGGACTCGTTTGATTCGTATTGACGAATACTTTGGTGCTAGATGACAACCAGGGTCTGATGATGGAACCGGAACGTGGCTATAGGAACTCAGTAGTTAAACGACACAACCACCTCCAGTTTGGACTCGTTTGATCCATCTTGACGAGTACTTTGGTGCTAGATGGTAACCAGGGTCTGATGATAGAGTTGGAAGATGGCTATAGGAACTTGGTAGTTAAACGATACAAACCCATCGAGTTTGGGCTCGTATGATCATCGAAACGCACGTCATGGGGTGCGCGATCGAATGCCGCTCGTGGACATTTTTAAACACTTTGTCTTTTTTCAAAATATTATTAAATAAACCATTTTTTGAAGGCACGTAAAGCCGTTGGTCCCGCCTGTATTGGCAGTCGTCAACAACCACCAATCCGCACTGGGCCCGGCCGCGTGGTGGTCTAAGGAGAACGCTCCCTATCCATTCACAGAGAAGGCTCGTGCCCCAGCAGTGGGAACATAACATAAGCTGGTGGTTCAACAATTCATCACATATTTGTTTTCGACCAATGTCAGTGTTGGGAACGAATTCCATATTCGGTACACATACCCTACCTATATACGAGTACATTCTACGTCACCAAGGCAACATATAATACAATACTCGTCGCAATACGACACAATATATAGGGTTTCGTCAACCTCACAGGCAGGTACAACGGGACCGCGCAGCCATATTTGGACCAGAATCGTCAATACCCACGTCACTTTGATATTATGTTTTGTGTGCTTCTCTGAATAGCCAGGTGTGGTAGAGTGAGGTCAGCTATTTTTAACATACAATTTATTTGTCTGTATGGAAATATTACGTTTTATATATTACATTTAACCATTTTTAAAAGATCTATACAAAAATTATTAAAATAAAACAAAAAACCCGACTGCTGAAACAAATATAGTATAAAAAGCAATTATATACTCGTAAAAACCGGACTAACAAAAAAAAACTGCAAAGAGAAAAAACTGAGAAGAAAAAAACAAGTTCTACGATCCCAAAATTCAATTTGAGCAATGTTGAATGATTTGAAATGAGTATTTATAAATACATTGAATATTGATAGTTGTCGCAGGCGGGGACAATCACCAACCAAAGAGAGTGCGGATTTAATTAAGCTAGCCACGACCGCTTGGTTAATGGTTGTCCCCGTCTGCGACAACTATCAATATTCAATATAAAATATAAATACTCTACTAACTCTACTAATACAAAAAAAAAGTAAAATCATTGGCCGACCAATGTTTTTACTTTTTTTTGTTTTTTTTTATCTTTTTTCAGATTTTTTTGGATTTTTTTATAGCCTATGTCACTCCCACAGTCAAAACTAATCTAATGACACCTCATATGTTAAAATCCACCATGCCGTTTGGGCTGTAGGCCGTGCCAAAGAAACAGACATACATACATACATACATACATACATACATACATACATACATACATACATACATACATACATACATACATACATACATACATACATACATACATACATACATACATACATACATACATACATACATACATACATACATACATACATACATACATACACTCGAAAAACATAACGATCCTCCTTCTGACGCAGTCGGGTAAAAACAAAACAAATACAGCCAACAATTTATATATAGGTACTTTACTAACTACTACTACTACTACTTTACTAATTTATATGTACTAGCCCCCTCGAACCGCACTCAGCCCAAATGTTCCCATCACGCTTGCAGCGTTACCTCGCTGTATGCCTGAGGAAACTCTTTGGACCAGGTACGCTCCGGAGCGGCGACCCAGCTCCGAAATAAATAATTTGGCCCCGGTGCCCTACGTACCTCCTGTTTCCACAGCAAACTGTGTATAAGTGATTAAGCATAGAATAGCTTTAAAAAAGTATTGTTTTAACTTTTAGTTTCATTATTTTATTCTCACGTTACATTTCATTCTTAATTAAGTACATAAGTATCAGTTGAAAATATTATTTCTTTCTCTTTGCCTTCATTAACTGATTGAATATGTTTAAATGCTATTGTATTTGATATTATTTTGAATTTTACATTCAAAATGTAGTTACAAGATAAAATTGTGACAAAATAAAAATGTGAGGGTAGTAATTTCACAGTGACGTAACACTGCTGGCTTGCAGAGTAAATCACTAACTACTAGAAAAATTCAACAAGTCTTCTGGGGCCTCGCCTCGGTAGCTCAGCGGTCAGAGCATGGACCGGTTATCCAAAGGTCGTGGGTTCGATCCCACTCGAGCTTCCTGAGGTTGGTTAATTTTTTTCTTGAATTTTTTTTTTTATTATGCTATTTCTTTTTATTGTTTAAATATATATATTTTTTAAATCTTACATTTAGTTCTAAAAAAATGTTAATACTTTTTTTTAAAGCCACGTGTCTCTGCCAGTTTTAAATATAATATTAAAGCCGTGGTAAAAGGAGTTGTTTTTTTTTTTTTTTATATTACGCGTAAGCACAGTGCCTTGATCTCACCTGATGTTAAGAGATGATAAGGCCATTTGGTGGAAGTGCACTTCACCCGGGATTCTCAACTACTGAGGCACTGGCTATCCTATCTCTAGCTGCCGAAACGCAACAATGCTACAAACATTGATGTTATGGCGACATATTTAGATAAGATGGTGGTAGCTAGCCAGGCGGACAAACAAGTTCTACCACCAACAAAACCGAGTACACAAACATGTACCCCCCGCTGGGAATCGAACCCGGGACCTCTGGGTCTAAACCGGTGGTATTAGCCGCTAGACCACAAAGGCGGTTAAAAGTTGTATTGTTCAATAATAACTACTGATAGTTTTATTTGTGTTAAGTATTTATTTTACATCGTCTACCTCTGTGTGTCAAATAGAAAAAATAAAGGTCTGAAATCACAAAGCGGCTTGACTTTAAAATGGCTTATTCGACCTCCACATATTCGCACTTGCTCGTAATTCGTGAATTTGCCCTAAATTTGGCGTTTCGGCGAATTCATTACGGCATGCGAAACGTCAAACAAAACAAGCTGGAACACCAAGGGCTGATAATTAAAGGCCTTTAACGAGCTTCTCTCATTTGTCCGCTGCCGGCGCGCGGCGTTCGGGCCAGTTTAGCGAAATGAACAACATCTGTTTAACCATTTTCTCAACACCTCTGCCCATTCAGTTCTTTTGTTCTTTTTATTTTTGTTAAGTTCGATAATTTCGAACAAATATAAATAACGAGTAATAAAGAGAATAAAGAAGACTTAAGATTCAAACTTACTCGTCGGTCTGAAAATCAGTCCTAGTAATTTTAAATTGAAAATATACAAATAAACTGAGTATAAATAAGCTTTTATTAGCTTTTATTATAAGTTTTTTTAGCTAAGTGTTTTATCTCTATTCATACGATTCAAGATTAAGTGCCTTACAAATAAACAAAGAATAAGGTTCGAATGGTTATTCCGTGTTTTGTTCCTGTCATGTAAACATCATTTCAAATTAGAGTAAAAGAGACAAAACACGGAATAACTATTCGGACCTTATTCTTTGTTTATTTGTAAGGCCCTTAGAGTATATTTGAGTGATATGAACAAAACACTGAATAGCTATTCCAAGAGTATACTCAGTTTATTTGAACGAGAGCAAGAGTTTCAGTCTTATTTCAATCTGTATTCGGTAGTCGATAAGATGTAGATTCGATGTAGTCGGATTGTTTTCGCTCCCACGCTGAAGAAGTGGTGTCGGCGACGTGGCTAACATCTTTATTTAAAGTTATGGTCAAACAGAACGCGTACAGAACGCGCGCGTTCTAACGTCGCTATAAAGCGCCGACTTCAGTCTCCGTGTGACCACAGACCCAGCAAAAGGTTTAGTGATATGTAAAAAAGATGACTATAACGTGTTAAATTACAAAAAGGTACGTTTATGTAGTGTCCGCGTAAACTTAAGGAAACCATAAGACAGATTGAGTTGTTAAATATTCACGACCCGAAAGCGTTCAGTTACATCACCAACAACGGCTAACACCTTACGTAATGTCTAGTCCTCAAGTTACGCCACTGATGAGGGCGAAGCTAAGTTTCGTTACTTGTTAACCATCTATTTGCAGTAAACATGCTGATAGATTTCAGCTTTTTTGTTACCCTGCTCTTTAAACACTATAATAAGTTGATAATAATTTATTACATACTGTGGTATTTAACAACTTGCTATAGTATTTACAAATAAAAACCATGATTTCAATATAATATTATAGGTAAATAATGCGTTTATAAACAAATACTTATGTCGTATTTTACTGCTAAATTTAGATACACAGCGACAGCGAGTCTGGTGAAACAAATTTTTGAAATAATATTCTGCCTTATTTCGTATTAACTAATATTTCAGAAGCGGTTTTATTCGAACTCTACAGTCTTGTTTAATATTTCATTTACGTAAGGGGCTTTAAAGATTCGCATAACAGCGGGTGATCTCACTTTGTTTCTTTTTTAGTCACTAATATCAAAACGTTTGTACGTTCCGTAGACGTTGTGGCAGAACATCATCAGCGTATCTCTTAGTACACTGCTGGACATAGGTGTCTCCAAGTGCGCGTCACTGACCGCGATCCACAGCAACCCTCATCCAGCTTTTGCTAAGGCCTCCTTGAATTTGTTATCATTGAATGTTTGACGTAGGCCTTTATTAGCCTTAGCGTTTAATTAAAAAAGCGTTTAAAAATTGAAAATCGTTATGTCAATATCATCATCATCAACATCATCAGCCAAAAGATGTCCACTGCTGGACAAAGGCCTGTCCCAAGGATCTCCACAACGACCGGTTCTGTGCACCCCACATCAATCACGTTAATATTATAAATACGAAAGTTTGTGTGTATATTTGTTGCTTCTTCACGCTGCAACAGATGGATGGATTTGGATTAAATTCGGCATACAGATAGTTTATAACCTGGATTTACACATAGGACACTTTTAATCCCGACATTCCCACGGGATCGGGAACCACGCGGGTGAAACTGCGGGCGGCCGCTAGTATGTCAATATATGAAGCTAATAAAGTAACGATTTTTTAATAATATTTATATTATTTTGAATTTTGCATTCACAACGCTATATAGTTACAAGATAAAATATTACAAGGTTTTTTTTTAAATTATCTTGTAAATTTAATAATGTTTTTTTTCTTCATTATTTTACAGAAATCTCACATACTGATAACAAAAACAATGAAGGGATCAGTTAGATCTAAAAATACTGTCCACTGGCCTTTGTAAGTACGTTGAGGTTGTGTATGTTGTCGGAACGCAAACTGGCTGTGGCACTAATAAATATTCTGTGTCGTAGTTGGAGAGATAACGTTTTCGTCGACAGACATTAGTGGCTGAGTGTACTACGTGTCCGCTCTATAACTCGCCACCCGCGATAGCGAGGAATGGCGACACAACAAGCGAACAACTATAAACTGCTGCTTTTGAAAAAAAAATAACAACATTGCGTACGGTGCTAATTTCTTACAATGTTTATTTAGAAACAGTTATACATATGGTAAATTCATTAATATCTACTTCTCACACAGCTATGGGGTAGTAATGAGACTCCAATAATAAATAAACTCGATAATCGCCACTAGCGATATCACTTTTAAGAGGAGATGCTCCCACTGAGGGGCTCACTCGACCTGCTTTTAAACACTGAACACATATATGCCTATAGTTTAGGTACATTTTTAATTGCAATACATAATGATATCATAATATATTTCATGAAATATATTACAATGCGTTGAGCGCACAGCCAGCATGGCAAACAAAGGAAAATCCTGGCGGAAGTCACTACCAGAGCATATATTGTAACCTAGACATCTAGTGTGTAACATACTCCATTTTGTTTAAATGTTCTAATAAGCATTTAACGGTATAATAACTATTATGATGCGGTATATAATTATGTACGACAGGTGCTTTAAGTACAAAGTTTATTTCAATCAACATAAACCAAGACAAAATTTTACCCAGCTTTTAATATTTATAAAATACAGTGAAAAAATTAAACGCCCACCCGACCCAGCCAGGAATCGAACCTAGGTCTTCCGCAATCCGGGCGGCTGCACTGACCGCTATGCTACCGGGAAGGTTGACGTAAGTGCTGAATTTTTGTCACTACTTTTTAATTTTTGAGTGCTTATAGCGGCACAGTGCCATCTATCCAAAGGTTATTGCAACCGATGAATGAATCTGCATAGCTATCGGTCGGGTGGGCGTTTAATTTTTTCACTGTATTTCATAAATATTTAATTCAGCTTCAGTGTAGCAATTACCAGCTTTTAATTTTTTTCGTAGCAGATCACAAACTTGTTGATTGTATTCTAATCTTAACAAATTGATGATTCGTAAACTTAAAAGAGATTTACCTAAAAATACAACTACCATGTAATCAATGTTATACGCAATCTAATCTAGTTTTAAACACTTATTTGAGAGTTTTCTCAAATTTCTATTGGTAACTTTATTGATAAACCTGAGATTACCTGACCTGAGTGAACTACCTGACTTTGTACACTGCGTGACCAAACCAATTGTATACAATGATGTATTTAAGTCAAAAATAAAGTTAGTTTTATCACGATTCATAAAATGTGTACATCCATAATTTTCACAGGGTTTCTAATCTAATTATTTTGATTATCACGAAATCAGTGCAATGAAGTTAATCTAGCTCTAACAACGGCCATCCCTAAAACCAAAATTTGGTTTTACATTATATAAAATCCACATACCTACAGCAGTATTAAACCGTTTAAAAGAACATCTATCACTCTGGCTGGCTTAAGCCTGAAAACCTTGAGATAAGGTGAGTTTTTGTGGGCACGTATGAATCGGTAATGCGCCGGCTTTGTATGCGGCCCGCGCGCAATGCCTGCACTCTTTTGTAGCTCAGTACGCCAAGTCGCACGCTAGCGGCAACTATTTACCACACTTTACTGAAGTGAAGTTAGATCGCTTAGAGAATATGTAACATTTATAAATGGGTGAAGTTTTTCGAGTCACAAAGAAATTTGGTGACTCGTTTCTTTGTCGCACCTCCAAAAGAAGGAATACTCTACCAGCACACGTTTTCCCTCCTTCCTATGATATGGGGTCCTTCAAAAGAGGCGTGAAGAAGCACCTTGTGGGCCGATTGAGGTTAACTGATGCTACGTTTGTTTTCACGCTGCACCAGTTATCTTCGCGTCTAGACTTCATTTCCACTTATCATCAGGTGGGATGGAGTCATTTGCCGAGCTCTATAAAAAAAGTACTTATGTAGACTGGGAGATGCATCCTTATTTCTTGAGTTTCTTGCGCCCATTCTTCTCCACAGCTAAAAATAGACGTCCTGAATGGGTAGTAGGTAAAACAATGTTTGGATGATTCAAAAGCACTCTTCTAGAGTTTATTTGAATAAAAAAAAATTACTTTGAGGTTGACTTTATTTCGGTTTATTTCATTAATGTTAACAAGAATCACCCGCGATGCCCTTGCACGTTGTTTCTTAAAACGTTGACGATATGTATGCTGTTGCTAAACCGAATATCACGTTACCAATTTTCTCACTGTTCTCAGTAATTTGCCGTGATAACCGTAGCTTAATTTTCATAATCAGCACAATTATATTTATTATTCTAAAGCAAAAAAATAAACAATAAACCAATTTAAAAACAGGCTAGACAAGCATTTGAATATGAACAAATAACCAGACTAAGACATTAGAAGGAGAAAACAGGATACAGACTAGACCAGTTGTCTCAACTGCCTGTCTGTTAAACAATAATAATAATAATAATAATAAATAAATACGTATTGTCAGAAGGTTCCTCACTCTGCAGCCCTGACCACCGGTAGCTTGGGCCCTGCCCCGCTGCTGGTGGTACTCTAGGATTAGGTTTTTATAATGTTTTATTGTTTTTATTTTAAAATATTGTAAAAATCTAGTTTTAAGAAAAAATAAAAAAATAAAGGAGATAATAATAATAATAATGTCACTAAAACAAAGCGCATTATAGATTTATGTGTCTTTTTGCGTTCATATTGCAAACAAAACGAATTCACATTTTGTTAGGCTTGTTAATCCATAGATTTTTTTTTCTCTAACATCGATTTGTGGATGTTTGGTCAAATTTATACGCATCCCTACTAATATTATAAATGTGAAAGTGAGTTTGTTTGTTACGCTTTCACGCAGAAACTACTCAACCGATCATCATGAAACTTTGAACACATATTTTCAAAGGTATTGGGAAGGATATAGGATACTTTTTATTAAAAAAAGTGAGTTTATTTTTGTTTGTTTTTTTGTCAAAGCGGTACGATCACCGGGTCAGCTAGTTACATAATAAAATAATAATACATAATAAAAAGTTGATCACATTAGGGTCAAAGAAGCAATATTACCTATATTTAACACTAGCGGCCCGTCCCTGCTTCGCACGGGTGGTTTTTTTTTTAAATAGCCTATGTTACTCGGCACGTGGCAATGTAGCATTCTAATGGTGAAAGAATTTTTAAATCGGTCCAGTAGTTTTTGAGCTTATTCGTTGCAAACATACATACATACAAAAATACAAAGGTTTCCTCTTTATAATATTAGTATAGATGACGTGGAAGATATCCATGACGCCGAGCCGGACACCAAAAAATAATAATTTTCGGACATCAGAGTTACCGCAAATGGTGAACTCACGGGGCGAGTAGCATTGCTTATCATTCACCATGTGTTTACATGCATCACGTATGGAAATCCATAGGATACATAAATTCAAATTCAAATTCAAATTCAATTTCTTTATTGCGTATCACATTACAAATAAGTATACGGTTATGATATACGAGTATGCCATAATGACAACTACACGACGAACTTGACCACTTCAAGATATTTCTTTGCTTTGCTTCTTGTACATACATACTGTAAGATCATTCATTCAATCTTTTCCAACATAGCTCAATGGTTAACTCTTAGCTACAGATATTGCCTTGAAGTCGACGTTTTTTTTCTTTCAGTCTTTTAATAATTTAATATTATTTATGTGAATAACAAACAAGTAAAATTTTCATACATTTTATGTTGTTTTAACGACACATGTTAAATTCCAAATCGAGATAAAAAGCGTATTGTATCCAATAATGTAAGCTTATTTACTCTGCTATTTTTCACGTAGCTTATTTTAACACACCCATATATTGGCACCCCCATTTCACTAGAGATAGGTAAAGCAATATTTGTTCACGGTAAAGTAAAGGAGAGACAGGACAGGTAAACCAATTTTCGTGGCACAGACCGCGCCCTGCCCGCACTCGCTGGTATCGAACCCCTTCGTATAAGTACTTGGAGCGGGCAAAACATATTTCGTACATTTTACTACATCAACACATGTATACGGGGTAATCTCCAACGCGAGCCTGTGACAGTCACAAGTAGGTTCTACGTGAGTCTGTATAAGTAGGTTCAATGGAAATGTTGTCGATGAGTTACAGCTTCGTGCTTATTTACTTTATTTATTTTTTATGTTGGTAATACTTTTGTTTTGTCTTTTTGATAGGTCGTTATTATTAAAATAAAAGGAAGTAAGAAAAAAAATATATGAATGAAAAAAGATATTTTCTGAAATAATAAGCTCAAATTATTTTTTAGAAAAATAATTATAAAAAGAACATAATTATTAATAATAATTAGAACTTATTGGTTCAGAAAATATTGAGCTTTCAAGATGAAACTATTGTTGTTTGGGTTATCGAAATGTACCAATATAAAGGCTGTTATGATATTATTTTACTAACGAAAAACCCAAAAATGTGATGAAGAAAAGGCAGATGAAAGAATAGAATAGAATAGAATAATTGTTTATTAAAATATGTGTATGTATATGTATAAAGGAGGTGGTTCTTATATAATAGTTTTGATGGCTCTCTGTAACACTGCAATAAGCATGGTAATATTGCAGGGTCCTTTAATTTTGTTTGTGCCAACATGGCGGCCCTGTTGACGGAGTTGAAGGCATTTTTAACATCAACTTTTAATAACACCTCAAAAATGATCTGAGTGAGTGTACTGCCGCCTCACTGCCCCCTTTGCTGCCAAAGCCGAACTGTTTAGGCTGAAAGTACGATTTCAGAAAATCAATTGATTTGCAACAAATTTTGGCAGTGAGGCGCCGGTGTGTAGAGCCAACAGCAATAGGACGAATGCCACCATCCCTTTTCTTCAGGGCGCAGAGATTAGCCCCGTATAAAATATCTACAATATCGGGTGCTACCTCACCACGCAGCATCAGATTGCACAGACTTGTGAGTTCCACAAGAAGCGTCTCGGCAGTTTTACCGCAACACCCGCAGGTGAGATCCTTAAGATGCTGCGGGGTGAAGCCGTCGAGACCTCCTGCAGAGCCCAGAAGAAGAGTTGATAGCCCCGCGGACTGTTTCTGGTAAAGCTTGTACAGGTGATGGTGCAATAATTTATATAATTCTGTTATAGTAAAAAGTAAGTTGGGGTGTCTGAGGTTTTGCGCTATTTTATTAACACGTTGTATAAAGAAACATACCGGACTACCTTTTTAAAAAAAATACCTTTATGTCCATAAAACAATTCGGTAATCAATAGCGAGCTAAATGCTGAAAAAAGAAAAACCAACATTTAAACATTTTCTTTATAAATCATGAACAAAGCGTAAACCGAAAATGTGATTTATTAAAGTCGAATACAACAATTTGTATTCATTGTTTGATTTACCAATAAACGGCGAGTCTTCTAAAACAGACATCTCAATAAACGAAGCGAAAGTAAACAATGAATATAATTGCAATAAAATCACCACACAGTAAATCAAATTTCTCTTTGTAACCACGTCTTACGAAAAAGAACAAACGGCGACAACAAAGGAACACAAAAACACGAATGGGAAAAATATTCAAGCGAAGGACAATGTTTTAAAAATCGTTTACATTAGATACTTTGCTGAGTTTGCACAAGCCTTTGGGGATTTACGTAAATTCGTAGTTCATGAGACGTTTTACGCAAATGTTACGGTGTTCGCAAATAACCTAGAGGCAATGTTGAAACGTACACGTCTACTATATTCATCGCCAGTTGTGTTATCATTTTCAGAGTTGCGTAATTGAATTCAAATTTTCCGTCCTTCTATACGTGTTGTTTGCTATTAGACCACGTCCTTTTAAACCAATGTTATAAGGTATTAAAGCTACGTTATTGCACTGAATATTAATTAAATACGTTATGGGTATCGGCCGGCGGCGGCGGCGGGCGAATTTAGTGGACGATATAAATAAGAATGGAACAGCTTGAAACCTGAAGGATCAAGATTGGGGTAGTGGCAAAACTAAAAGGAGGCTTATACTAAGTAGTAAAGTTAGTCAGTAGTTAGTAAGTAGTTAGTTAGTAGTTAGTAAGTCGTTAGTAAGTAGTTAGTTAGTCGTTAGTTAGTAGTAAGTAAGTAGTTAGTTAAGTAGTAAGTAACGAATCTATAAAATCTCGACAGTTGACTACCTTTAACGACCTACGTTTAATATACAGGAGTAAGGACCGCTGTATACTAATTTCTGTCATACAAGTATAAGCGTGGGAGCTTGAAGTGACAAGAGTGCTCGTATAATATTGAACTTGACTTTACTAATATTCGTCGATTAGAAGCTACAAACAAAAGTGATATAGGGTAACAAGTTAATTAAAGAGCCTGTCATGTAGTAATCCGCGTCAGTTGGCAGGCAAGGCCGTCTGACAGTATTCACACCCTCGCCCTAAATCAGACATTTTCAAATTCCAACAGTAATTTGTTTGCCTCTTATGGCCTTAAATGAGCTTACAACATTTTAAAACGTAGCTACATTATAAAAAGTTAAATGTCAATGATTTTTTATATGGGTTGTGTTCTAATTATATGTACTCGTATTATACAGCGTACTTGCTAAGTAATCAACTGGGTTTTGACAGCTTTCATACATGTTAAATAGTGAACAGTTGAAGGGACGATAGCCGTTCGCTATCAACTTCAGCTTTTTGGTTTTTACCATTAATAATACGCAGTACTCCTAGACACGGCACGTACATATTGTCAGAAGGTTCCTCACTCTGCAGCCCTGACCACCGGTAGCTTGGGCCCTGCCCCGCTGCTGGTGGTACTCTAGGATTAGGTTTTTATAATGTTTTATTGTTTTTATATTAAAATATTGTAAAAATCTAGTTTTAAGAAAGAAAATAAATAAAGGAGATAATAATAATAATAATAAAATAAAAAACCCGCTGACAGTGACACATCTCAAATTCACAGAAATTTTATAAAATATTATTTTTAACCAATTTTTATACGAACAACAACAATATTACAATAGTATCAACATCAATTTCAAGAATTTGGACCAAAATTAATAAAAATCTCGTTAAAATTTACAAAATGAAAAATAGTGAATACCTACATGACATTGGCGTCAAGTCATGTCATTAATAATTTTAAAAGATGATGAGATGAAGAGATGATTACAAGATCACAAGCGGGACGACAAAATAACGCACGCCCACCACCTCCGCCTGCGCCATCGTCCAGCTCCTCGCTAACGTCGTCGGGTGACGAATTTGCCATGATACCCGACACCAGCGAGTCGAGCGACGACGAGCGCGGGCCGTCGGCCCCGCCGCCGCCACCACCTGCGCGACGTGGACGACCCCCGCTGCCGGCACGCTTGGGGCCTGCGAGGCAACCTGCCTTGCGCCTGGCTCCCGCTACCGGTGGTGTAGTGCGTCGCATGCGATGGTCTCAACAAAATAATGAGAATTGCATGCGCGCCTATTACGAGGCTACAGAGGGAGAAACTAACATGACTGCTTACCGTGATCGGTTGTTGGCTTTGTTTCAGATCCTTGAGCCAGCTATCATCGTCTCCGCACAGCGACTATCGGATCAAGTGCGAGTCATTCAAAGGTGTAAAAGGCTGGATGACTCTGTGCTTGATCGGCTACGACGGGAGGCGCTATCTGCTCGCACGGTTCCCACCATGGCACGGAACACGCCGGCTGTATTAGCGGGTCCACCTATCAGGTCACAGCCGCTAAGTGTTGATGTTCTTAATGCCGATGGTGAGAACAGTGTGACCATAAGCGTAAGTACCCAGGCCCATGAGCAGTTGAGGGGGGCTTTGGAGGAAGCGATTGAGCAGTATCGATCATCACGTGTGTCTAGGCCGCGACTACCTCGTCTGCCTATGAATAGACGTAATTTGGCGCTAATGGGAGTCCTGAATGATTTGCTAGTCCCGTACTTTGAAGCAAGTGAAGGTCTGGTCGATGCGCATTCAATCATGTACTGTGGTGCCATCGCGGCGTGTCGTGTTGCCCGTGTCAAATTCCCGGACACTGACCGTGCACCTCGGCCCGCCGGTGGTGTCCCCGCGTGGCAAGAACGGATTCAACGACGTATCGACACGTTTAGGACTCTTATTGCAAAGCTAATCTGCTTCAGAGGTGGCAACATCCGCCCTCGTGTCATGCGTTTCGTGACCCAGGCATTCGCGGGTACTGGCATAAGTCCCCGCGATTACATGGTCTCAGTCACGGAACGTATTGATTTCCTGAAGCAGAAAGTCTATGCGTGGGCGGGACGTATTCGTCGCTACAGAGAGCGTGTGGATCGATTCCAGCAGAATCGCTTCTTCCAAAGAGACCAAAGGAAGGTGTATAGAAAGTGGGAGGGAACTGATCAACGTGTGATCGACGGACAACTGCCAGATTCTGCTTCTACGATTAATTTCTGGCGGAGTATTTGGTCGGTGCCAGTCGAACACACCGAGGGTGGTTGGATGGGTGTGATTGAGCGTAAGTGTGAGACAATCGAATCAATGAGGGCTGTAACAATCAGCCCCGATGACATAAGTAGTGCGATTCGTACGGCACAGAACTGGAATAGTCCTGGGCCGGATGGATTGCACAACTTTTGGATAAAGTGGATTCGAGGCTCACACGAATGTTTGGCAACACATTTCCAACAAGCCCTCGAACTTGGTTCTCTTCCATCTTTCCTTACTACAGGTGTCACCTTTCTGCTCTACAAGTCCGGTAGTACCACGGATCCGAAAAATTATAGACCCATAACATGCTTACCAACATTCTACAAGCTCCTTACATCAATTTTGAGAGAAAAAATCAATTCGCACATTGTTGCAAATAACATCTTGGCTCCTTCTCAAAATGGTTGTAGGGTTGGGTCCCGTGGTACTAAAGAGCTCCTCCTCATGGACATGACCATGTGCAAGCAAGTTCAGCGGAACAAGGCAGCCCTCTCTACTGCCTGGATTGACTATAAGAAGGCCTATGATTCAGTGCCACACTCATGGTTGGAAAGGATCTTAGAGTTGTATAAAGTCAATACAACTTTGAGATCCTTTCTTGGTGGGTGTATGAGGCAGTGGACCACAGTCCTTCGTCAATCGGGTGGTGAAGATAGCCCCTCGAATCCGATGGACTTGATAAGGATTGAGCGAGGCATTTTCCAAGGCGACAGTTTGAGTCCATTGTGGTTTTGCCTGGCCCTGAACCCTCTCAGCAACCTACTGAAGGATTCAGGGCTGGGCTACCGTCTTCGAGTTAACGGAGAAATCATTTCTCATCTGTTATACATGGATGACCTGAAATTATTTGCACCGAAACGCCCTGACCTGGTGAAACTACTAAAAATCACAGAAGATTTCAGTAGTTCTATCAGGATGGAGTTTGGTGTAGACAAATGTGCGGTTATGCATGTATATCGGGGGAAAGTTGTAAATTCAACTAATTTACAACTTTCTGAGACAATGGCTCTCAGGTCTCTCTCGGAGGCGGAAACTTACAAATATCTTGGTATGTCACAGTCTCTGAGTATTACAGATGGGGACATTAAGCAGGCGGTGAAGGAGCGCTTCTTCTGTCGTCTGACAAAAGTACTTAAAAGCCTTTTGTCGGGGGGCAATAAGATGCGCGCCTTCAACGCTTGGGTGATGCCCCTACTCACGTATTCCTTTGGCATACTAAGATGGACTCAGACTGAATTAGACGCTCTGGATAGGAGAGTCCGTCAACAGCTCACAGCTCATCGCATGCTTCACCCACGCTCATCTGTTATGAGACTGTACATCCCGCGTAAATGTGGAGGTCGTGGCTTTTTAAACGCCAAGACTCTACATAACCGCGAGGTGTGTAGTCTGAGAGATTACTTCCTTAACAATGAGTGTGGGATGCACCGCGACGTTGTAGCAGTAGATAGGAGCCTCACGCCGCTCTCCTTGGCAAGCGAGAACTGGCGCAGACCAACGGTGCTGAGCACTGAAGACCGCAGGAACATATGGAAGAGTAAGGAGCTCCACGGGCGGTACTACCGGGCCTTAACAGGGCCCGATGTGGATCTGCTCGCGTCGGTAAACTGGCTACGATTCGGTGATCTTTTTGGGGAAACCGAGGGGTTTGTCTGTGCAATTGCAGACGAAGTCATGATGACGAATAATTATCGGAAGTATATCCTGAGGGACGGTACGGCCGACATCTGTCGGGCATGCCGCCGTCCCGGTGAGTCACTCAGGCATATTATTTCCGGTTGTTCTCATCTGGCTAACGGTGAGTACTTGCACAGACATAACCTTGTAGCCAGGATTATCCATCAGCAACTTGCTCTTCGATATGGTCTTGTAGAATCTGAGGTGCCGTACTATAAGTACACGCCGGTGCCAGTTCTCGAAAATGGTTATGCAACGCTCTACTGGGATCGATCTGTCATCACGGACAGGACTGTTTTTGCAAATAAGCCTGATATTGTGTTGACAGATCGATTGACGCGCCAGGCAATGCTTATCGATATCACCATTCCGCATGACGAGAACCTTGTGAAAGCCGAGAAGGGAAAGCTTACTAAGTACCTTGACCTGGCTCACGAGGTGACCGCTATGTGGGATGTGGATTCGACGATCATTGTCCCCATAGTCGTATCTGCAAACGGCCTTATAGCGAAGAGTCTCGACCAACATCTCAAGAGACTTTCGCTGGATGGCTGGATTAAGGGTCAGATACAGAAGGCAACACTCCTGGACACGGCACGTATTGTCAGGAGGTTTCTCACTCTGCAGCCCTGAGCACCGGTAGCTTGGGCCCTGCCCCGCTGTTGGTGGTACTCTAGGATTAGGTTTTTATAATGTTTTATTGCTTTTATATTAAAATATTGTAAAAATCTAGTTTTAAGAAAGAAAATAAATAAAGAGAATAATAATAATAAAATTTTATTTTCTTCCACAAAACTTACTCTTAATGTCTAGTCTTACATTCAGGTGCTTACATATTAAAGTTATGTGGGAGACTGGAGCCTGAAACATTGAGAGTGACGAAAGCCAAAGAAAATCGACTCTCGCAACATTAAATCATTTATTGAAGCAACTTTCCGTTTTGGTATCAGCCTAATACAGCCAATAGCACTAAATCTTAATGCTCCATAAACGCCCGTGTTTAGTACTTCCAAACATTATAAGAAAAATGCGAAGTTATGATAAAATAAGCGAGTCAATGGCCGTGGGGCGGTTCTATTTCTCACATTCGGCAGTTTGCGCTCGGATGTCGGTCGTAACCGTAAATGAAGTTACTCAATAGAGCCTTCACCGCACTTAAGACTGTTATAAACAGGTTCGGGCGTTCACTGGCCAACTTTATTACATTATAGCTAAAAATTAATTGATAAATCTTTCTGCAGTTCGATTATTTACCCTTACGGTCTTGCAAAAAGGCTCGCGTATTTACAGTAATATATAATGCATGCCGACGTTTTGGTAGAACACGCATGAGTACCATATTTATAACAAAACAACGTAAGTAATGTAAGAGTAAATACCGTGTCTATTGAGCAAGCTTTATTCCTATTTATATTTAGTTTGATTTGAACATATTTCGATAAATGTGTATTGTACATGTTCGAAGGTTATATACCAGGGTCAGGGCTAAGTAACTCCGTGCGTAGGCATGAGGTAGCTACCTACAGCTCGGCTAAATCCCGGAGTTCAGTATCAGTCGGGCTGCCGATGCCGTGCTTCTCGGACTAGCAAGCGTACGGCCGGCGAGCGCGGCGCATTAGGTAGTAAGTACATTTCCCGGCATGCTCATAATTTATTATCTTAATAATGAAAAGTGAGATTGTTTTGTATGGATGTTTAAATAGAAGAATGAAATCAAAATTATCCTTTTTACGTTGTTAAAAATGATAGATATTACAATAAAGTAAAACAATTATAAGTATGATTATTACATGGTTAAGCATAATCGAGTTTCGAGGTTTACGCTTTTTCTTCAGTTTAATATTTACGATTTTCGAAACAATATCGCTCGCATCTAATGCAAGTTTTATAAAAATAATATTATTTATTTAAGTGAATTCGAAAAAGGATACTCGTACGTATGTCGTCCCTCGAATGTGGAAATACGATTTACTGAGAGTTTTTTACTTCTTCTCGTAGGTAACTCAAAATGCAGCAAGATACTGCAATTTCTTATCTCAAATTCAAGGACAAGTGGATTGCTTGTATTAGTAGGTCTTAGTACACATCTACAATATTCTGATTTGCATTCACGTCATATTCATAGTAGCAGTCATATTGCTTATACTTATTACAAATAAATTATTAAAAAAATATGAAAGAAAAAAACATATTTTTAAAATGTGTAAATAAGAATCGCACGTCTGCGTGGTACTAATGCTACGGCTGACCGTGTGCTGAAATGTGACTATTGCTTGGCCCGACATGTCCATATATTTTCTGATGTAGCTAAAATGTATTTATGTGATTGCGAATTTTTGTTCAATGTTCAACAATACTTAGGCACTTCAGAGATATAAAAGACATAATATTAAACAACACTACATCAAAGTTGAATAAACGTAAATACAACAAATGTTCCCAATAATTTTGTAGGTATTTTATTTTACTTTGCTTGACAACCCTAATGCTCGAACGGTCGTGTTTATAAATTCTGAACACAAAGAAATTGCGCTCTAGTGCGAGTGGCTGTATGGTACAACATAGAATAATCGCTGCTGTGCTCTGCAAATTGTGTAGGCTATTATAATGGCGGCATTCCATCAACTACAAAAGAGTGCAACTTCTGCTAGTATCTTTCTTCTGTGCCAGGGTGTCTCTCTTGGTCGTCATTCTTGGATATGTAATGAGGAGTTACATCGTCATCGTCATTCGCCTGCCCGTAACCAATCTCATTTAGGGTCGGCACAAAATAGCAGGTACTACAACCACATGAGTAACTACAACTACAACTAAAAAAGAAAACAAAAGTCAATGTTTAAAATATAAATGACATATAACCTCAACCTTTTTTAAAAGTCGGTTCGGTCATTAGATAGTTGACAACGTTGCTTATCATGCACGACGGCGCCAGCGCTCGCTATAGCCAACCAGCTCCTTTTCATAAACAAAATGGATGATTTGAACTGCTCTTCACGCGCCTTTGTCAATTACTGTACGGGTCGTTAGATGTTGTGAAAGTGTACTCAACGAATCAACGCTGGCATTTAAAACTTCGAGTCTCAGCGAAATGGTAAACTATTTGAGACCAATGTTCGCGAAGAAACAAGAAGCGAAAATCAATAACGATGCTAATTGAGTTATTATTGTTAATGGCTTTAGAGGATTCTTAATAACTAGACTCTTGGAATTGTAGTATGAAAATGTTGCTTTGCGAAAACTTGTCAATTAGAAATGGGTTGTATTTAATCGATCACCAAACTAACCTAACCTAACCCACAAAAATACTAAGTTAGCACCTAAAATACAAAGTTAGCACCTAAACTACTATTTAGATGCTAACTTACCATTTTAGGTGCTAGCCTACTATTTTTTTGTGGATCAATTTATTATTTCTCATTAGAAATGAGTAAGATTAAAAGCTGTTTGTTAAGTAGATGGTATTTATTTTACTATATTAATTGTTTGAACACATTCACAATTCCCTCTGCCTTTTCTTTAATATTATGGTATTTAAAAGACGAATCCACCCTTGGTTGATCCAGCCTAATGTGGCGCTTTACTGACATCTGCCTTAGAATAAGTAGTCGTAAAATGTTACTCCGACGGCAATTTGAGCTGAGCCTTATGGTAAATGTTAAAACATGATACAGGTGTTATGGTCTAAGGCAAAATAAAGGCTCTTAAAAGAGAAGTCACATAGGTACAGAAGACGTTTGTACATCAATCTATCCAAAACTGTCAAATTCCTTAAATAAATATTAAACCTTAAGCCTTATAAATAAAGTTCATAATCTTTTGAGGAAACTTGACAGTTGGTGGTGGTAGTCTGATGTGCAGGCGTAAGTACTTACATTATAAAAAAAACTCCACCAAGAAGATTAAAAGAAGTATAGAAGGGTATAATTTGTTTATTAGATCATTATTTTTCTGAATTTGAAATCTTTGTGTATCAGTCAAACAAAAAAAATAAAAAATCTGAAAATGTTAATGACAGACGCAGTTGCCTAATTATTTGTAAACTAATGTCAAAAACAAATAAAGTAAAAACTTTTTTCTTTTGAATTTACTTCTGAGTACCTTACTCGGTTCGATAATGTTAGATTAAAATTGGTTTTAAGTCATCTTACCTAAGTCTGTCCCTATAACAGTAATGTTAGTTAGCATTGTTCCGACAGTTGCACGTTAGTTGAGGATTCTGGGAGAAGTGCGCTTCCATCTTTGCCCATAACGTCCTTTGATGATGAGATAAAGGTCAAGCTCTTCTTCAACGAAGAGGTTATACACCAAATCTTGACGTTCCACCAAGATTCTCGCCTTTCGGTTACACTATAAACGCCAAAGGCGGCCAACACCAAATACGGTTCAAAAAAAGAATGTAGCGTCATTCTTTTGTTTTATTATCAAAGACGTTACGATTTCAAATCTCTTTGTTTCGAAAACATCCCTTTAGAAAGCTGAAAAAAATAGCACAGCGGATAGTGGAAACAACGGAACTAAAAAAGGTATTCAGATGGGGCTCGAAACGTTTTAAAAATAGCCAGCGCGCTGACAACGGCGCCTTTACACAAGTAAAGGCTTATTTACTCTGGTCGTTTTTATTGCTTGTTTCACAACTAATCGTATGCTACTGTATAGTGGCTGGCTACAAACGAATTTATTTGCGTGCAAATCTGAACTTATCTACATTATACGTATTTTGTGAAATCTATTGTTTTATCTTGACGCTTCCGTTTTTCGTATTTCCGATCCGTGGTCGCAGGGAGACTGAAGTGTTAGAATCCCTGTGTACTAAAAAGTGTTTCTTTTCAATGTGTAATGGTCGCGTTAGATTTAAAAAATAAGTAATTATTTACTTAGTTACAATTTGCTATTTAACTATAAAGCCATAGACGGAAGCGCATTTCAACCGGAACCATCAACCACTGAGACACAGACTAATATATGGTGGTTGTGGTAGAAGCTAGCTAGGCGGACTTAGCTGAAGTTATAACTTAAACCGAGTTTAGTACAATAGTTTGGTTAAAGTAAGATTTTAGATTTCCAGCAGAGATTCATGTTGGTGTATATTGTTTGGAAAATAAACTCTCTGCTGGTTTTATTAACAAAAATGGGAAATCATTAGTTTTAAACCAGGTTAAACTTTAGTTTAAGTTTTCGAGTAACTGTCATTGGATTTATAAATGTATAGAAAGACTTCATACATTTATAAACCCAATGCCAAACTGGTATTCGCGCGCTCGAGCTCTTAATAGACTATTAAGAGCAGACACAATAGAATTTTAATTGTTATCGGCCACCTGGTGGTCGATCGACGCTCAAGGGGTAAGATTATAGTCAAAATATGTAAGTCTAAGTATCAGTAAGATAGGTATTTAAAGTGTTGTACAATGGAAATATGTATGTAACACATGTTGCAATGCAATGAATCTGCCCTCAAAGTTTATAGGAAACTGTAAAGCAGACCAGATGAGTTACGAAGGCGGTAGAAAGTTTTATTACATAAATCCTTAATACTACTCACTACTCTCTCCTGCAGTTCCCTGCTACGTTGACGCTTATAACACTCAAGGTTACATAATAAGTTTCCATACTGTAGCCAATTAAATGAGTTTATTGGCTGAAACTTGTTAGCTTCTGCCAAGGGCTCTCGGGCTCAGCTTTCATAAAAATGCCACAATAATTAAAGCATGAATGTGTTGCGGGATTCGTGTGTATTGTAGCTGGCGCGGGTGACGTTGAGGGCAGTAGGGCTGACATCTTGGTTACTGACTTTGGGACATTTGTTGTTGCAAATGCAAGTTCATCTAGTAAATAGACTATATTCTGTCGGCCTCAATCAATTAAACCAAGTCATAAATAAAATACTTTAAAAAAAGAACGAACAAGCCCTACTTCATGTTTTTATTTAGTTCCTTGTATAATCAGTAGTGCTATTAGTCCATACAAATGAGAAACTGTCAGAAAGTGATCTGGTTTATTTTTGTTTAGTCAGCAACGCAAGTCATTGAATTTTTAAGTATTTTTTCTTAAGCTTCTATACATACATACATATTAAAACAGGCGCTTATAAAAGCCCAGTTAAGTTATAAAGTCAAAGTCAAAGTCAAATATTTTTTATTCAAATAAACTTTAGAAAAGTGCTTTTGAATCGTCCAAACATTTTTTACCTACTACCCATTCAGATACTTTCCATACCTATAGGTAGGTATAAATTGGTGGGAGCGGGAATGTCACAGACTACTTTTTGCCTCGGTCAAATTCAATGAGCACTCAACAAATATGTTTGTCAAAGACAAAAATATTCTTACCCTCGGGTGGAAATCATTATCACTACATAGTATAAAACAAAGTCGCTTTCTCTGTCCCTATGTCCCTTTGTGTGCTTAGATCTTTAAAACTACGCAACGGATTTTGATGCGGTTTTTTTTAATAGATAGAGTGATTCAAGAGGAAGGTTTATATGTATATTACATGCATATAGTAGAGCAACGCTGATAATATCAGCATTGCAACCGTGCGAAGCCGGGGGCGGGTCGCTAGTTGATATTATATTTCAGTACTTCAGGAACCAAACTCGCGGCCGTTTCTTTTTTAATTTATTCGCCATCTTATTAAATTATAATGATCGTTTTTACAAGTTTTTTACACAACTTTACACTTTTTCACATAAACTTACACTACTTTTTTCTATTTCTTAAATTAGCAGTTTTAACCACTTTTATGCTACGGCCACACTATCGCGCTATCGTGAACATTTTTTTAGCCGTTTTCACGACAAGCAATAATTACTTTTTCGACAGTGTTCTGAAATGTGACTATGGCTTGGCCCGACTTGTCGTGAAAACGGAAAATGTTCGCGATACCGCGATAGTGTGGCCGTAGCATTCTAATATACTCTATCATATCTTTTCTATATTTCTTACTTTTAATCAAAGCACTGAATGTCTTTACGTTGACGAGACCCACTATTTCATGCTCCAAGTCATATTTCAGTTGAGCGTTATTGGGGCAATCGAATAACATACATATGTTGTATGGTCTCGTCATTGGTGTTGCATTCGCACTGCGGGCTCTCTTTGCACTTGAAACTATGTAAATATAGGTCATAGGTCGGGCCACCGCAAGCGTTGGGCGAAGCTGTCTAGACAGCAAGCCGAGGAGGAGCAGGCTGCGGTGGAACGCTCTAAGCTGCAGAGGGAGGTCAGCAATGAGAGCCAGGTGGCGCTTGATGCTAAACGCGTTAAGACTTACGGGTCTTACGCGGGAGCAGTAAGTGCTTTTAAGATGGCCATCATTGTTGATGACTACCCGGCAACTATGCTAGGGGAGAGTTACTATGTGGCCATCCAAAGAACCATTTGGGACCTGCTGGAGGCCACACCTGACCCAATAGTTAACATGGGAGGCATTTCGTCGGGAGCCATTCACTTCACATGTGAAGGGAGTGGCTCGGCGAACTGGCTTCGAGCGACGGCGACGGCCTTACTGTTGAAGGCGTGTTGCTCAGAGTGATTGATGCTAAGAATCTTCCAAAACCAGTTAAAATGGCGTGGAAGTCTCGAAACGTCAGTCGCCTTGACACGGGTAGGGATTTGAAGATGATGCAGAGGTGCCATCCTGGATTGAGGACCTCAGGCTGGAAGGTCGTCGACAGGAGGTTTCTTCTAGAGAAGAAGCTTACGGGCGAGCCTGCCGATGCCCAAGGCGATAGCGAAGGGTGAGTGTGGCGGGAGTGACTGAGGGTGAGTACTCCCAAAGCGCCCTAGTGGCAGAAGTGCAGCCAGGACTGGGTGCTCCAGTCGCTGCTGTAGGGGATGTTGGAGAGGAGATGACACCAATGGAATGTGGTGGGATCTCTTCCCCAAGATCTGAAGACGTTGTGGAGGAGCTCGCCCTAGACGAGCTGCTTCTGGGAGGGTCCTCCCCGTTGGGCGCGCAGGCGACAACGGATAGGGAACCTGGCTCGGAAGGCGGCCACTAGAAAATAGAAATGGCGGGACTAAGGTGTGTACAGATTAATTTGCACCACTGTAAGGCCGCAAGGCGCAACTGCCCTTCTGGCACGCGAGCTTAAAATGAATAAATTTTATATTGCCTTAATTCAGGAACCCTATCTTTATGGGAGACTAATAAAAGGCTTAGATGGAACTCCTGGCACTCTATTTTATAACTGTTGCAGGGATCTGACAGCTGTCAGGAACTACACAGGGGAGGGGGGGACTAAGCGAACGGTAATCTAATCGTCAGCTTATCTCCCTTACGAGAAGACAGACCCAGTATCATCACAGATACGGGAACTGGTAAACTACGGCAGTCGAGAAAACTTAGATGTCATCATCGGCTGCGACGCGAATGCGCATCATGTCGTCTGGGGCAGCTCAGACACCAATGAAAGAGAGGAGAAACTTCTGGAATATCTGGTAAGTTCACCCATGCAATTACATAATAAAGGTAGCAAGCCTACTTTCTTCAACGCCCGCAGGGCACAGGTGATCGACGTAACCATTGCTAACGATAGAGTGGTCGAGAGGCATAAAAGCGAGAACTAGTATGAAAGAGAAATAAGCTGAAAAGATCTCCGATAATGTTGGAGGAGAATAGAAAAAAGAAAAAAACAATAGAGTGGTAAGGGACATCACAAACTGGCATATGTCGGATGAGGTCTCCCTTTCCGATCATAATTATATATGCTTTTGGTACAGACTAGGTGAAACCATAGAAACTATGCGTAAGAAGAACTCCAGGATGCTGATGATGATTTAGGTGTTGTAGTAAATGTAGATATGTTATTTATGAGGTGTATTTTCAATTAAGTATTTAGTTTAGTTTTTTATTTATTAGTAATAGCTTATTATTAAGTTTTGTTGTTGTAAGTGTGTGTAAGTTTGTGTTTTTATTAACATTATAGAGTATTAAACGAAGAAGAAGAAGGAAGAAGATTTTGGTTGTGCCAGTTGTGTTTTGTATTCGGTACCTTTCGTTCCATATGGCAAGAGATGCTTGACGAATGCATCTCTTGACATATGAAACTGGTCGTTGTCTTCTTCCCAACTTTAAGGCCGCTTCTTTCGCAAGTTCTTTGGCGCGCTTATTCCCAGGCAGACCCGCATCTGCCTTGATCCAGAACAGGGAAACTTCCTTGTTTTGTTTCGCAGCCAAGCCCAGTTTCCGCCTTGTCTCTACTGCCACGGGATGAGGAGACTTGATGGCGGTGACTGTCTCAAGTGCCGCCCTCGCGGCCGTTGCATGAAATGTAAAGTTCAACCCATTGTTAATGACAAATGTCCGCGTGTTTAACACAAACTACTAAGATTTTTTAGATGGATAAATAATGTGACGGTAAATGAAGGCCCTGCTCGTTAAAAGTGGTGCTATTTCGCGACAGCAGCCTCGGTTGAAACGTCGCACCTAAAGATATGCCTATACTAAGTAACCCCGTTATAAAACTTTGTTTAAAATAGAACGCAAAAGTTTTAAAGTGTATGTAGGAGGAAAAAGCTCATTTCCTATGTATGAGAGGACTAAAGGCAGCTCAACAAGACGTTATCTGTGAAGCTGTTATTAACTTGCCCAAGTTAAATTTAATAAACTAATCCTAGCGTGTCCACTGGAGAGTTGGCACTCTAAAGTGAAATTCTAACTTAGTGTTGTCCACGCTTAGGGGCTTAAATCTTTGTCCTAGCTTAGCGAGACCAATGGTGACTGCAATGGGGGAGAGTTATGAGGACGTGGCGGCCTCTCGGGCCCCTCATTGGGCCAAACTGCGACTCGGCACTCGACTCCGGCCGTGTCGTTGCTTAGCTACGTACTTGTGTGTGGAGTAATTGAGTTGGGATTCCCGCAAATGTTACTGCTGTTTATATGGGGAGATGTGGAGTCAAGTCGTCTTTATGCGAGAGTAAAAGAAAAGAATTAAAAGAAACGTTTTCGATACTGCTTAGCCGTGACCTTAGATTAGGCCGTGACATTATAAATGTATCTGTCAAATTGCTTTAAATTTGACACATACATTTACACTAATAATAAATGTCTTAAACCATAAACCATACATTTATAATCAAAATCTAGCACTAACTACTATGCAATTTATTATCGGACTATTCTCGATAGATGACTGCATTCCTGCACCAGTGCGTTTGAAAGTACACATGCCTGCACACACGAAGCTGTACAGCTTCATGCAGACTTTGAACTTTATGTCTATGGCATATGGTTGGACATTTACTGAAGAAATTTGTCAGGTTTTGATAGACTGATCTGCAGGTGTCTGTACTTTTAAGAGTGAGCTTCATTAAAATCTTCTACTTTTAGGAAAACTAGAGGACGTGAGTAGCACACGGCAGGTCGTTTAAAAATTCTTGCCCCATATAGGGCAGGCGGAGATATAATGATTTGTATGAAAAAAAGGGACATCTTTATTTTGCAAAATGTTTTATTATTACATTATACGAATACCAGAAAACATCAAACATGCTAAGTAAATTAAATATTTAAACGGTTGGATGCCGAGTGACGCGTGTGGTATATTAAAAATTCCAGGGTGGCTGCAACATTCCTAACGTTTTTCGGCTAAGTATATTCGATTTAGCATTTAACCTATATAATAATATAGTTCTATAGACAAACGAAATACTAATCTTGAAATCTCAGTTTGCTAACTGGAAGTTGGGCAAGGAGGATTGTTCTAACGTGTGTGCATGCGCTTTCAAAAGTATTGAAAAACCGGCCAAGTGCGAGTCGGACTCGCGCACGAAGGGTTCCGTACTTTATGACGTATTAAAAAAAATACTTACTAGATCTCGTTCAAACAAATTTTCGGTGGAAGTTTGCATGGTAATGTACATCATATATTTTTTTTAGTTTTATCATTCTCTTATATTAGAAGTTACAGGGGGGGGGGGGACACACATTTTACCATTTTGGAAGTGTTTCTCGTATAAACTATTCAGTTTAGAAAAAATTATAATAGAAACCTCAATATCATTTTTGAAGACCTATCCATAGATACCCCTCACGTATGGGATTGATGAAAAAAAAATGAGTTTCAGTTCTAAGTATGGAGAACCCCCAAAATTTATTGTTTTTTTCTATTTTTGTGTAAAAATCTTAATGCGGTTCACAGAATACATCTACTTACCAAGTTTCAACAGTATAGTTTTTATAGTTTCGGAAAAAAGTGGCTGTGACATACGGACGGACAGACAGACAGACATGACGAATCCATAAGGGTTCCGTTTTTTGCCATTTGGCTACGGAACCCTAAAAAGAATCGGAATACCACTACAATACACTAGAACACACTTGGTACTTACTAACTGACTGACAAATTTTTAAATCTCAGACTACTAACTGGATTGGATATAACGCGAAAATGATCCTTATAAGGTACATGTATACTAAAGGTATTGGACGCGACCGCAGGATCGTGAATGCGGAACCACAAATAGATAGATAAATATAACTTTTTTTGGTAAAAATGAACATTGAACAAAAAATTTAGAAAAACTTACAGTTTGGCGGTCTTATCGGTTTAAAAAGATTTATTCGAGAAAAGCAGTCAAACAAAATCAACAAATATACTCTAAAATCGGGAAAAGTGTTTTTAAAATATCTCTGAAATTGTAAATGTGCAATTTCGTCATACAGTTTATTTCATAACTGTCAATTCAATCGCGCACCAAGTAGAGTGAAGTGGGGAGTCGGAAACTAGCTCCTATAGGATTGTCAACTTTTGCAATTATAGCCTGGAACTTAGTAAACATAGTTACTCGTCCCGGCTGTCATTAAGTAATTGGTCGTTTAGCTACGTCCGAGGGCCTTGACAACTACTGTAACAACTCAGATAAGAACATTTCTTGATCAGTAACCTTAAGGGGGGGCCGCGCGGAATTTCAAAAATTTACGTGTTTTTAAGTCACTGGTGCTATATAGGCGCTGAATAGGTCATATACATTAAAAGAACTAGTGTATGTTAGCTTGATCCTTTCACAAGGCCATGGTTGTCTTGGAATTTGAATCAAATACCCAGAAACTGCATAAACAATACGTAAAAGTAATTATATCTAAAAACTTATTTCTTCAGAAACTTTGTAAATATAGCACAAATGAAACAATGATCCGACATCAAAATGTTTGTATTGATATTCCGCAGGCCACTGTTGTCTTATTTTTCAATTAAAAAATATGAATATAAAAATATTAAGACTTTTATTATTTTTTACCCAAACGCCCATGATTTTACGAAAGTAAACATTGCTCTAATTAAATCACCAGCCTACTCTGTACAGATATTAGTGTGCGTGCGTATTCGTAGTCGTGCGCCGTTGTCACACCACTGCCACGCGCCGCTAGCTCGCTATCATAAAGAAACTTGAAACTCGCAGTTTTGCGTCCGCGCTGCACCCCCTTAAAGGTATGTATTGGAGAATTGTTTGGTTGATAACTGTATTATTTTCGTTTATAGAGGAAGAAAGACCAATTTTTACATTTAAACCTTATAAAAAGATCATGTTACATAACATAATATGTTACCTGATTTCAACGCATCGTGTTTGTTTGACTGACAAGGTTTATATTATTGTGATATCTGGGCTCAACCTGATAACGTGATAATGATAATAATATTGTATTATTCTATACTAATATTATAAAGAGGAAAGCTTTATATTTTTGTATGTATGTTTGCAACGAATAAACTCAAAAACTACTGGACCGATTTTAAAAAAAGAAATGCGGCACGAAGTCCGCCGGGTCAGCTAGTATGAAATATAGAATATAATTAAAAAATATGATTTCTATTCAATACCTATTGGCAACCCTTATAGGAGAATAACTCAGCGATGAAAAGCTGCTGCAAAATGTACAGCGTTGGCCACGAGTGGCCGACTGGCAGCGCTCTCATCGCTGACTGCGAAAATGCAAAGTGGGACCCAACGAGCCGTCATTTAAAACATCACTGCAGTTTATTTAAAAACATGCTGAATTTTAGAATTGTTTTTTTTTCCTTTATTTGATGGCTTCGTACGATTAGCACATTTAGCCAGTGTCAAAGTAATTTTTCTTACAAGTAGGTAACACGGAAATAAACAATATTTCCTTCCAGTATGATGATGATGAATGAATGAATGAATGAATAGAAATGAGAAGTAAGAAATGATATACCCCCAACCCCTCGAGTATCTAAGTATCTAAGTCCTCACGCGTTAATCATCCACCATCATTTCACATTAATATTCGACATTTAACACAAATTTTAGAAAATAAAACAAAACTGCAGACGTAACACTCTTCGTAGCGGTTTGCTATATACACTTTTAAACTTTCATAATTAACATAACAAACGTTCCATAATTAAACAAAGAATTTAATTTAATCAATTTAATTTAATTAATTTAATTTAATTAAAGCGTTAATCCCCGTTTAAATTCTTTGTTTAATAACACTCTTCACTTTCTCACCAAGAAGTCCTAGAATTGTTTATGAAAAACATGCCTGTTACTTAATTTTAATTCATCATCATCATCATCATCATCATCATCATTTTAACCTGCAACTCACTGATTGTAATTTTCTTAATCGAAATATTGTTATACAATTTGCATTGCTTACAATAAGAAATATTCTACTCAAAATAGGTCACTCAATATAAGTAGTTTTAATCCTAATCTATTGTAGTGAAATAATGAAATCACGAGAGCTTAAGCAATATTCTAAGTATGATGTGATCGCTTTAATACCCATGCATTAGAACAAAGGGAGACGGAAAATAGTAAGTACCTTCATCATTCCAAGTTCGCACCGCTCACTGTCTGTCACCTAAATAAGGTTGTACTTATGACTACAAAGTACATAACCGAGCCAAAAGGTAGCTTTATGAGATTTTCCTAGAACTAATATAAGGTAGATACTCAAAAGTATACTCTCTTTCGCTACTCGAAAGCTTCGTCACGAGATACCGCGGTAACAGCATCGGAGCTGTTACGGTTCACTTGATACACGAGAGGAGCTTCTGTGCTCTCATTACGTCATTATGTAAAGGACAGCCGTATCTAAAGGTTAATTGCCCAAAAGTCTATTAGCAAACGGAGGAAAACCCGATAGCTTGGTAAAGATATAAGTATATATTTAAGTGTAAACCAATTTGTAAGTTGAGCGTCTAAAAATGTTAGTTGATGGGTTAATGTAGTTGTTATCCTTTGATGTTATACACCAAAGGTGCTATCATAATCACACTAACATATTTTATTATATTATCAGGTTTTTTTAAGTATTAGTCTGACTTTCTGCGAAATACTCCGCACGCCCCGCTGACGCCTAGCCAAATATATTTAATAAAATTTAGAATTTAATATCGTGTTGCAATTTGTTATTTTTTTAACATTTGTCGTTTATAAAAGTTTTAGGTATATAACATGACATCAACATACAATGCTTTGTGATAAAACGTTAATATCAAATGTTTACTCACAATATGCAACTGCTATGTAGGAGCACCATTACGTGTAAAATATTTAAAAAACTACAAATATTACAGATAGACTACATTTACAATGTTAACTGTTTTCAGATGTGAATGTGAGCAAGATCAAGGGACGTGATAGCAACACATCTTAACCTTAAAATCACGTCATCGCACTGCCTACGTGACGCCAATCGAACTCGGGGCCACCTTCCGAATAATCCATGCAAGACCCTTGACCCTTTTTAATGTGCTTTGGTAACCACTACGATTACGAGTAGAAGGATTCCACACATTACTTTTAAGGGGTGTCTGGGAGCACGTAATTTATGTCATTTAACGGTTATTAACAACAGCCGCTATATAGGCTGTTGTTAATGAAGGTATACACTATAAAATAGATGTAGATATCAATGTAATATTATTGAAACAGGTTATCATAAAATAAATAAAAATAAAAATAAATAAAATAAAATAAATAAATCTTTATTTCAGGCAACAAACAATGTAAAAGATGGTAAAAAATACAGAGCGGCCCATATAATAAATACCTTACAGACTAACATACATACAAAATTTAAAAAAAAATGTTTCGTTAGTATATAAAATAACTTAATAACTATGTTAGTATTATTTGATTGGCATCTACTGTGCCAACTTGGTAGCAACAGGCAACTTTCCATGGAAACGCCTGTAGACTTCCTTCGCCTTCGACCAGAAGTCTTCCTTCATGAAGATCTCCAGCTTTGATGTCGGGACTCGCACCACAAATGCTTTGAAGCTCATAAAAATACCTTAATATATATGATCAATTAAACATTTAAGATACGTACCTACCGATTTTTTTAACATCGCTTGCCTATATTACTTAGGATAGTCTGAAGATTCCAACATTACTGCTATAGCGGTCCAGGCGTTTAGAAGTTATGGTGGTATAAATAAACTATTATACGAGTACATGCATCCTGAAAACATAGCACTTGCAACTTGAAAACATTTTGATGCCACTCGCTTAGGTACGACAGTCAAGTGCAAATGAAGCAGAAAGTTCTTATTCCATGCCATCGAGCTCAATGTGTGCTAAAGTATGAAGCTAACTCTCCACTTCACTGTACGTAATTTATGTTAACGTACTGTTGAACCAACCCACTAGGTTAGGTAAAGAGATTTCATTTGTGACGTGATACAGTAAACGTTGATTGAATGCTTTGTTTAGGAATTATAATTAAGAGACAGAACCCCGCTTGTAGTGCCGAGCTATGGAAGGTCTCGTGTCCCGTCCTCTGTACTGAGTAATCGCATTAAAACTAAATTGATACGGCGAGCAGGACACCCAATCCCGCCGGGGCTCCATTTGCCTATTGAATTTAAGCTTTGTCTGACGCTGTAGTGAAAACAGAAACTTATCAAAATGTGACGGCTAGGTATGTACCTACAGTTTACCAAGGAGATTTGAGAGATTTGCGGATGTTGAATCGATTTGTTTCTGTACATTGAAAACATTTGAGTGATTGTAGGTATAATGCGATGAAATAAGCGTCGAGCTAAGTACAATAAATAATAAGTCCGTCTGGGTAGCTACCACCATCTTGTTTTAATGATATAGATTCTGTCACTTTCACAACAAAGTTAGTAGCAGTGTTTTGTTCCGAAAATTCAAGATAACATGGCCAGTTCGCGGGAAGCCGCTGGATGCGAGCAGCACAAAACCGGTCGTTGCGGAGATCCATGGGAGAGGCCTTTGTCCAGTAGTGGACGTCTTTTGGCTGAGGTGATGATGATGATGATGATAGCCGTCCCGTCCACTGCCAGTTCCTCAGCGGTATTCCGATGGAAGCGAGTTTTCATGTTTAACGTTATTGTCATTTTTGTCATCGGTGAGATGAAAATGAAGATCACACACAGAATATATAATCCACAGGATATAAAAATAAAAAGTAGATGAAAGTGATAAATATTCAATACGTTTGCCTCTTGATTTGCGAGTAGTAAATCCCTAAAGACTGTGTACTCGTGTCAACAGTCTTAGACCTTACTTTGGATTTGATTATTAGTATGAGTGAGATGAAATTTAGAAACTTCACCCACGTAACGTACGTCAGAACTCAATGTTTGCAACAAAAACGAGTCTAAATATCTTACTCAATTAACATTTGATACGGACGAAAGCGAGGGCTTTCAGGATGTAACTTTTCGTTAATATGTGGCGGCCGCGAAAACAAGAGTGTATATAAATATGTGAAGCTTTATTTGCGTGGGCCCTTCGACCCTTGAATACGGGATGAGCATCAATTAGGCTGCTCTTGGCACAGCACCGGGGCGGGGCTGCGGTGCGCCGTCACGACTATTTACGTCCAGTGCCGACCACAGACGCTTATTTATTTAGTTTTGCCGGCACAATGAAACTTTAGTTCACACTTTATTTAAAGATTTTGTTATACAATTTATAATGATGTATGACACTGATATTCAGTAAGTTATGCCCTGTAATAACTCTTGCGTATACTGCAACGAAGATGTTGCATATCTTTTTGATTTTGTAGATATTATGAGATTTATTTATTTACAAAAATTAAGTAGTGCACTTGAATCTCTTAGATATTATTATTCTAATTAACTATTTATCGTAATTCATTACTTATTGTTACCAATTATATTGTTTAAGTGTTTAATTAAACGCATGTCAAGGCAGCCTTTAATTAAACATCATTTTGAAATGTCTCTTGATGCCATTTATTTTAATAATTAGAACTTGGTTTACTTTTGTTTCATTATGTAATTATTTTAATTGAATAGAAATGCAGTGAACGTCGTTCATGTGACACACACCAGAATAATTTTAGGTCAAGCTTTGCTATGTGTATTAATGTATTTCATGTGGCAGTTCTGAATAAATAACCTTCTTATCTAAGTAAACGTCTTGTTGGCTGTCGTAACTATAAATAAATAAGTGTAACCTGAAGAATGAAAATTTAAAAACCATATTAACAAGATTAAACAGTAACTTCTTAACTACGGCTTTATTCTTCGACCTATCCAAGGCTTTCGACCTCGTCTCACATAGATTATTATTATATAAACTTGACTGTATAGGAATCAGAGGACTCGCACTTCAATGGCTATCTTCATACTTGTCTGACCGTCGACAATCTGTAACGGTGAACAGAATAACAAAAAATGAGCTTATTTCATATTCATCTAGCGTTATAAATAATAATGAAAGTGGTGTTCCCCAAGGAAGCGTATTGGGCCCAATACTATTCGTGCTCTATATTAATGACATAATTAAAGCAACTAATAACAAGTGTATTCTATTTGCTGATGACATATCTATAATTGTTACAACTGATAAGACCCAAGACTAGATCCGTGAACATAAATAATAAAATAAATAATAAAAATAAAATAAAAATCTTTTATTTTCAGACCTTGTGATCCATAGATTATTAGTCTATTAGTAACAGTATAACTTAAAGACTATGTTAGTATATGTTAGTATACACAAAATGATTAAAATTTTAAAAAGTAATTAAAAGTATTTGATGCCCCAGTTGGTAGGCTCATCGAACCTTTGCCACATGAAGCTCGGTGAACCTGCCAACCAAGACTGAATCCAGTCGATCCCCCACCATCTCCATGACTCTGTTCGAGCTCCGCCGCACCCTGTTCACCAGCGAGGCAACCTTTTTACGTATTAACGCGTAAAAGTCATCCACACTGGCATCGGCAAACATACCCGACGCACTACAGTAGCGTGGGAGCCGGAACAGAGCCCTGAAGATGTTATTGTATTGAATGCGTAGGGCATTGTAGGATTTCTGAGTAAAGTTAGCCCACAGGCTACTCGTGTAAAATGTCTGACAATAGGCTTTAAAGATCGTAATTTTGACCTCTGCTGTACATCGAGCAAACCTATGCACCACCATGTTACCACGTACCGACAATGCCCTACGCTCCCTCTCAATATCCAAATCATCACACATATTTTCAGTGACCACATGACCTAAATACTTAAACTGTGTGACACGGTTCAAAGTCACTGCGTTCAGTGTGAGCGGTGGTATTGTGGACGGCCCTTTATTGTTAGATTTGAATAACATGAACTCACTTTTTTTCGCGTTGTACTTCAAACCGTGCGACACAGCATAACACTCACAGGCCTTCAACAGCTTTCTAAGCCCCCCGATTAAAGGACTCAGCAACACCATGTCATCTGCATAACTAAGATTATTTACACACACATCATCTACAAAGCATCCGACATGTGTGTTGCTAAGCTCCACAATGAGATCATTGACATAAATGTTAAAAAGACGAGGGGATGTCAAACCCCCTTGTCTCACCCCACATTTCATATAATACTCATCAGAGTATGAATTTCCCCACCTCACAACATTTATCTGATTTCTGTACCAATAGGAAAATATACCAATGACATCAGAAGACACACCAGCATTTTCTAACTTTGTCCACAGCCTGTTATAAGAAACCATATCAAAGGCCTTGGACAAATCCAGGAAACACGCATAAACAGGAGTTTTCCTTTTAACATAATAGTTGACTGTATGCTTCAAAGCTAATATGGCACTCTCTGTAGAGAGCCCTGCCCGGAAACCGAATTGCGTGTCCTGCAACGATGACATCACTCTGTCAAGCTGCTTATCCAGTAATCCATCCAAAACCTTTGCTACGATTGTGGCTAAAGAGATTGGTCTATAATTTAATTTATCTGATGTGTCTCCAGTAGGATTCTTAACAATTGGTACCACAATCGTCTTTATAAGGTCCTTAGGTAAATAAGAATGTCTCAAGCACAGAGTAAACAGCATACCTAATACTCTACAGAGATGAGGTCCAGCATGCTGCAAGTGCTCGATACTGAGTCCATCATGGCCAGGTGACTTCCCTCGTTTGAAATCGTATCGAAATGATATCATTGACAAAATTATTAAATGGCTAGAAGACAATAATTTAAAGATTAACTTAGATAAATCGAATTTTATTCAGTTTAATCAATGCAAGAATCGTAAATTCAATTTTAAATTAAATATTGATAAAATAAAAGAAGTCTCGCAAACTAAATTTCTAGGAGTCAATATAGATCAAAATTTAAACTGGCAGTGCCATATAGATACCCTATGTAAAAGAATTAATCAATTTATTTACGCGCTTTATAAAGTTAGAAATGTGACCAATAGGGAAACGGCTATTACAATCTACCATGCGTACGTAGAATCAATACTACGCTATGGCTTAATATTGTGGGGTAACAGCACTGGGAAAAATAAGGTTTTCATCGCACAAAAAAAATGTGTGAGAGCCATCTGTGGAATCCCACCAGACCAGTCTTGCAAACCTTTATTTAGAGACCTTGGCTTATTAACACTACCATCATTGTATATTTTAGAAATTTGCACTTTCGTAAAAAAGAATACAGAATTATTCAAGAAGGCATGTGACGTAAACTCTAGATTAAAAAGGAATCCTAATAGGTTGGTTCTTAATGATGTTCCCAATTCTGATAAATATAGCAAAAGTTGTCTTGTTATGTGTGTTAGGATCTACAATAAGATTCCAGATGACATAAAGCAATTAAATTTCACTTTATTTAAAAATAAATTGTATAAATGGTTATTAGAAAACAACTTTTATGATGTGAGAGAACTAGTAGAAAAATAAGTTAATTTACACAATAAATATTTGCATGCAATTTTATATCGCTAGGCATGAGGATTATCTTATTGTTAACCATCTCAGTGTACCATGTTTTATGCAAATAAAGAGTTATTATTATTATTATTTTTATTATTATTATTATTATTATTAATGGCCTTAAACAAACATCCGAAATAATTTGAATATCAAGACAACATACAAGCTAAATAAAAAAAAATCACAATACAAACATGTGTGTTAGGTTTAATTAAAAAGCATTAAATTGTAGCCGTTATTATTATTTCAAAATAGAATATTTCATAACAAATATTGTTCGCACTCAGTCGTCTCCTCGCTGAACGAAACATAATTCGTCGCTGTAGAATGATAACCTCGTATGTCCAGATATCCAAACTTTACAGGAATGAGGAGCTCGATGGCGCAGCGGCTAGCGCGTTCGGCTTGCGATCTTGCCCGCTAAGCAACTTTCGCAATGCCGGGTCGCCTGATGGGTGACCAATTAAAAACATCTCGAGCTCCTCCGTGCTTCGGAAGGCACGTTAAGCCGTTGGTCCCGGTTGTTGTCGTAAGATGGCAGTCGTTAAAACCCACCAACCCACATTGGGCCAGCGTGGTGGGTCATGGCCCAATATCCCCACGTGCTATTGTTCACGTGGGAGGCCTGTGCCCAGCAGTGGGACGTTTATAGGCTGTTGATGATGATGATGATGACAGGAAACGAAAAAAATGGCTCATTTCGTCAATGTTTAAAATATTGTTATGTGCTTTTGTCTCATGTTTTGAATGATAAAAAGGCCCTAATTATGTTATTAACCATTCCCTTACTTAACTGGATTATACCAGTTAAATGACTTAAGAGGTTTTCTGTGTTTATATGTACGAGGTTTTCAAAAGTAAAGAAACTGATGTAGACTAAAAAAATATGTTTAATGAACACAAGTAGTCATTATATTGGGTACGCTGTTTCGCAATATTATAGAATACGTGGTTTTCATTAGATTTTTACTAAAATAAAAAAAATACTTATGTTTTTTTGACATACAAGGTTATCATTCTACAGCGACGTATTCTCTTTGAAAACCACACGCTCACTTTACTGGCTCTGCGATCTGATAAAAAAACTTCTATAAAACATAACGGTCGGTTGCAAATTGAATTCTCAATTGAAAATTCATTACGCGACTTAATAATTCCGACCATTCCCTCATCGCCATTCGCAACGAATTCGATTGGCTATTTGGGCTTAAAATAATTTCTCGGTTCATTAAATGCTCATTAAAAAGTGGCGCCGGCAAATATTCAATAACCGTTCGCTTCGAGATGGCGCGGCCGCGGATCGATGCATCGACAATTATTAGGTTTAAAATGTAAATCGGGGAAAGGCGGGTAAGCTGGCTTTAGGGTGTTGTAAAATTTTAACAACGTCGAAGAGCTGTAAGTGTCTCTAGGAGGCTGGCTGGCCGACCCTCTTTATGGAGGGTATTCCCAAGTGGTGTTGCCACGGCCCAATCGGAACATTCGCATATTATTATCCTGTTATTCCAAACAATATTGACGGAATCTGCAGCCTGTTGAATCCGAGAGTTTGTAGGAGAGCTCAATAAACATTTGATGGGATAATATCTGAACAATGCCGGATATTCCAGTGAAATAGTTTAATAAACGGTGTTTCTGTATTGGCAACATTGTTTCAATTAAGAAAACAAGTATACTCAGATATAAACCTTCGTGTTTTATAATGTTATGATATGAACAGAATTATTCTAGTATTAAAACATGATACCTAGACGAGGTTTCATAATATTATTTTGAAAAATTGGCGTGACCGCTGATTGTATTTTAGTTTATGCAATGTCTACTTTAACTTCATGCTTCTTCTTTCAACTGCACAGTAGTGCGTGGGTAGATAAAAATGTACATTAAGTCAAAAGTTGTCCATAGAGCTGGACATTAATGTTTATTATCAAGCAATATTATATTTAATTAATTATTTTACTTTTTTTTTGCTTATAGCGGCACAGTGCCATCTATCCAAAGGTTATTGCAACCGATGGCTATGCAGATTCATCTTTGCAGATGAATGCGCTGAATTTTGTCACAGCTTACGTCAGCCTTCCCGGTAGTATAACGGTCAGTGCAGCCGCCTGATTGCGGAAGGTTCGAATCCTGGCTGGGTCAGGTGGGCGTTTAATTTTTAAACTGTACTTTATATATATTTTATAAATATTTAATTCAACTTCAGTGCAGCAAATAGAACTTAAAAATAAAAAGTAAAATTTACTATAGCGTTGTGTTATCAAATTTGTGGTATTTCATCTGCAAAGATGAATCTGCATAGCCATCGGTTGCAATAACCTTTGGATAGATGGCACTGTGCCGCTATAAGCACTCAAAAATTAAAAAGCAGTGACAAAATTCAGCGCTTAAGTTAGCCTTCCCGGTAGCATAGCGGTCAGTGCAGCCGCCCGGATTGCGGAAGACCCAGGTTCGATTCCTGGCTGGGTCGGGTGGGCGTTTAATTTTTTCACTGTATTTTATAAACATTTTATAAAAATAATTATATATAATGAAAAGGTCTATTATTTCACAATAAGACCTAAACTTTTTTAACGATAACATCGTCGAATTATTTTATCATGTTTGAAGTAACATTTAAATGCAGCGCATGTTTGACAAAGAAAAACCTGTTTTTTTTTTCAAATTTAATAAAAGTCAAGCATTATAATATAGGTATGACTAAACTGCTTGATACAAACCTAATCTATGTTAGGTAATATAAAATACATTGATTTGCCGACTCATACAATGAAATATTAATTTTTCCGTTTAGTTGGAAAATTATACCAAATTGTTGCAATACCCTTACAGGGTCATGTAAAGGGACTATTTATAATATTGTAAGATCTGTATCACACCAACATGATGCAATAAATAATTATGACTATGACTAAAACTATGACTACGAGTATGACTATACAAAAATTATATAAGAAGGGCCAGAACTTTTCCTATGACCGCCTTGTAAGTACATTTGACTCACACAGAGCGTCGGTCCTTCCGAAAAATTTGAATTTATGACAAACATGTCATCATAAAAACGAACAGCATAATCCTCAGACTGGAAAAGTTTTAATGAAATATAGAAAAAGGATAATTGTAAATTCACCGCAAAGCGAGCTCTCGAGCGTTCAGCAGCTCCCGAATGTAAAGGGAGTGGCGGCTTCCCCCACCCTGCACCCACCGCCCAAGTTCAGCGTTAATTAGGCTAACTCTTCTAACTTCATCAATAATACCCACATAGCTACGCGCCGTATATGCTATTGCAAACTACACATTAATCCGTATATTAGTTCCTGTGATATTGATAGGAAACCATATGTTTCAGCATGATTTACTGCAGCAGTTGATTTTTCAAGGGAAATTTTATTTTACGACAACATAATTGTGAAAGTTCTGTGAGAGCGCCGGCCGCTCGAACGCCTCTGCGACACAACGGTCGATAATACCACTGCGTGATTGCTCTAGCAACCAGAATGTTCGTTTCAGTGGTCGCTACAGCCACTAATCATTGCGAAACCAACTAGATGCTCAAGAGGTGGTCAACTTAGAGAAGATCTATAAATTAGAGCAACTTCATAAAACGTTGACTAACGCATACAACGAGCATCCCGTTCTGCACTACCGTGTCAGCGCCCAGAATGGGCAGAGGTGGCAATGGAGGAGATAGAATAAGAAATTGTAGGTGAGTACAGAACAGCACGGGGACATGGGGAAAAACGACCTATGCAAGCAGGACCTATCCGTTTTCCCGTGGTTCAATCCGTATGTGGCGAGACGGAAAGAACCATGGGTTGGTGAAGGATTAGTTATTGGTTAGATTATTTACGAGGAGCTCGATGGCGCAGTGGTTAACGCGCCCGGTCTGCGAGTGCTGAGGTTAAGCAACTTTCGCAAAGGCCGGTCATCGGATGGGTGACCAAACATTTAACATCTCGAGCTCCTCCGTGCTTCGGAAGGCACGTAAAGCCGTTGGTCCCGGCTGCATTAGCAGTCGTTAACAACCACCAATCCGCACTGGGCCCGCGTGGTGGTTTATGGCCCGTTCTCCCTATCCATCCATAGGGAAGGCTCGTGCCCCAGCAGTGGGGACATAAAATGAGCTGATGATGATGATGATGATGATGATAGATTATTTACATCACTTCTACGAATACCCATACACCGTCTTTATTTACTAAATAGAGACGGTGTATCCCCATCTTCCTCTGCGCTTGCCATTAATTTTACTACTACTCAGCCGCCAAAAAAGGGAAAGCCAAACACGCATTTACCAAATTTATAAAATAGTAATAGAGAAGGGAACTTTTGTAACCTGCCGTGAAGTAACCAGCTGCTCTCCACCGTCGTTAGTAATAACCTGCGCTTGCTAGACACCCACCTTTAAGAAAATAGAAACGAGAATAAAGAGTTAAATTTTTAAGAGAACGAGACAAGTGTGCTTACTTAGAGAAAGGAAAGGAGGTACTTTTATTCAATTGTGTTTGGAATTGCAAATTCTTTGTTCCACTTGAGAGCAAAAAGGATTTATTCCTTACCTGAAAGGCAGCGAACAGTTTCTTTACTTTAATTATTATTTTTTAGATTGATTTGCTTGCAGACTGAAGTAAAGATTTGGTTTTCGGTTATAAAGAAAATAAACATATTTTTTGTGATGAGTCACTATTTAGTTGCATTAACTAACTGTACATGGGACACAATTTGGTAGATTATTACCCAAAAATATCACATCAACTACAAGTTTTGTAATGATAAAACTAATTTTGAAATATGATTCTTCATTTTCCGGCGAAGTAATGCCCAGATAAATACAAGAATACTTCGAATAGGTTGATAATAAGTAAGCAAGTAAATAGCCTATAACTGTCCCACTGATAGGCAAAAGCCTCCATCATTGAAATCAAATCAATCATGATAATAAGAAATGGTATTATTTAAAAAAAACAGTTTATCATATTCTTTACTTTAAAAATAATCTTGAATTCCTAGTGCAACAGCTATTGCAAGGAAAAGGATACCTTTTACTTTGACTTTGATTTTGAAAATGTTTTCTCCCACGTCTTCCTACAACATAAGATCTTTGGAGAGTAGTAGCATCCAATCTAACAGACCATGCTTCATTATCTAGTTGACTTTCGTCGCATTTAGGCAAGTTATTAACCCAATTGCCATAAATAAAAAAGTATATCATATTAAGTATTTTCCACGACGAAAAATAGCCGTTGAAAACTTAAGCTACTACGCCAGCGTAAAATTCGGTTCGTTACAAAAGTCTCGTGCTTCCGGGAGCTGTATTTGACCAGGATAAATAGCAACGGATGTCACTTTTCAGCCCTTCAATTAAGCCCACGCAAAAAGTCAAGTCGGCCAAAGGGTCGACGCCGAAAAGCGAAGGCTTTACTAAATTTTGACGTGAAATAAGTAGAAATACACTTTCGCATTTATAATGTTAAGTGGGGATGCCATCAAGAGGGGCAATCGGTGCAAAACGTGATTTATAGAATCAAGCGATAAAGACGCTTAATGGAGATGAATTTGGGCGTATCTTTTACACCACTCCCGCCCGATCCCAGGCGCAGGGACAAAAAGCTGTCATCAAATTATGAGAAGAAATTCCTTATGAATTCGCCTTGATATCTGAGAAAATGTAACAAAGTGACCTCCTCAGTTCCGCGAAAGGTTCACTGAGCTAATAGCAGAGCTGTACTGTATATGGCAGAGGAAAATGGCTTATTTAGCTTTACTCGCCATTACATTATGTCCAGCCATGAAATATGGTCATTTAGACGCGGGTATTTTTCTTTTGAAACTAAAGATAATTAACAATTTGGCTACCTACGCTTATATTACTTCGTATATAAGGTCACATTTTATCAACCGCAAATATTTGAGGATAAATTCAACAACATAAATAAACAATTTTTATGAAAAAACTTTAAATTTATATACGTTGCTTCTCAAGAAAAACGCCAAAAGACATTTTGATTAAAAAGAAAAATAAAGCACTTTCGGTAGTTTTAATTCAAAGGAGCCGAAACAGAGAGGCCGCAATGCCTTCACCGCTTACACGTGCCCCTAGTTTCATTCAAAAGAGCCGACAGAGAGGCCGCTCTTAAAAATATTACAATTTTTGTGTCAGGAAAATTAAAAAAAACTGACCTGAATTTTTTTTTTTAATGCTAGGGCCTTATTTCTCTGATATAATTAGATGTTTTGTCAAAATATTTGCAGTTAATAAAAAGTGACCTTATATAGTAAGTTTTCAAGATGTTTTATTACGTTTTTTTATATCAAGCTTTAAGCTACTCATATGCTACGTCTAATTGTTATGTAAAGAGTAAAATTGTAAACTTCCGCGTTGCATTATGATAGCCACTTAAATAGAATAACGGACTAAACGCATAGTGGCCAAGGGCGGTGTAACCTTAACGAAACATGTTTCAAGTTCGCTAAACTTTTGAAAACAATATGTAAACCATTTAACATGCCTCCCTTATATAACCACAAAATATTGCCCGTTGTTTTAGTTCAGAGATGCTTCCAAAACCGCCGGCTACCCGTATAGTTATCGGATGGAATCTTTAACTAAGGGACGGGTTCCTCACAGTTCATTAGAGATTCGGAAGGCGCGGCACACACTCCGGCGATTACCTACATCTCGTTATTTGAGCTTCTCGACCTTGCTTCCTATCGATGCGGCGACATTGTGATAATCATTTAATACTTTTTTTTTGGCACTTAGTGTATAAAAGCGGTGATAGCATCGTAATACGTGTTTCAGGCCCGCTCGCTGCAGTTTCACTGCTTTAAGGCTGTATTTCCACCAGAGATGTGCGAGGTAAAAATCCACCAATATATAGGATTCCTTCATTGTCCTTGCAGGATAAAATGGAGTTCTCTTATTGGTGGATATTTACCTCGCGCACCGCTTAGCTACCTCGCACATCTCTAGTGGAAACGCAGCCTTAGTATACAATATGTTGATTTACATCTGCACCATATTCATAACAGCGGTCATATTGCATAAACTTATTACTAATAAATTAAAAATAAATTAAAAAAAGAAGCATATTTTAAAAATCTGTAAATATGCAATAAAAATAGGTACGTATGCGTAAGCGTAATCTTAGGCCACTTTACATAAGGTCGTCGACCCGCGCCCGCTGCATGCATGCTAAGAGTATTTCACCGGGAATCTTCATGAGGAACTGGATACCGTATTTCTAACTGTAGAGACACAAAATGTACTAACATTGTTATGGCGACAGAGTAAGATAATATGGTGGTAGCTTGCCAATTGGAGATCTAGCCCAGCTACCTACCAAACCAACCCAGTTTTACGATACTTGTTTTTTGGATACAGTTATTTGGAATGATATATACACCAACCAGAACGACAATAAAATATAAATAAACCTTATACCCTCAATTCTCCACATAATATTTGCCAGGCTTATCGAGATTCGAAGTTGGTACAGTTAGGAGCAAAAATAGCTGAAAACTTCAGTACTTTATTATAGGAACTAAACTGGTGCCTGTAGGGAATTACAAATAAATATCACAGTATTAAAGTTGCTAGCAACTCATAGCCTGCGAGGGACGTACAGCTTTGACGAAGTCTAAAAATACTCTAAGTATAGTGTGAATGCGAACTTTATTTCTCTTTGGATATTTTCTTTTAGAAAATGAATGTTGATGGAGAGCTCGCAAAGGGTAGGTGACGTTCGGCAAAAAAGGTATTCGACGGAATTTCCTTGTGTTCGATCTCGAAAGATGGGTTGCGTTAAGTCGTAGAAAAAGGTGGCTGCTGAAAAGTGTTTTTGTTTTATAATATTGAAAAAAAGAAGATTTGGCTATTTTGTAATACGTATAAAAAGGAGGTTGCACTTAATTTATGCTATGGTTTTAGCTTATTATTGACAAATTCAACCGAAATTCACAAAATATATGGAATGTATTTTTTGTTAATAGTTATACATAATTAATAATTACACATAAACTTAAATCTTTCGGGACTTCTTCTCTATATTTAACTTTACCTATACCAAATCTCACACTTCTCCGTACACGCAATGTGCCGAAGTATTCGCTTTACGTATTAATATATTGATAAGCATATAAAAAAGTTGTTAAGAGTGTACATTAAGTAAGTATTAATAAGACCTGAGGTTATTACCATTTTATTAAATCAATCAAAATTAATATCTTTGCTTTATGTTACTTTCCCACAGATTACAAACGACCTATCTAATGGAAAGCGGCCACCGCAGCACATGCCCACACTACCAACACGAAGAGTATCGACGAGCGCTTTGCCGACCCTGAAGCTTTAGTTATTATGTCTCTATAATAAACACCAACGCATCATCATCATCATCAGTTTATTTTATGTCCCCATTGCTGGGGTAGGAGCCTTCCCTATGGATGGATAGAGAGAACGGGCCTTAAACCACTACGCGGGCCCAGTGCGGATTGGTGGTTGTTAACGACTGCTAATGCAGCCGGGACCAACGGCTTTACGTGCCTTCCGAAGCGCGGAGGAGCTTGAGATGATAAATTTTTGGTCACCTATCCGATGACCGGCCTTTGCAAAAGTTGCTTAACCTCAGCATTCGCAGACCGGGCGCGTTACCCATTGCGCCATCGAGCTCCTCAACACCAACGCATCCCTAATCAGAGCACAAAATAAGGAGACCCCAGAACACAGCTGAGCTTGTGGCTTGGGTTAGTTAGAGTTGGTCCGAGAATCCACGTCTGGAGAGAGATGATGATGGGTGATGTGTGCGTTGCTCGACCGCGGTATATTTCAAGCTTACAGTGCGATTAAAATAGGATGGCGGCTGTGAAGTACGCTGCGAGCGTCGGTGCGCGCATGTAACCCGCCCTGTAACGTCCCGCCTGACGTCGTCGTCGTCAAAATTCGCTACTGCGACGCGACTTGCGACTTACTTCACAGCTGCCATCCTATTTGAATCGCACTATACCTTCTGCAGCCTTCTTATTTTATCGTTGTATTATTATAAAGCTGAAGAGTTTGTTTGTTTGGTTAAACGCGCTAATCTCAGGAACTACTGGTTCTAATTGAAACATTATTTTTGTGTTGAATACTCCATTTATTGAGGAAGGTTATAGGCTATATTACATCACGCTATGACTAACAGGAGTGGAGCAGCAATGAAAAATGTTGCACAAACGGGAAAATATTTACGCGGGTGAAACCGCGGGGCACAGCTAATCACAAAATAAGAAGGCTGCAGAAGCTAAGCTTAAAACATACGATTACCCCTCCTATCCCAAACCCACTATTATTAACTTTATTAAAACGGTAGAAGAATCTAGTACCTACGGGAATGGGACAGGCTTGCGTGATGCTATACGCTCTAGAAACCCACTGAGGTTTGTTCGATCACTGCTAAAGAAACAATAACTTATAGTGTCTCGTTGTCACACTGCAAAGGCCTTAGAGATAATATAAATCTAACATCAACGAAAATGAGCGAGTTAATTCAGTGTTGTGTATCTTGCAAAATTTTTTCAGTGCTACGGTATAATGAATGTTATTTTTAGCGATCGTAGTGGGATGCTCTTGGCACGTTGTCGATTGATGGTGGGAGTGAAAATAATACCTTAATGAAACAAAACAACAACGTAAACACGAACTTTTGCGCTTTTAGCGTTATATATACACAGAATATGTATGTATGTCCGATGTAACGTTTGTTTCAATAGAATTTCTTTTTGCGACGAAAGATTCATTAGATTCTATCCTTTATCTTTTTGAATGAATCGTATGTGGTTTATTTTCTATTGTTACATCTTTTAGACCGCAAATGAGGTGCGGTTTTGATATATTTCCTATAACTTGTGTGCCGAATATTAATGTCTCAGTATAGTCCCACTTCGTTACTGAAACTCATAGGGTATAAAGAAATATAATTTTCCATACAACATCTATCAACACCCAATTTACTCGTAATCTATGATTAAACAAAACAAATACACCCTTATTCATAAAAACTATTTAAGCATTATTTAGTTAAATATTGTTTTGTCAACGTCACACAAACGCCATTTTGAATTTGAGAAAAAAAGACAAAACAATGATTAACTAAATTATGCTTAAATAGTTTTTATGAATCATCATCATCATCATCATCAACAGCCTATAAACGTCCCACTGCTGGGCACAGACCTCCCACGTGAACAATAGCACGTGGGGATATTGGGCCATAACCCACCACGCTGGCCCAATGCGGGTTGGTGGGTTTTAACGACTGCCATCTTACGACAACAACCGGGACCAACGGCTTAACGTGCCTTCCGAAGCACGGAGGAGCTCGAGATCTTTTTTAATTGGTCACCCATCAGGCGACCCGACATTGCGAAAGTTGCTTAGCGGGCAAGATCGCAAGCCGAACGCGCTAGCCGCTGCGCCATCGAGCTCCTCATTAATTCATCATTCCTTTTATGAATAAGGGGGGTTATTCAATAGGATCTGACTCTAACAATAACACAATTATTTCGTTGACACAGGCTATGTCCAAGCAGCATCACAACCACTACACTACTAATCACTACTATCAACACTTTGAAGCATATGCAATAAGCGGGCAGCTGCTGCTACTTACCTAACTTTCAGCATAAAACATATAAGTTTGGCAACAACGATAGCGTGAACGTGATTGAGGAGCTCGATGGCGCAGTGGTGAACGCGCCCGGTCTGCGAATGCTGAGGTTAAGCAACTTTCGCAATGGCCGGTCATAGGATGGGTGACCAAACATGTATCATCTCGAGCTTCTCCGTGCTTCGGAAGGCACGTAAAGCCGTTGGTCCCGGCTGCATTAGCAGTCGTTAACAACCACCAATCCGCACTAGACCCGCGTGGTGGTTTATGGCACGTTCTCCCTATCATCCATAGGGAAGGCTCGTGCCCCAGCAGTGGGGACATAAAATGAGCTGATGATGATGATGATGATAGCGTGAGCGAACACTCAGAGTGAATTACAACTTACTAATGATAAACGCATAAAGGAAAATCATTTTGTCTCTTTCACAAATGCAATGTTATTTTGAATTTCGTTAACTCGAATAAACCAGTCTTAGTATAATAGTGGTGTCGGTCTTTCAATTACCAAAGCCTCAATCGTATTCACGTCCAGAAAGCAATTCGGAATAATATTATTCCCCTACGTTTCTTAGGAAATACTGAGTTCTGCGTACACAGACTTGCTCAAAGGATGTCCCTAATAAAGTTTAGTCGAGTTTTCCCGATACGGGGTAAGTAAACGATATTATCCTTAAAAGCGGTTACACTGCTAAATTGAAAGTACAACCACAACAAACTCCCACAACAACGTTGTACAGATTCCAAATCAATGTTATATTCAATTATTTTGATTATTTGAGGTAGATTTTAACGCAGTTTTTGTTACAATTACATATTTTTAAAGAAAATGATACTGATTTTGATAAATTTGACTGTCCGTCTGATGGAACTCTATATTTTTACATTCACATAAAGTATTTATTTAATGCCTTTCTGGTATTCTAGTATATAAGAAGTACATACTTCCTTCTTAGGAGAGTTTAATCATGTTCAGATATATGTTCCTTGTTTGACTCCAGCTTAACAAAACCACAGCTTCCCACCAAAGAAGAAATTGAATCCTCTATCTTTTCTAGCTTTCGATTTTCTATTGTCAAGTCGATCATCTATATGTCCAACAGCTTTAAAAATTTCATACACACCGCTGCACAGTGTTTACTCCAAAGAGTAGAGGCGTTCTTATGGACTGTATACATACGTATGAAAACCTTGAGAGGCATTGTCTCGCCTCATCGCAGACTTAGAGGGACATCAGTTTTTATGCACAAGCGGTAATCTGCGGTAAGTGAGGCGGCAGGTGCTACACGCTACGAGTATGCTACAAAGCTACGGCGCTACGACGCTACGACGATACAGCGCGGCGGAATACAAGGCAACGTTTTAACAGTAACTTATGAGATCCCACACGCTTTGGGATTGTTTGGAAGTGAGGCTTACAGTATAAAGCAGTTTTACGAGTGGCTGGGGTGCTTTAATTTAACTTTTGTTATAAATATCAATCTTGATTTGAGCTTATATCCATAGTGACTCATAAAGATACAGACAGTAAGATGTTCACTGTTCACCCTAAAATAATTCGTATGAAATTTTATATTACAATATAGTCCACAACATCTCATAAAATTTAAACACATCTCAAATACACAGCCACGCGGACATCGGACAACTTTTATGCTACTGCGAGTATACTTTACGGTCTTTTTGCGTACGCCTATTTGGAACTACACTAATCTCATAGTTTTAAGAACAAAATAGTTGTTTTCTCGTTATAAATATAATAATATGATATATATTATATCATTACCTAGTATAAAACAAAGTAGCTTCCCGCTGTCTGTCTGTCCCTATGTATGTATGTATGTATGCTTTAGATATTTAAAACTACGCAACGGATTTTGATGCGGTTTTTTTTAATAGATATAGTGATTCAAGAGGAAGGTTTATATGTATAATACATGCATAGAATTGAACCTGGTACTCAAGCGGACGAAGTCGCGAGCGGGCCGCTAGTTGTAAATATGTTTCTTTAAGTTTGGAATTATTTAGTAATTCGATGTTGTTATAATAATATCTGTGACTGCGGTCTCATTATATTTTGCTTGTTAGTACAATCGTTGTAGCGCTTCTATTACTTTTTGAGTAAATACAGGTATATCTCGATAACTACGTATCTAGTTAGTTCATGTCGTTTTTACAACCCACAGCACAGATTATTATACATACAAATACTATAAACTATACTATACTACAAACAAGATATAAAAAACCCACCAAGTGCGTGTCGGGCCACTCGCAGTGTAGGGTTCCGTAGCCCATCTCAATAATGCGGACTCTGAGAAGAGGGCTTTTATGAACATTTATTTAACGATAGCTCATATACTTAAATGTAGATACTACCGGTTTCACACACCTGACAACGTTATTTAAGTAGTTCCCAATGAGGAATTTGTACTGCGCCAAGTACATTTTATAAGTTGGTCGACTGTTACTTGTAAACTTGTAAAGCCTACTTAGCTGTGATAGTTTTCCTTTTAACTTCGTCATATATACAACTACTGTGAATTTTTTCACGTATCCAAAAACAACCATTTGGCTGGCAGAGGGGGGACTTGAATCTAACAAAATTTTGCACTTTAAAGCTTAATAGTTCACAAACGGATGCCTCAATCAAAAAACTGTTTCCACAAACCCGCAATATTTTTAAAATTGCTATCCAACGACACCCCACACTATAGGGTAGACAAGAAAAAAAATTACAGCTCCACTTCACGTGTAGGGAAGGGATGTAGCCTAAAAAAAATATTTTTAAAAATTTTACTTCACCACTTTGTCGCCGTAATTATATTATATATGTATATCCATGCCAAATTACAGCTTTCTAGTACTAAGAGTCTATGAGCTAGGCTGGGGACGGACAGACAGACAGACAGACAGACATGGCGAAACTATAATTCCTTGTTAACTACGGAACCCTAAAAACGAAGTCTGTCTCTACTGATAGGGGTAGTTTAATTATGACTTTCATTTACAGCACCAGACTTAAAATAAATACAAACAAGTTTTATAAGAGGATCAACCACCTCCATTCCATAAATAAACCCGCGTCAATCGCCCGGGGCGGCACGTGCATGCTATAACTTTAATGTAACAATATTTTACGTAAAAGTGTTTGTATGCTATTCTTTTATATAATGAAGCGACGATGGGGCCACGTGATCTTTACATTGAGGTGGTTATACAGTTATAAAGACAGCTTGGGGCAAAAGGATGCGTGCTTTGATGAAGCGTTGGTTCGGGTTGCGATCGTGAAAATTAAGTAACGTTGGCAGAGTCGGGTTCTCGGATGGACAAAATTAGGTGAGGTGAGTAAAAGAATATTTAAACAATGAAGTGACGATGGAGCCACGTGATCTTCGCATTGAGGTGGTTATAGAGTTATAAAGACAGTTAGGCTCAAGAGGTGGAGCGCCTCGGTGTAGCGTCGGTTCGGTTGCGATCGTGCAAGCTAAGCAACTCCAGCAAAGTCGGGTCCCGGATGGGAGAGCGTTTACTTTCACACAATGAAGTGATGGAGCCACGTGATCTCTCTACTGAGCTGGTTTTAAAGTTGTAAAGACAATTAAGAGCAAGACAGAAGCTAAAAGAAGGTACGGTTTGGTGTAGCGTCTATTGGTATTCGGGTTGCAATCGGACGAGATAAGCAGCTTTTGCAAAGCTGTGTCTACGGATGCTTGATCATTTCACACAATGATACGATTCAGTGAACATGGCATCTTATATTTATTGTAATAGTTATTAGCCACTTCAATTTGCCTGCCTTCCCTTCCCAGATTAAAGTGTTGATAGTATTTCGCTTTTTCTTACTAAAATTCAGGAGAAATACAAAGTAAGTATCGTGCGCTAGACAGCAGACAGGTAACAACTTATATAACTTAGTAGCAAAAAAGCGTTCACGAAATACGTTTACCCGAACGGGTGCTTTTATCTCGTGGCTTTCTCGGAAATAAAATTAATATGAAGATGTTCGCATTCCATATACCTTTATTATTTTAAAACATCACTTGAATACATACCAACTTATATGGGTCGCCTTTTTTAGCAATATAAATGCAAAGTAACAATTTTAGAACAATTTTTCATATTGAATGAAGATAGCAATCTTCTAAATGCTAAATATTATTTAGGACCTATTTAAGTACAGTCTAAGTGTGAATTATAAATGTGCTTGGTCTGTAAGCACATTTATAATTCACACTTAGACTCCTGAAGAATTGCCCCTGCTTGTCAGACTGATGATAAAGAGCACTCACAAGCATATTATACGCACATCCATGCACCCTCATGCACCACATTTAATGTCCATTTACACTACACACACACACACAAACCACATACTCACACAGTCACACGCTCAACTCGCACTCGCACTCGCACTGTTCGGTGCGTACCTACCTACCACTGATTTACTTTAACTTATTTGTTTTTTAAATTGTTTTTGCCGTTTCTAAATTATTGTGTTGTCTATCTGTTTTGTTTTCTAATTTGCTTAAGCGACATAAATTAAATAAATAGTTTTACAAAGTAGGGATCTGTAATTGGCTGTAGGTTAAGTATACAATGTAATAACTTAGTTTATAAAGTGCTGTAGATTCCATGTTCGTAACAAAAAATAAAAAATAAAAAAATTCAATCTAGTGGAAGTATCTTTTAATAATAACAAAGCGTATTATAGTTAGACACGAAAAGCAAAATGCGTTTTCATTTATTGATTGATATTTTCGAAAGAAATAGGAAAAAAACTCTCAATTTGGCAAAGTACTGCGACCGCTGATAGGTAGGGCTTGCATTGCTGTGTTCTAATTTGAAGGGTATGAGGTCGAATAAAATTACTGAACACTGGCACATAATAACTAAGACCTCTGGGTCTTAATTAAAGGTCGGAGGTCGGGAATGTAGACCTTGCACATTCCCATGGCGTTATAAGCATCCATTGACTGCGGTGATTACTTGTTTGCCGGCTTTGCATTGCACAGATTAATAACTCAACTTACTCTTAACTAGATTTTTAAAAAAAAAAGTCAGTATTGGTCCTTCGAGCCGGATTAACATGAATTTCAGCTTACATATTCAACCAACCTCACGTTCAAGGCACTTGCAGACGTAAAAGTCGATTATGTTCTCGTAAGCGTGCAAGCATTTAAAATTCAAATTTATAACATAAATAAAAACTTCGTAATATTTCCTCGTCTGTCAATAACGTATAACAATGGTTAAATCAATTGTTACGTAGCATAATATGGCGTTGTGACTGACTAGGGGATAAACGTAAAAATAACAGAATTTACTAGCTCCATAAAGTTTAAAGGGGGTGGTTCCAACTTTAGTTAGTCATAGTTCAAAGACTGGGGGATTATTCGTAAACCGCGGAAGGAGCCCGAGTCCGGGGCTGCCTATACAAGAAGCACATTACAGATTTAGAGCAGATTTGTCTCGAATACTTAGCCGCCTACGTCTTACAAAGACGTAGGCGGCTTCTTCTTTCTTCTTTCTCTCTTCTTCAGGCGAATCTTCTTTCACGTGATCTTAAAAACATTGTACTACAAAACCAAGGACATTCTGTAAGAAAATACAAGTAGGTATTGAAAAACTAGCAACGAAAAGTCTTAACATATTATGCAAGCATAGATATTTCTTGACGGTAGCCGTTTCATGCCCCGTTTCCCCAGAAATGATTTGACATGATAGATACAAATGTATAGTTTGTTCTAATTTTGTCAAATTACAAACACACACACGACAAACACAAAGGAGTGCGTCTCTGAAAAAGCTTATTTGTACAACGTACGTTGTCAACTCAACACTAGCGCCATCTTGGCGAGCGTAGCAGCGCGGGCTAATATATATTTTGACAAAGTTTATGAGAAATGCGACGTCTCAGGTGGCACACATCAGAGAAATTCCGCGCTCACTTTGATCAATTGTACGAGTATCAGAAAGCAGCTGCCAATAGTTGTTTTATTATTATAGAATCGGCAATTTATGCATATCGTCATGCGACGCAAAACGAATATCAAAGAAGTAAGGCATTCGACAAAGAGCACACTAAAAGTCAGTTTCACTATAACGCTTACTTTTTATTTTTATTTTTTAAAAGTGAAAGAGCACGGTCGACTTTCAGTTGTTTCATATTTCTATGTAAGTAATACCTTTTTTTTAAACGTAAAGTATAAAAATATAAGCTGTAATGTAACTGGCTATTGATGCTTCTCTCATTGAATGACTTGTGTGATAAATAAGAACTTTATTTTCTATGTACAATTTCGAGACTATTTTAAAATCGCAAGAGATAAACAATACAATTATGACGGCATTATATTTAAGGTTGACAGATGATGATTATCGAGCAGCGAATATTCCGTACAAAAGATTGAATAATAATTCAGATCACCGCCTTTAGAAAATGTGAAGCGGTAGACTTCACATACTTGCTACGAGACTTACCAGAGTCATCGACGTCGTGAATAATAATCGCTGGGAATTAAAGTAGCGTTCACACTGACAAACATGTTATAGCTGAAATACGAGCACTTACAAGCACAAAATAGCAAAATTTTAAGCTAGGTATTATTGCAAAATAAAGCATTATTCTCAGACTTCCGTACCTCATAATGAATAAGACTTTTTGGTCCATCAGTCTGTTTATCTATCCGTGTATCAAAGATACTTTTCTCTGAACTGATTTGAGATATTAAGTTATTATTGAAAAGATACTTAAGTTTATAAAATCAAAAAGTACAATGGCACAAAAAGTATGTATGAAACGATATTTCGCTTAGTATTTCAGTATTATTAACTTTAGTATATTTAACAACAATGTAGGTTGTAAGTAGCAAGCTAATAGAAAAAATTCATCAAACTTTGTTGACTTTAATCGAAACGTGCAATTTTACTAATTAAAGCACCTTATGTATGATTAAAATGAAAAATATGATTATATTGAAAAAAAAATGTCTTAATATTATCATAAAAATGCGATGTACACCTTTATTTTTACTTAAACTCCTTGTCTCATTAACAGACACTTTGTACACCGAATGATAACATTAAATTTGGTCATGATCAAGCCTGTGCGTTTTTATGGCCGCTTCTGTGTGGGCAGTGAAATGAAATGCTCCCTAAATAAAAGATGACTCTCGCAAGGGCCATCATCCGAACGGCGCGGCCGGAGACGCCCGCCCCCCGAAACTGCCGTTTAGGCTAACTTCCATTTGAATATTTAATATCGGTTACTTTGTGTATTTTTATATTGTGGTGGCTATTTTCTTTTGTAAATCAGACAGTCTCCTTATATATTCACGTGTTAAATTGAAATTTATTTCAGCGACAAACAACAGCCTTTTTTTTATTAAAACATTATTTAAAAAGAAACAAACGGAGATACACACACTTATTTTGATGACACAGCTCTTTTGGAGATCAAACGCTTGCAAACCAGCGAAATATTACGCTAAGACATTTTTAGAGACGCATGCTCCAAATTTCGGAATCAAAATGAAAAGGAAAACGGAAAATTTTACTTATTACAATAAAGTTATCTTCTTCTTCTTCTAATCCGCTACGCTCTTGACAGAGCGGTCGTGGTCGTCATGTAGTAGCGGTTTGGGCAGATGTTATTCGCCTCACGACAGCGCGCCACTTTTCTCTGTTGGAGGTCATCCTGCTACAGTCGTTTAATGAACCTCCCACGGCTGACTTAATTTGGTCCGTCCATCGCATGGGAGACCTTCCACGCGGTCTTGTGCCCTCCATTTTACCTTGAACGACAAGACGTTCGATGGACTGATGGTCGCGTCGAGAGACGTGTCCGAAGAATGTGAGTATGCGAGACTGTACTACTGAAAATAGACGCTGCTCAATGCCGAGTTCTTGGAGTATCGAGATGTTAGTGCGAAACTCAGTCCATGATACTCCAAGCATTCTTCTCCAGCACCACATCTAGTTATACATAAAGTTATCTACATGTTTGAAATTTCTCTTTGTTAAGTTTTACAATCATGTTCACCCTTATCTATATTCTACTATATAAATCTGTAGGCTCTGTCTGTACATGCAGTTGTAATTTTTTGAGATAAATATTCGTTTTATGACTCACTGACACCTATTCTACGATTTTTGAATTTTTTGTGTCTGGCACAGCTAATATAATATACTAGCAATAATATACAGATTTATATAGGGTCACATTTTATCAACTGCAAATATTATGAAGATAAATTCACAACATATATAAACTATTTTTATGAAAAAATCTTAAATTTTTATACGCTAGTTTTCAAGAAAAACGCCAAAAGACATTTCGATTAAAAAGAAAAATAAAGCACTTTAGGTAGTTTCAATTCAAAAGAGCCGAAACAGAGAGGCCGCAATGCCTTCACCGCTTACACGTGCCCCTAGTTTCATTCAAAAGAGCCGACAGAGAGGCCGCTCTTAAAAATATTACAATTTTTGTGTCAGGAAAAGTAAAAAAAAACTAGCCTGATTTTTTTTTTAAATGCTAGGGCCTGATTTCTCTGTTATAATTAGATGTTTTGACAAAATATTTGCAGTTGATAAAATGTGACCTTATATAGTAGTATATATTAGAACGTCATTATTTAATTTCAATCCATTGACAGAAATAGGTACTGTACAGACGCCTGCTTTTCGACCTCATTCATAAAGTTCAAAGTCTATTGAGGAAATTTGACAGCTTGTGGCAAGGCGTGTGTACAATGCAATAAAAGGTAAATTAACAGACGCTATCCTTGGCGGGAAAGTGAAGAGTTATGTCTGCGGTTTTGTTTTATTTTCTAAAATTTGTGTTATGTCGAATATTAATGTTATATAATGGTGGATTTTTACCCGTTAAGTGTCAGTGAGTGTTCATGAGTGTTGGCAAATGAAACAAAACAGTGCAACGTCACTTTTCAAATTCTCTCAAGAAGTCCGCCCGAGGACTTAGTAAGGCCCCACCCCACATCTTTACTGAGATACTCGAGGGGTCTCGAGTATCTCAGTAACGATGTGGGGGTATATCATTTCTCACTTCTCATTTCTATTATCATTCATCATCATCATACAGGAAAGAAACATTGTTTATTTATGTATTACTTGTAAGAAAAATTACTTTGACACTGGCTAAATGTGCTAATCGCACGAAGTCATCAACTAAAGGAAAAAAACAGACGCTATCCACCTACATCTACGCATGTACATGTATGTACACATCGTTGCCAAATAAGGTGTGTCTGTGTGTAGTCAAGGTGTCAAGTGCTGTTTTCTGATATAATGATCAAATCTGTAATAATCGGATCTAAATAAATGAGTTTCGACCAATGAGTTCCGACATCTTGACATAGGTCGAGATGTTAATTATAGAATTACCTCATTTTCTTCAATCATGGTGTAAGATACTTATGTTAATGAAACTTTTTGGTATAAAAAAGAAATGTTTTTTTATTTGACAACGTCAAGTGTCTTTGATTTTTTTCTATCACATCTACAAAAATGTATTAATGTTTAATTTTAATTACAAACATTTCCTTTATTAAAACATATGTATTTTAACTAACATATTGGTCCTACCTACAGTGTTTTATTTGATACTAAAATATTATTAAAAACCAAAATACTAATAATATTGTACTTGTTTGAATTCTTCAATGAGTACCACTACAACGATAACGATCATTACTTTATAATAATAAGATCGTTTTAACCTCTTTCTGACGACCTCCGACCTCCGAGATCTATATCGTTTTGAAATATTTTAATGAGTGTCTGATAGACTCGTTATTGTGCTTTCTTGTAAATGGCTTCGTTACGAAGTGGTTATTCATTTTGTTTTTAGTTTTTGAGAATTTATTCGAAAATTTCTTGGAGAACAATGTGCTTGCAAAATCGTATTTATTAACATAAAACTATAAAGGACCGCATACTCGCAATAGGGAGTAACATCATTATTGATATAAACAAGGACAAAGCATTTTTTTTATACAATGTTATGTAACACATTCTATACAAAAATAATATTACTGCACTGCTTCTCTAAATGTTCTTTTACAATGCCTTTCATACTCCTCCGTACGCGCTATTTGCTTAAAACAAATAGTTTTCTTCATGTATATATTCATGTATATATTTCTTCATTCTTCTTGTAGATGAGAAGCTCGATTGGACAGCGGTTATCATGTTTGGGTTGCGCAAAACCAGGTTTTACAATGATTTTATCATGTAATGCCCACTTAAGTACTAAGGCAGGTGTCCCACCGCCGGCGATGAGCGAGAAGCGGGTAGAGCTAGAAACTAGAAGCGAGTTGGCGAGCAGCAACAAGCGAGTTGTAGTTCCGATAGTTTTGTCGCTGGGCAAAGTCGTTATTTTTCAATCACCGTGACTCTCGTTCCAGTTACACGAGAAAAACCATCGTGACTTTGTCACGTCGATCACGTTGTTATCGTACATATTAGGAACACAGTTGAGTCTTCATTTGACAACTCGTTGAATAGTTTAAATTCACTGTAGGTATTCTCTTCTGAAATAATTAATATTTTGCATCCAAATTCTTCTTTTCAAAATATTCCTTTTTTCTTCCGTCTTTTCAGAACAGCTTCTGCTACTACACAAATGCTATTATAACATAGGTACATTATCGTCGTCGTCTGAACTAGACAACAATGATAGTTCAAATAATTGTTCTGAATTCAGTATGTTAGCTATCCCTAGAACTCAGATCCGCACTCTATGTAGAAATGACCGCCAAGCGAGTATCGCTGAGCGACAAACTAGTAAAGCGAGTACTCGCCAGCTGCAAACTACTAAAGTGAGTACTCGCCGGCAGTGTGAACAGTCAGCGATCAACTATTTATATATGCATCTCTTTTATTGACACAGGATCTATATCTATTGTACGTTTCTTGAGCGAGAAAATAGTCGATAGTTCGTCGCTTACTCGCCGGCGGTGGGACAGCTGCCTGACATAAGTCTCATTTTAATATTTGAAGAGCTTAACGACTCTAGTGTCCAAGTGAAAAAATCAAGAGCTCCTCCGTGCTTTCAAAGGCATGGCAAGCCGTTGGTACCGATTGTTTTCGAAAGATAAATGTCGTTAAAACCCACCAACCAGTATGGGGTATAAACGTGGTGGATTCTACCGATCTCCCCATGTGCATTTATTTTATTGTAGAGTTGGCAAATAAGTCCACTTTAACTGATGTTAAGCAGAAGCAGAGTCCAGAGGCCTTCAAGAAATAAAAAGTAATGACTTAGGTACTGAAAAGGTGGACCATTTCAGTTTAGTGCCGTAACTTCAAAAACAAAAGAAGTACAAAATGTCGGACTCGGCCAGTGCGCGGCCGTTCGTTACCTCAGTGGTTATGTTTACGACTTTAAATTTCAATTGCTTTCTAGCTATACCCTACAGTTTGATACATAAATTCAGCTCACGTTTGCACTGCACTGCAAGATGAAGTGAGAGACTAGACGTGATCTATATAAATAAAAATGAAACGCTAAATGTGTTGCTAATCGCAAAACTCGAGAACGGCTGAACCGATTTGGCTGATTTCTTTTTGTTGTGTTTGATAAAGTCTGAGGAAGGTTCTTATGGAATAAAACAACTTAATAAATACGAGGAAAATAGTTAAAACAACAATTTTCTTTTTCCATACAAACCACTCTGTCTCCAGCTGTCAAACATTTGACGTCAATCAAAACAAAACAAAGTCGCGTAATATTTCTACGAGTATTAGACTGCGACAGGCTAATAACTATTGACAGAAAGAAATCTGTCGGGGCAGCTATCATCAAAAAAAAATCAATGTAACTTTGTTTTAGAGAAATAGGGCAGAACAAGGTCTGCCGGGACAGCTAGTTATAAATAAAACGAGATTTGGCCAATCGACATCTTTCTACAACTTGGCTTTTAACTAGTGCCACTTGAATGAATGGACATTATTATAAAAAATGATACAGCGAATTATTTATTAAAATACATAAATCAGATGCCGCTGGATGCGAGCAGCACAAAACTGGTCGTTTTGGAGATCCTTGGGATTGGGCCTTTGTCCAGCAGTGGACGTCTTTTGACTGAGATGATATGATGATGATGATGATGATGATGATGATGATATATCAGATATAATCTCATTTATTTTATTCATTTGATATATACAGGTCGACTTTTTATCACCATCCAAACCTTCTGAGATGACTCCCGTGATACAAACGAACAACTTTTACTATTGAACCAACTTCCTAACTCGAAAAAAAATATCGGCTGTTCTATACAAAACATCAATATTCATTCAGCCAAAACGTATGGAACAGCTGATTTTTTTTTCGAGTTAGGAAGTTGGTCCAACAGAAAGAGTTGTTCGTTTGTATCACGGGAGTCATCTCAGAAGGTTTGGATGGTGATAAAAAAGTCGACCTGTATGTATTAAGTATCGATATATCAAGATGTGTTCTTAGACAACACTGAACTGAAGTAATAAACATCACTTATCGTAGAAACACAAAGTACCTAATGCAGTTTCCTCGTAACTAACAAAGTTAGAGTTACAGAAGAGTTACTACACAGGCAATTAGGATTGTTATCAAATTTAGCTTGCCCTATTGTTTGTATCTTAGAGTAAACGTATAAACGAGTATTATAGCATACAGTAAACATGGACGAACAAATCACGGGACACGTCACTAGGTCATTTTGACCTTTACCTATCTTGCCACGAACTGTAAACTTTAAACACGAAGAGGACACAACGGAAAAATATGCAAAATTAAATATCACTGTTTTGGATTTTTTACGACGGCACTGACTGACCCCATGACACTCGTAGCTTTTAGGCACAATTCACAAAACAAAATTGTAGCTTTTTCTTTTTGCATAATAATGCGAACAAGGGTTTCTACTTACCAATCTTCACCTATACCTATACCAATATCCCTTATTAAATTTTCTACGCCCATCGATTGTTCGATATCGATTAATCATCATGGTACTGCACTAGTATTCCATCCCGCCCCTCCAATATTGGTCGACTCAGATTTCAAAGATAAAAGCGGATTTAAAAATTATTAAAAAGCATATTCTAACAAATTATAATATTGATGAGCGTGAATGCAAAGGTCACTTTTTATATTCAGCGAAGCTCCCGCGTGATGTCACGAAGTCCTTTGCAATTTGCATTCATGCAATACAAATAGTGGGACGTCCATTATTATATGGTGAGGCGCGACCCTGACCGACTTCGCTGTGACCGACATCTGAGCGCTCCCGCACTTGGGTTACGTAGTTACTGTTATTCAATATATAACTTCAGCCGCCAATTCAGGGCGGTGGTGGAGCGTGCAACGGCGCGTTGTTTAAGGGGGTGCAGCGCGGAATTTGAAAATTTACGTGTTTTTAAGTCACTGGTGCCAGGCGCTGAATAGGTCTTATACATTAAAAAGACTAGTATAGGTTAGCTTGATCCTTTCACAAGGTTATGGTTGTCTTGGAATTTGAAACAAATACCCAGAAACTGCATAAACAATACGTGAAATAATGATATCTAAAAACTTATTTCTTCAGAAACTTTGTAAATATAGCACAAATGAAACAACGATCCGACATCAAAATGTTTGTATTGATATTCCGCAGGTCACTGTTGTCTTTATTTTCAATAAAAAAACATGAATATGAAAATATTAATACTTTTCTTATTTTTTACCCAAACGCCTATGATTTTCGAAAGTAAACATTGCTCTAATTAAATCACCAGCCTACTCTGGACAGATATTAGTGTGCGTGCGTATTGGTAGTCGTGCGCCGTTGTCACACCACTGCCATGCGCCGCTCGCTCGCTATCATAAAGAAACTTGAAACTCGCAGTTTTGCGGCGAAGGGTAAGGCACACTAGCGCCACCAATTGATAATTTGACATTTACTAACGGACCGGATCTTTTTTTAAACACTGCGCACCGTCCGGTAACAGGAAAGCATCCATAGTATTTATTTAATAATTGTACACTACTTTTTGTTGCGTGGTTTATCCACAAAACGGGCTATCGCATTTATTTACAAACAATGGCCACTTTTGGTGTTAGCGAATAAATACAAAAACAAACCTAAAAGTAGTGCACAATTATTAAATAATAGATGTTTGCCTAGTGTCGGAACGTCCGCAATGTTTGAAAAAAAGTCCAGTTTAGCAGTTATCAAATTAAATACATTAGCGGCGCTAGTGTGCCTTACCCTTCGCCTATCACGCTACTGAGTTACGTGTGACTTCGACCGCAAATTCTAATCAGTCGAACGTGCAGCAGCGCGTCATTTCGAGCGGCAAGCTACACTAATGAACGCACTTCGATTACGCATTTAATGTGTGACTTGGGTGACGTAGTTACTATTATTTGATGTGTGACTTCGGCCGCAAATTCTAATAGGTCGAGCTTGCAGCGGCACATAAAACATAAAATAAATGCGATTATAAAGCTTAATTAAAAAAATATACGTACATTTTAATCATAATGGAACTACGAACTTAACTACGAGAAGTAGATATTATTTTCGTTGTAGTCCATTAACTCACTTTTATATATTTACCCTATATTCATAAAAACTATTTAAGCATAATTTAGTTAATGATTGTTTTGTCTCTTTTTCTCAAATTCAAAACGTTGACGTTGACGTTTGTGTGACGTTGACAAAACAATATTTTACTAAATAATGCTTAAAAAGTTTTTATGAATAAGGGGGTTATATGCTTGCCGCTACGTAATTTTCACTTCACTTCACTAAACTTTTGATACCTCTACAGCAGGGGCGGCCTCACGTTGTTGTCGTCGCGTCAGGCTCATGAATCTTCGCAGCTCATGTCCATTGATTTCTCGCTGGATCCATTTTACATGGCATTTGCGATAATATCGCAATAGCAGTATTGCGCTACCAACAATCAGAATAATGCAAATAGCAACTAACACATAGTTCGTGGTTCTAGCATGCTCTTGCAGCTGCACCGTCGACGCCGAGTTGCCAGCGCCGTTTTGGGCAATGATGACTTCGTCTTTAGACTGTGTTGTTTGCCCACGATTTATTTTACAATCAACTTTGACGAACAATACGTAATTAAAGTTCACCGGGTATAATAACTCACGATGTAATGAAATCATAAGTGAGTCTTAAATTTATTTATTTTTATTTTATTTATTTACTTAGATATACATTAACAGGTCACATCCAAAATTACATAAAAATAATTAATATAGATAATATTGAACTGGAATGCAACCCCAAACAATGTACACAGTTTGACCAAATTCGACATTTAAATAAAATAAAATAAACATTACATTAAATTTAAATTGCACCAGTCCCTCAATGTTTAACACTTTAGAGTCCTTTTAGGATGCTTCATCAAACTGGCAGGGTCGCCATATAAGGTTCAACACGGGTTACTAATAACAACCACCGTTTTAGGTTTGCATTATGCTTTATTACTGAACTCTTATTACTACAGATACATGATTTTATAAGCTTAACTAAGTAGATACATAGGTATATATCATAACGTCGTTTGGAGCGGCACGCTAAACCAATGTACGCACTTCGATTACGTGTTAATGTGTGACTACGACCGCAAATTCAGAATGGTAGAGCGTGCAGTGGTGCGTCGTCGTTTCGAGCGTGCACCATATACTACACTACTTTATTAACGCACTTGTGACGTGACGTGTTATTATTAATTGATATACTTCGGTCGCAAATTCTGCGGTGCTGCTGAGTACGTAAGTATGCCTTGAATAACACCAAAAACAACAGGTTTTCTTCAATTTAATTAAATCACATAGGCTTAACGTGGTTTCACATCATCATCATCATCTCAGCCAAAAGACGTCCACTGCTAGACAAAGGCCTCCCCCACGGATCTCCATGAGGGGTATTTGCCATAATCGCCACGCTTGGCAGGCGGGTTGGCGATCGCAGTTGAATAAGAGTAACTTCAGAGAGATGCTGCTGCCCATCCTCTGGAATGATAATGATCCCTTAGTCGGCTTTTACAACACCCTCGGGAAGATATGGGGTGGTGCAATTCTTTATCCCCGGCACCACACAGTTTCACAACTTAATAAAAAATACATATTTGGACTTTCTTTTTACTTAGGTACATACTTTCTGAAGAAAACTTTATTCTAGCAGAATGGGCGCATTTGGGTTACGTGGCACATTTGGTGAAGTGTGCGCGTCATTTCCTGCGTGCATGCTACACTATTGAACGCACATAGATTACTTAGTAACAATTACTTTATGTGTGACTTCGAACACAAATTGTGAGCGGTGGAGCATGCAGCGACGCGGTCGGTGCGTCGATTCGAGCGTGCACGCTACAATACTGAAAGCACTTGGGTTGCGCTAGTTACTATTATTTAATGTGTGACTTTAAAAATTCTGAACAGTAAAGTTTCGTGAGTGTGACAATAAATAAAATCTTTTTTCTTTTTTCTTTCTTTCTTTCTAAAGCGTGCAGCGCTGCGTCGTTTCGAGCCTGCTCGCTACACATAAACTTACAGACTTCTATTGAGATGTCTTTGTAACCAGTGTGCGTGTGGTAGGTACTTATTAGGCCTCTGACAGCGACGTTCTTTTTGCTCGAGCGTAAATGAAGCAATTACTCGACATTGTTATAGCGCGCGGCAGACGCTGCGAACTTCGTCGTTCCTTTTGCACGACGTATGCATATATGTCGTGCAAGAAAACGAGTATCATCATTGTTTCATAATAATTATACCTTTATTTTGTATGGTATATTTTTACGTGCAAAAGAATGCCGTGAAGTTGCGTGACATTTTGTAAGTGTCTTTAGTCCTGTCTAGTGGTAGAGTGGGCGTTGTTGTACTCGTAAACAAGCAGGTTGGATAACAGTCAGGTTTATTAAAGGTTATCATATCATCATACAAACCCCTTATTTTTTATCAGAAAAATAAGTTTTTTTTTTGGAGAACAACGACTTTTATCGACGAAGATATAACATTATTTGGTCAATATTGGAATTATCTGTCCCTTTTGATATTTACTTACCTTCCTTTCTTACTACTGATGTACCTACTTACATTCCTGAAAGTATACACGTTATATGCGTACCATCAAGGCATTTGCTGCTCGGATATGCCTAAAGACCAAAGAGATAGCTTTCTAATAGAAAGAGACGCTAACTAAATATTCTGCTAAGTAATATCTATAACATCCTCACTTATTACCCTGATATTGAACTGATAAATAGCAGCATAATAAACATTCTTATAGAAGGTTTGCGTAAGTATTTTACGCAAACTTTCTTTAAATTCATACGCAAATTTTGTTGTGATTAAATTACAATACGGAAAAAGGACCTAATAAAATGATCCAGAAGCGGCACGTGAATCCATTAGTAACGTTATTCCAGAAAATAAATTCTATTATGCTGACTGTATTTTCAATTCTAATTCGAACAAACATATTTAATCGCTTTTGTCATTCACATTGTGCCTCGGAGCAAATAGCAATATTCGATTGAACGAATTTCCAAAATGCTCAGTTATTGAGTATCTGTGACCCGACCCGGTTATCCCCCTAAGTTGGATAAAGCGACGCAGTTGTACAATAATCGTTAAATTTTCCATATGGCTGATTTACGTAGTTCAGTATCTGAACATTTCGCCTTTTGTGCTGGCTGCAAGAGAGTAAATCTACTTGAATAGTTTTGTCAAAGAAAATTTGTACTCAAGTGAAGGTTTTATTGAATACTAGTTGTGCCCCGCGGTTTCACTTGCGTTAATTAGCGAACAACTAATTTGATTACCATAAAAAAGGTTATAGTGAGTAAACTTTAAAAGCTAGATATATGCGTCGCGGACTTTTTTTTAGAACTTTTAAGGGGAACAATTTTGTAATACATGATTTTTGCGTAACTTTCACCGTTTACAAAGCGCACGCAAGGAAAGCTCTCAAAAAATATTTTCCCGTTTTTGCAACATTTTTCATTGCTGCTCCACTCCTATTAGTCATAGCGTGATGTAATAGCCTATAGCCTCCCTCAATAAATGGACTATTCAAGGGTCGATCTCCAGAGGCATTTTTTTTCGTGTCGGGCTGGATAAACCCATTTTAAAATCAAAAATCGTTTTCAAAATATTTTTTTATATACAGTTTGGTGTCTAATCTACGTGATACAAGGCTAATATTATGTATACGTTTATTTTAAATATTTAAAAAAAAATCTTAAACCCTAAAATCGTGATCGCTCTGGGGTGACCCAACTCCCTATTGAATGAAAAAAATATTCTTTAACTTTTTAATGAGAAGGTTCATATGAAACAACTTATTTAGATTACATAACAAATAGTTAATCTTCATAGTAATAAAATATTTTTAGGTATATTAACAATACTTTTGCTACAATTTGAATTTAAAATCGTGACCGGGCATTTTATCTCATCGCTCTGCGCTGAGGTAAAACATCGCGCTCATCCTTAGTTACGCGTTATAGACACTCTATTCCCCTCCCGCGGGGCAACGCCAGTAGTGGTCTAACCGCCGAGGAGGATACATGTGTGCCACGTTGCCGCACTCCAACATTACGAAGGTAAGTTTATGATTGCTCTAGATTTGGTTCTCGAGTTTTATGATTGCTGTGCCATAGTTATTTAAATTAAATAGTAAGCATGTGAATGTGTTTGTTATGTGAATTAAGTGTTCGTTATGATGTTTTTTATGAGAGGTAATCACAACTTTCTACTGCTTTTAAATTCGGCTATATTTATGATTTTGTGACTTTTTCTGATCGCTATGGCTGTGATTGCTCTGTCCAAAAAGACCAGAGCGATGATATTTTGCATTAATTGTACGTTATAAATCTATTTTAAGTTGTAGTACCGGACTGTGACAAACGATGAACTATGCATATAACCTTTAATTTATAACCTTTCCTGGGTTTCTTTGGGTAACCTAAACCCATAAACAGATTTTGACGTATTTTACCTTTTACTTTTTATTTTTAAGTGCTAATTGCTGCAATGAAGCTGAATTAAATATTTATAAAATACAGTAAAAAAATTAAACGCCCACCCGACCCAGCCAGGAATCGAACCTGGGTCTTCCGCAATCCGAGCGGCTGCACTGACCGCTATGCTACCGGGAAGGCTGACGTAACCGCTGAATTTTGTCACTGCTTTTTAATTTTTAAATGCTTATTGCGGCACAGTGCCATTTATCCAAAGGTTGTTGCAACCGATGGCTATGCAGATACAATACCCAAGTCTACGTAAAGTTATATGGAACTATTCGGAAAAGGGTCACGGTAAAGGTGCTCCTGATGGTGTTGGAGGAACGCCTAAGAGGACTGCCGATAAAATGGTGGCTCATGGATTAGATATACCTGATACGAAAACGTATATATTTTATATCAAAACAAATGTGTCAGGAATTATCCTGGAAGAAGTTGCAGAATCGGCCATATTAGAAAAAGAAATGTTAATACCGCAAGAAATAAAAGAATTTCAGGGTACTATGAAGGTACACCAGGTAATTTGGTCAGCAAATACTAAAAACGTTTTGGCTATGAGGCGACTAAGCTGCGATTTAGACAACTGCTCACAAGAGGCTGTACAATGTCCGCACGGCAAACACTTAGGCTTTTACCAAATTAATAGCGACTCGAACCAAAACACCTCAAACACAAACATGTCACGGGCATCAAGGAAGACAAGCCGACCTTCGCTGGTTAAGCGTTCAAAAAAATGCAATCAGAAGAAGCAAATTCAGCTCCCACAAATACTAAATAATAGACAGACTATAACTGCAAATCAAAGTCAACAATCATTACACAACTCGGACCTGCCGGACAGTTTTTGGGATGACCCATCTATTGACTATGAAAATTTAATTACTCCAAGTATTTCCGAGGTAGTTTTATCTTCGTTGCAAAACGATAACACCTTGACAAAGGTTGCTGCAGCAGAAGATTTACCTGACTTCGACTCCGATGATTATTCAGTTATCTGAGCTTCCAATAAACCTTATTTTCTTAGTTTGTTGATCAACTAAGCCTTATAGAAATTGATATTTTTTTTACTTGGTGTTAAAATTTGTATCATTATAATTTGCAAACAATATTTTAATCTGATCTGATCATCTGAATTGCATTTTACTTTGTGTTGTTCTTTTTAATTCTTTACTTTCCACTAAAGATATAGTTAAGGAAAATGTGATTATTACAAATCTCTTAGATAATCTTGAAAAGACTGTTATTTTAGTCATGATTCTAAGTCCTACTTATTAAGCATTATGATTACAAATAGTTATGTTTGTAAATTGTTTATTTTTAAGAATTTTATCTTGTTCTTTATAAACGTTAGTTTTCTTTAATAACCTTTTAAAAAATAATATTTAATGAGTCTAAGTCATTTTATAACTATAAAAGACTGTAGGTATTAGTGGTTGATTTCAAAAGGTTTTTAATTTTGTCACATTTACCTAGAAATGCTTTAAATAAATGAAACTAAGCCAAAAGTTGATTTTTATAATTATGTTAATTTGTTATTTTAGCAATTTTTTTATATAAAATATTCCGTATTTTTGAAATGTATGACCTTTTTCTAAAATAATACATTTCTCTTACATATAATCTTGTTACACGTACACTGAATATGACTGAAAACGGCCAAATAAATAATATTTTATCAATATAAATTTTTTTGTTTCACTGATTTCACCATTTATGATCGCTCTGGCACCAATTATGATTGCTCTGGTCGCAAAATTTATATTTCCATAACTGTTTGTGTAAATTGAAGGCCAATAGTAAAAATGTACTATTTGAATATCATTCTTTTTAATGAGATACGTAATTACCATTAAATATCAATATCTGAAAAGCACCAGAGCGATCACACGAATACGCCCGTTTTGGAGATCGACCCTCAACACGAAAATATTTTTTCAATTCGAACCAGTAGTTCCTGAGATTAACGTGTTCAACCAAACAAACAACGAACTCTTCAGTTTTATAATATTAAAGTATAGATGTGTATCTATTTATTTGACTGGTCCTGGTCTTAGAAGGAAACCTAAACCTAAACTACCGAATCAACGACAATTGAACGACTAGATTCTGCCAAGGTAAAAACAGGCAGTGGTTTTCAAATACCTATATGTATAACGACTTTAATCATTATAGAGGCATAGACAATTCCTTGAGCCAGATTCAGCGTTCAAAATAAAATTATCTTGATATTTAGTAAATATGTTTGCAACACAACGTTATAGAGTTATTACAAAAAACATACACGATACAAATAAATCAATTTATACAAATCCATATTGTCTATTCTAAATATATCTGTTCTAATAAATGATTATTACTTAGCACCTATTCTTTTTTATTGTGAAAAAGACTGTAATAACGAAGCCATTAGCACCATTTTGCCTAAGTGCTAAGTAATCGTTAATGTTAATTGACATCTCTGAGAGAGCCAAATACATAGACTATAAATGCCGTCGAATGTTACACATATAATTATAATCGAACTCCACAACTTCAATTGATGTTCAAATATTAATCTAAATTTAGCTCGATGTGATGTGTGTGTATGCGAAACACCACCAATGCCATGATGGATTAATTATCAACCATAAAACAATGCCAAGAGAACTGTTAGTCGAGGAACAATTCTAGCACCTTATGTAAGCACGGTTCCCTATGTACGTGCGGTTACATAGTCAAATCGAAAGCGCACGTTATACCGCCGCGCCATCAGTAGTGAAGCTGTCACTGATTGTGACGGTTCAGATAAATCTTGATTTACACATCGTCAACAATACATTTATGCTACGTTACTGTTAAGAGCTATTTCACATTTCGGAATCCCATACAATCTTTAAAGCTCTTTTTAGGGTTCCGTACCCAAAGGGTAAAACGGGACCCTATTACTAAGACTCCGCCGTCCGTCCGTCTGTCTGTCTGTCACCAGGCTGTATCTCATGAACCGTAATAGTTAGACAGTTGAAAAATTCCACAGATGATGTATTTCTGTTGCCGCTATAACAACAAAAAACTGAATAAAATAAATAATTAAGGGGGCTCTCATAAAACAAACGAGATTTTTTTGCTCGTTTTTGCTTGATTTTCTTTTTATTAAAATAACAATAATATTTAAAGGGGGCTCCCATACAACAAACGTGATATTTTTCCAATTTTTTTCTCGGTCTTACTTGAAATATTTTTATAGTTTTTTTATGTTAAAAGGAGGCAAACGAGCAGGCGGGTCACCTGATGGGAAGTAATCGCCGCCGCCCATGGACACCCGCAAAACCAAAGTAATCGCAGATGCGTTGCCGGCCTTGAGAAAGGAATTGGATCTTGAGGAGGAAGTAGGAATTGGGAGGGGGTGGGGTGAGAGATGGGCTTCCGGTACTTTCACTCGGTTCCCTATTTTTTTGCATAAAATTTTATTTCATAATTTAACATGGCATACTTTTACTTATCCTAATAATAGTAACGCACAATATTAATTTGGCATAACTTTTTAGGCACAATTTTTTTAGCATACCTACTATAAGCATAATAATTGTAAAGCATACTATTCTTAAGCCTCAATATGCTTACGCATAATGATATTTAAGCATAAGTCTTATAGGCATAATAAATATACGCCGAATAAATATCATGCTCCTAGTGTTAAAAACATTATAGTTAAAACATTATATATATAAAATAAACATGTTGGCGGCTTATGGGTGGCCCAAGGGCCACCCCAGCCGCAGCCTAACCTACTGTTACATTACTTTATTTATAATTACTTACTTAATTGTTAATAATTATAGTAAAATAACATTAAATTTTATATTATATTTTGCATATAAATCAAGAATAAGAACGTATAATTAAAATGACGTTTCATTCTCAATAGAACACATTTAAACTCACTTTATGGATTAATAATGCGATTAAAACATAATTACTATTTATTCTGCATGATTTTATTATGGTACCTACCTGACTAAAGGAACAAAAAATCGTCAATTTTCTTGCACACACGTCAGGATTAAACCTTGGCTTTGCAAACCTTTCGGTAGAGTCTTTGTACCGGGAGAAAGCCACAAGAGACTCGGCAAAGGGCCCTAATACCAGTTACAATTAGTAATTTGAGAATTCATAACAGCATTTTCTCGTGCTTATATGTAAAGGTGTACTCATACCTATTCTGCTTGTTTATAACTTTTGTTAGCATGACTTTTTAAACATTGTAAATTCGAATTTGTTAACTAACAGATAATATATAATATACCTGCGAACAGTTACAAGTATAAACAAATAAGTGTTTTATAATATTATAAATAAACGCCTTCTTTTTATTTACAAAATTATATTAAGGAAGCAATTCAATTCAATTAGGAACTTTCTATTTTATGCTACTATTCCAGAAGACTTAAGGCTTTTCGAACTCAAAGACATTGCCTAACTTATGGCAGTAATTTTCACTGAGGAAGAACACAGAAAGGATGGGTTTGACCAAAGATGTCTGTTGGTTCTTCGACCTAACTACTGAAAACCGGACAAGTGCAAGTCGAACTCGCCCACCGAGGGTTCCGTACAAATTTATGGGTATATTATATAGTTCAGGAATCGAGTCTCGAACTTTTCCCGAAATTCAGTTTCCAAAACCTACAATTACTTATATTATACACTTAAGTAGGTATGTACATACATATTTAGGATTGTGTTAAATTACAAAATTAAAAAAAAGGACTAAGTAGGTACGCATAACAGTGCAAACTGTTAGGTACTACACACACCAAAGTTATTACCTAAACATATAAAAGAGGAAAAAGATATTTCTTTTTTGATTCTTCGTCATAAATCGAAAACTATACATCATAAAAATAATTAAAAATCTGTTTAAGCTTGTGCTAATAAAGCCATTTCATACGATACCCCACATGACACGGTTCACTTACAACAATCAACATTTGGACCCCCGTTCCTTGCATAAAGACCCTGTTTTTTTTTGTGATTTAATTAAATATGTATAGTTTTCAGATTTTTCCCTGTATTTGTAGTAGATATTACTTGCCAAACTTCATAGTTCTAGGTTAACGGCAAGTACCTTATAAATTTTGATTCCCTTTACAGTGTCGAAGTATACGTTTTTTGCGACATACACGGCCATATCTTTTTTTTTCGTTAACTTAGAAATTTAATTTTTTCAACCGTTTTTAATTTCATCTCGATACCTCCACGAGTTCCCGAGATAAAGGGTCTTAACAGACAGACAGACGGACAACAAAGTGATCCTATAAGGGTTCCGTTTTTGCCTTTTGAGGTACGGAACCCTAAAAAGTGAAAAAAACTTCGTCAGGCCCCACTAAGCTAGAATAAGATAGGGTCTACTATTCAATTTCACAAAAATAAATATACTCACTAAGAAGCTTTACCTTACATACAAAGGCCAGGCTCTATTTCATGTGAATACCGCATAGATGAACGCAAGAGCCCGGTAAGCTAAGTTACAAATTACTGTCATGATCCCTCACAAGGCGAGTTCGGCACGTCAAACAAGATATATACATATCACTAAATCATTTATTTTCTTGGGCAGCTTTAATAGTAGATAATGCCTTGGCTTAAATTCCACGTAAACCTTTTTTAATAAAAAAAATAAAGGGGTTTAAAGCAAACTCTTTAGTTTAGGTATCTTGGATCAAGTGCTTCAGAATAAAAACTGTTCATAATGTTTTGAGAGTTAGAATAAATATTATTAACGGGATTATTACCATATTTTTTGTTGTGTTTGATTATCCCGATATTTCGGCACAGTTGCATGCGTCGTGACCATGGCGCACATGCAACTGTGCCGAAATATCGAAGTGCCGAATAATGTAAGTGACCATGATAGTTTAAAAAGTTATTTGTACCTAAGTTATTTTTTTTTAAAGGAAACGCAAATGGTTTTGTCCTTATGGACAAAACCATTTGCGTTTCCTTAAACACGTGACTATTATAATAATTGTTCTATAGCAAAAAATAACTGGTTATAATAATATAACCAGTTCTTTTTTGCTATAGAACAATTATTATAATAGTCACGTGTTTAGAGTCACTGACCACTATGACACAACTGGACAGGCTATATTCGTACGAACAAATGACATACTTACGTCCCACACATTTTTTTATATTCAATATTTGTAATAATCTTAAATTAGTACTTTCTACACGTGTGCTCCAGTTTATTTATCACATTAGATCTATCTACTCTACTCTTATATTATATTATATTTAAGCCTTTTTACATGTTCTCTGTGGTTGAATGTATACTACCTACGTAGAGTAGTGACACCAGTGTCCGACAGGAACCAGTTATCGATACTTTTTTCTTTTAATCATTAAAAATAGGTGTCAGCAACAGATTTTAGTCTTTAGCAAAATGTTAATAAAGACCACCTGTTTCCTGGCTGTCATCCCTTAAAATTTCAATGATTTCTAAGTAACTTTTTGGTGACCAAGTTTGTGTCGAACTCTGGACTTTTTTTCTTAACACTTTTCTAAAACAATTATTTAATTAGTCTACACAACAAAAAGAAACATTGCTTAACTTAACTTGAAAAAAAAAAAAGAAAAATAATTAGAAAATTCAAAATTAAAGACCTATAAATAAAAGATGACCTCCAACTGTGGGCTCATGGGAACGGTCCCAAGAGTGCTGGCAACATTGCCCCTCTGGTTTGCCAAACTAATACGCTGGCAGAGGTAACTGCCAGCCTTCTTGTCACTGGAGGCCTCAATAAGGCGAGCACTTAACTCTTTAACAAGCTGCTTTGCCTCCGGCCTCGATAGACCCATTGTTTCTACCGCAAATGGAACAAATAAATAATTTCGACCTAGGTTTGCGTATTTGAAGTGAAGTGGTGCGAACATGCAAGGGAGCCAAGGTGTCAGCACAGGTTGCATCCCACACCAACGGCCTGCCAAGCTTCCATGGTCCAATGGTCATTCCGTCAGGTCTCTTGCCATCACTGCGAGAGATGCCAGCTGGCTCTAAGACAGCCGGTAAACCAATGATGGCAAAAGCACCGCGGATGATGCTGTTTAGTGTCGAGTGACGCATCATACGGCCAGCACTACGAGCGCAAGAGAGGCCGTGGTTGGCCACCACGGCCTCTCTCATCAACTCTCGTCAACAGCCTCCCCACACACTCAGCGGTGACGGTCGACTAATCTGGCGCCTAAACGGAAGCAGACCGCTAGAGTAAGAGACGGCCCGTCCAACAAGGTACCGACTTTGGCAGATGGCAATGCCTGGAGCCAGTGGCCTGACTCTCTCTCGGAGAGCAGTGAGACGAGCGAATCGGCCGTGTCAGACGATGTGGATATAAGCCCTAAATACTCTGGGTTTAATGTGTCGAACGCTGGTTCCATAACCCCAGAAACCGTTTCTATTATTAGGTATTTTTTGTTCGATTGTGTGGTTGCCATCTATGATTATGTTGTTAAAGTGTAGTTATGCGAAGTATTCAATTTGGAAACTCTACACCTTTTTTTAAACGTTACAAATTCATTCGCAAAGCTCACTATGTTAAATCTCAATTTTAAACGACACAGCTCAAGTGTTGAACCCTCGCGCGCGTGCATATGTACGCACGGTCGTATGTAAGGTGACCCGCTAATTACCAGGGTGCCAGGAAAAAAAATACATTTTCATGTGGGAGACGAGTTCAACTTATGATATTATTTCAACTTTTCGGGCCGTCCTGGCATGGTAAAAAGACAAGCGGTAAATCAAACACAATATTGTAAAAAGGCTGAGTCCACACTTATTTTTATTATATCAAAAGCAAAAAAAAAAAAAATTGCCACAAGCAAGACTCAAACCCTCAACTTCTAGTTATCCAGACCATGTGCCATTGGTTTGTTGTGTGCGTATCTCGTGTAACTGGTATCCGTGCAAATTTTGTCAACACTTACCTTAATTTGAAAGCCAACGTTAGCCTTATTTAATGTCACAACACGTCATCATCATGTACGTTAACGTTTTTGAAAATTAAAAATAACTTGGAAAGTATTCCCATATCTTTACAGCTAGGTATAAATATCAAGCACATCAACAATAACAAATAGCACGGAATGGCCTAAAAGAATAAAATAGCGGCCTACCAATCATGTTATGTAAAGGCAATTAGCAGAAAAGCATAGAGTTATTCGTTCACTCCATTTTTAGACATGGTTGGCGTGGGTTAAGAGTAACTATTATTTGTTTAATACCAATTGATACAAAATACTACACTACCATCTACCACTGCTCTGTGTTAATACTAGCCGATAGACTGGTAATTAATTATAATTCGTTTTATTGTTATAAAGGTCATAATCTCATAAATTATATGTAGCTCACTAAGTAGGTAATACAATAAATAAATAAAAAAACAACAAATAAAAACAATAAATACGTTCTATAAGGCTTAAGCGCTGCCGATTGCGAACAGATCTTAAATCTTCACCATGCAACAGCCATATCACCAGTGTATGTCAAACTTAAGCTACTACTGTGTCACATTCATTATCATCATCTCAGCCGAAAGTCGTTAGCTGCAAAGGTCTTCCAACGATTTACACAATGACCTGACGTGCGATACCTCATCCAGCGGTTTCTGGCGACCTATACCAGGTTTTCCCTTCTCCTTGATGAAGGCCTTCCCACATTGCGTTTTCCGGCACACAGTCGCCAGTTGAGAACCTTTGCGTCCCAAATGCCGATAACAGCATACAGTTATATCCTCATCAGCAGCTTTACAAGCAATGTGACACACGGGTCACGCCCGCTGCGCTGCCACTCTACCAGACTTGCAGCTATACGTGCAATTTTCCCGATCTGATCCGAATCGGAGAATCTAGTAGGAAATGTGGAGAACTGATGCTATTCCCTATAGAAATCCTCTGACGGCGCTTCGTTTCACACGGCTTGGGGGTGGCGAGTCTTGGGGGCTGCGGCGAGAAACTTAAAAGGGTTCCTCACCTTTAAGTTTCTCGCCGCCCCCAAAAAATTCAGGAGACGCTGAAAATTTAGGCGATCAGTACACTTTCTCGAAGAAAAAAGAAAACGAGCAATGTGTACTACCCACACTGCCACGCCGCTAAATCATCAGTGATTTTCATTCTTCTGCGTATCTGTCATATTAGCTTCGTTGTCAATGGCTCATTATGAAATATGAAGCCTGGAATCGTCGTCATTTGTTCGCGTACAAATTAAAATTGCTTATACTATTTTATACTTTGCTTTATACTTGGGCTGAATAGCTGACACCACGTGTGTACTGTGCCTAGATCCCACGTTTATCAGATGGATGAACATAAAAAGTGGCGAACGAATGTCAACAAGGCGTTAGATTTTAATGACGACACTCGCGCTTTTATAATTTTGACCGTCCATTTCTATTCATCTCTATCTAGCAAAATAAAAATATTTTAAGGAATGAAAAATGTATTGAAGCGATTTTATTTCGTACTTTAGTTTATTTTCAAATGAGCTTAATAGTAAGTTAATAAATGAAAATAGAAAGAAGAAATTATCTTATCTTACTGAAATCTATTAACTGCTTCCCCCTATTTAGGTAAAAACAACACCAGTATCATAATAAATCTATTAACCTGCGTCCTATTTGAGATAATGGAAAGCCGATAAAAAGCCCTCCTATTTTTCCCGGTCTGACGTTATTAGGTATCGTAACTTCCTCTATATTAATTATCCAGCAAATTGGATTTTATACATCATTATAATGTCCTGCTAATTGCTTTTATTGATTAACTCGTCTTGCTTAAGCTCGTTCATACCGAATGTCTAATAAAAACTTTAGATACTTAAGAGTTTGAAAGTGTTCATTCAGCAAATAACGAACTCAAACCACTTGTGGAACATCAGGTATGAAATTCCATTTCAAACACGGCTGTTGCTATTTAACTTGAATCAAAAACACGCGGAGACTGATGAGAAGTATCAAGTTATTTAGAAATTAAATTGAAATCGTATACCATTATTTTAACTTTAATGTTAGATGAAAGCATTTTTACCAAAAGTAAAATGTTTAATGGAAAAAGTTTTAATGGAATTTGATGAACGAAACGCTCAAAACACAATTTTCTTAAAAGCAATTTTCTTTGTTACGGACCGAGTTTCCATGAATGGTTCATTCAATCATTACGATGTGAATGTTGTAACTGCTCAGTGTTGATATTATTAACAAATATAATTAATCAGCCAAATAGCGCGCTGACCTCGGGTTTCGTTCTTTTAAGATATATTTTTTCTAGAATCGCTACTTTCTGATTATTTAAGTGAGAGTAGAACAAGAATACAAGTAAATTAATGTCGAAAGAAATATAACCAAATGATATATTTTTTTTAATCTGTAAAAAACAATTTGAGAATGAAGTTATGTGAATTTTATACAAATCCCATCAAAAACATAAATGTGAAATGAGAGATAAGTTCAATATTATTCCATAATGCCTTGGTTGTTGACTTCAACAAAAGAAGCGAGATTTAAATGGGTGCCAAGTTCAATGGGTGGTCAGTCGTGAAATTTATTTATAACAACATAAAATATTTTATAACAACTTAAAATAGCATTTCTTCTTATAACTTAGGATAATATAGTGAAGCCTAAGGTCTGACTTGACTAGTTCTCATATACGAATTATTATTAAGTACTTTCTAAAACAGTCATGGAAGAACCCTATGTTCGAATGTTCGATGGCTAGTTTCTACCAGCCAGCCAAATTTCCGAAAGAATAAAATAACAACTTACAGCTTAAGAACTTGCGAAGGCTATAATATAATTCGTATATGAAAACTAGCCAAGTCAGACCTTAGGCTTCAATATATTATCCTAAGTTATAAGAAGAAATGATATTTAAGTTGTTATAAAATATTTTATGTTGTTATAAATAAATTTCAGGACTGACCATTGAGCACCCATTTAGATCTCATTTCTTTTGTCGTTGAAGTCAACAACCAAGGCATATATCATAATATTGAACTTGGCTCTCATTTAACATTTATGTTTTTGATGGGATATCATTACTTTTTGTACAGACATTATTAGTAGGTATTAATACTAAATCCTAGTTAATAATAACGTAATAAATACGAAAGTCGTCTATACTCGACTCTCTCTTATAAGTAGTTATAAGTACTAAAACTGATATGTTTGGATTAAAAAATATTAAGGGTGATGAAAATAATATATAACGAGTGGAATACTCGTTATATATTCACGTGAAGTCCTTAAAATCCATATAAAGACCGGCTGTCATCGTTGCTTTGCTGATTCTTACGTTACAGGCATCTATAAGTAAGTGTTCCTAATAGAATCAATTAATTGAAAAATATAATAACTTGATAAAAAATTACTAGTTTCTGATTTATTCCTTTGTATTCGCTCAACTAACTATCTGGATGCCAAATATGAACTTTCTAGGTTATCTGGAACTGGGTTAGAGTTTTGATCTATCTATAGATCAGTCAGTCAGTGACAAGAATAAATATTCTGCATGTAAGCCCGCTTACAAATAAACTGAGCTTGGAATAGTTTTTCAGTGTTTTGTCTCTCTTCATAATATTTATCATCATTATCAAGAGACGTGTATATTTTTCCACATCTTTTAAAAAGTAATTCGAATTAATTAGTGTTCCGTTTATAAATTATCAGCAAAAAAATTGCCAGTGACAAACAAATGAGTCTCTACTTTATCTTTTTTTCGGCATGACCCTCGTATTATGCTTAATCGTAAATGTATCAGTTACTGTCACCAACAAAAATAAACAAACGTAGCAAAGTCACTTTTCATTACAACCAATCACTATCCCTTAAGTGAAGCACCAATTCATCCAATGAAAGGACGATGTTCGACTACGACTCGGAAGCACACTATGCCAAAACTTGGGGTGGATTACAAATATCGAAGCATCGAAATAAGATAAGTTAGATAGATAACTAAATATTTAATTGCTCACACACAAATGAAAAAAAAACAATTAAAATTACTTCTGCACAGTCATTTTCACCGCATTTAAGGCCATGTACGGCAAATGTATTTATATATTAGACTAGCTTTGCCCCGCGGTTTCACCCGCGTTAATTAGCGAACAATAAAATTTTCCCGTTTTTGCAACATTTTTCATTGCTGCTCCACTCCTATTAGTCATAGCGTCATAAAATATAGCCTATAGCCTTCCTCCATAAATGGACTATTCAACACAAAAATATTTTTTCAATTCGAATCAGTAGTTCCTGAAATTAAAGCGTTCAACCAAACATACAAACAAACTCTTCAGCTTTATAATATTAGTATAGATATTATCTTTTTGTGAGGAACTCGATGGCGCAGTGGTTACCGCGCCTGGTCTGCGATTACTAAGGTTAAGCATCTTTCGGATCATCTTGTCATCGGATAAGTGACAAAAATTTATTATCTCGAGCTCCTCCGTGCTTCGGAGGGCAGCAGTGGGCATGGGGACATAAAATGAGCTGTTGTTGCATGATCTTTTTCTATGTGTATTTTATATTCGTCATAGATATTGTTTTCTAAAGTTTGCGCGAACGAGTGACGTTACATGAAGACAAGCGGAAATCTCCCCGTAAAGAATTCGAATCATGTGATGTTTCGAATTCTTTACTTTAAATTATCAAATAAAATGCGAATGCGATGCGAGTAAATTCGTAAAAAGATTTTTTTACTATTCGTAGACCCCAAATGGCACCGTTGGTTTTGCCAAAAACAGACACGATCGGCCCCGTATACAGATTAATCAACGCGGTGGGTTAATGACCAAATTTACCCATTTAATTGAGCCTATGCCCTTCGGAAACGAAAATAGACTTACAGAACTGTAAGGACAAGCTAAAACAGCTACTAGGAGCAAAAACATACAAATAACAAGCTTAATGTGATCATTTACTGAAAACCTAGGATTTCAAATTCTTACAAAACTTTATTAAATGTCTTACTTACATGTTTACAGTTTTGTTTTATGTGAAACATCTCACATGATAATAGGTACCGATAAGGTCGAAATTTCAAGATCAGTTCGCCCGGAACCTTCAATTACTTGGAAACTACCCAGTTTGTTGTTGTAAGATAAGATGGGTATCTTATCTCTTGACTGTCTGAACACATCAATACTACCAACATACTGATAGTGGTATATAGCCAAGCGGACTGATAGCAAGCTTCGATACCCATGTGAATTGGACCCACGACTTCTGTGTTAGACACCGGGCGGTGGTTCTAACCACTAGAGTTTGAAGTTAGAACCACCTATCGTCATATCTTATACGACTTATGTTATAAGTGTGATGGAAGTTTAAGCCAGACTGATCCCTATTAAGAATTGATAAAGCAGGCTATAATACTTGTGCATTGTGTGACAAAAGTATTCCTACCATAACACGTGACACGATAGCTCTAAACACAATTTAGAACTTACGATACCATTAGCAACTAATGGATGCGGTTTAACCGGCGAGGCGTGTACACAGCCGCACTCATAAAGGTGCGTAAAAATAAACGTCGACCTGAGCTGAGCCAACATAAATTAACGAGGAATGGCCCAAGTTGCGAATCTAATGCCAGATTGAGCCGATTAAACGGCTGAAAGAGGAAAATGCGACAATCCGACTCGAACCTCCGTTCACTTCTCTCCCTACTTCACTGACACAGTTTTCTTAACGAGTACTATATAAAGTGGATGTTTGAACGTAAAAAGTGGAGGTACACTTCTCCCGTGGAATCCGTAATCTGGAATGACTCGGTGGGTACCTACGTGCTTCTTATTCATCAATCATTGCGTAACAGGAAAGCTCTTTATCGAACGCCAATTACCTAACAATTTATTTCTCTTTTAATATACCATTCCAATTTGTTTACAAAGTCCAGACAACTGGGCATTGTTCTGAGTTAATAACAATTTTTTTTACATAATTTTAGTTTAAGTTTGTTATTTAATTTTAATTAGAAATAAATTGGCAGAGATACACTTTTTCCGTAAAGCTTTCTACCATTTTTCGAAAGTGTTGCTGCTGTTTCATCTTTATATATGGCAGTTTTCGGTGTTGGGGCGGGGATTTAATAGTTTGTAGGATGGAATCCTATGCCTGTGACCACGGACCTTGCAAAGGGTTCGAAACGTCAGTATAAAATAATATAAATCAAATGGTTAAATAAACGCTAGTTGCTTTATTTAAATGTGTAGTGGTCGCATAAACTTTAGAAAACAATATTGTTCAGGTAAAATTAATCTATGCCTGATTTGACGATAAAATACATAATGTAATTAATATTTGATGTGGTCTTCTAGTCTCGACAAAATGCCGCATAATTAACTGTCACAGTTACCAATTCTTGCAAAACTACATACTAGGTCCGTTATGTATAGTGTCGAAAATGATAGTAGTTTAACTATTCCCAACCAACAACGTAAAAAGTAGAGCAGATCAATTTTCCTTAGCGTGAATCTGGCGTTTGTCGATCCTGATGATGATTGATGTAGTATTTGGGTCCTAGGGGCACGTCCACAGGCTACAAAGTTTGCTCGCCCATTTGTTACTTCGGTCACGTGTGGACAGGCCCTCGAGCCAAGCGGACCGCTTACATAAGGTCCTAATATAATAAATTTAGTAATTGATCAACTAGAATGGAACAACAAATGCTATTACGAAAAATAGATTGTTTTGTGCGCATTGTTTTACATTTTAGAATAATTTCTTCTTTTGCAGAATTAAGTTAAGTAGGCAGAGTATTTACAACTAATGGTCTGGTCGCCCTGTGGTCGAAATTTGACCGTTTTCGTTAAAATATAAAATGTTTATACAATAAAATGTAGTAACACATAAATTATACTAAAATTGTATATTTTGGGAATCCATATAAGCTTTATCAAACTATACCAAATCTCTGTACTTCTCCGTGCGCGCTATGTGCTTGAAAAAGGGCACAAAGACTTCGCTTAACGCATTATTTTGTTGAGTGGTAGAGTGATTTTTTTTTGTAGTTAAATGTAAGAAGTGTATTCGTAAAATTCTTATTTTTTAGTTAATTAATAATTAGGAACGTCATTTGTTTTTTGCGATCATATATGTAGTTAATTAGTTTTATTGGCGTTTTACTTTGTATACGTAATTTTAAAGACATGAAAATCAGATTAATTATTAAATTAACAATTAGATTTTTTGATAATGGGTGGGTACTTACCGGTAATCCAACTAAATGAGTAGAATTTAGACGAATGTACCTGTAATAATAAATAATTAAAATACAGTATACTTATAGAAAAAAATTAACTTATCACAATAAAATATTTCTACGTATCTATCTATTATTAAATCTTGTAACTTCTCCATTAAAAATGAAACTAACTTTTGTCTTACATAACGTTTCACAAAAAAAAACCAACGCCTTTGTTCCTTAAATCGACTCTTTGTTTTATTTATTTTTATTTACCTTGATTTACAACAATCTGTTTTAACTATTGGTGTAACATTCTCTAATAGTGAAAGTAAAACAGTATTTTTACTGAATAATGAAATATCTATCGTCAACGTCTTGCCACAAGATACAATGGAGCTGAGGTACAATCTTAATAAATATAAAACTTCGTGAAAACAAAGTCGAAATCTTGTAGAACATTTTTTTAAACACTTTGCAAGCCCGCTGTTCAAATATTTCCATTTTACCTCTAAAAACCAAGCTGATAATACACTTCAAACACTTACAAAATAAGTACAAAACTTTCCGGATCCGAATCAGTTTTACATGGTATTAATTAGGACTTACTCATTTTTATTATTCGGCGTCTTATTAAATGGGGGAAATTAGGTTTTTCAGAACTTTTTATGGCCAGTCATTTGGAAAGAAGGTACCGATGGAACGGACAAACGAGGCAATTACTTTTTGAGCGCTGGGGTTGACCAAACTACAATACGATGAGATGCTACAATCACACACAATTTACTTTCTATTACTCATCGCTCTTATGTTTGCTGCAAACCTACTCTCTCTTTACATCATACTCTAACCGTTGTTATTTACTGTTAAGTCTATTTTTTCATCATATTTGTTAGTGTTAGATCATCTTTTGATCCACTGTGGGGTGTGGAGAAAGATACAAAGAACAAACATGCAGAAAGTTAAAAATGTGCGTTTTGTAGTTAGTTTAAAAAAGTGCTTAAAGTTTTAAACTAAAAATGCCCTCGTCACCTTCAATGCTTCGTAGGCTCTAAAAAATGCAATTATTCTTTATCTCAGCAGAAAATAGAATGTATTAAATTTTATCTTTAACATTGTTACATAAATTGAAGACGGGCGGATACCTGCGGGGCGTTGTAAACTCGTGAAAATTGCACTTAACGTTGAAGCATTGGAAAAGATTTTATAAAACGGGGGACGGCGTCGGCGAGGAGGAAATGAAATTTCATTTCACTCGATGGCCACACGAAGGGTTCGTTTGACGCGACGTCGGCCATAGCGGGCTCGTTCACTTAGACTTTTGTTACACAGAACAACAACAGCTAAAATTCCAACGAGCTACCGAAACTATCTAATGGATTATTCCCAAAGACTAAGGCTGCATTTCCAACTGAACTGTGCGAAGAAGCTAAGCGGTACTCTTGGCAAAAGGATTGCACCAATATGATTGCTTCATTTGCCTCTCTTCGCTCAGGCACTGTTAAATGTAGTTATCCCATTGGTGGATTTTGTTTTGCGCTTGGCTACCTCACACAGCACTGGTGGACAATCAGCGTAATCCGTCACTTTGCTAATATTAACAAATGAAATTAATCAATAAACTTTGTTCGAAAATAGATAGGTATTGCTTTAAATTACAAGATACAACGAGTATAATAATGCCCATCAAATCGGTAACTCGATAATAAATGTAAAGATAAAAGACTGAAGTCTTATAATAATCCAATCATCTCCTATTGTGTAATTTGATATTTATTTGTCAAACTTAATTTATTTTTTGGCCAACTTGCAGCCATAATGTATATTGCTAACTGGCCTTAGTTCGTAGTACCTCAGAGATTGGCTGATAACCGAGATACAGAATTCTTATCTTATTTAAGAGTCACAGTTCAAGTAGAATATACATTTTCTATAGATGTCATAGATACGTTGGTTTCTGATCATTGCATTACCTAAAGCATACTTTTGTAAAATTACTCAAACAGTTTTTCATTATTTCGTGTGGTTTAAAAAATACTACAAAGGTTTTATAGTTCTAACATGAACCCTGTAACTTCACTAAAATTTTGATAAAATTGTTATTAAGCAAGTAATATAATACGTATTTAAAAATATATAATTAATTACATAAAATATATAATTAAAATATACAAAATCGGCTTGTGGTTTCTTTAATAAATCTTGTAGTTCTTAAGCAGTTTGTTTGTGTGATTATATAAGTGTGTGCATAGTTCGCTTCCTAAAAAGTCTATTTTAGTTTATGCATGTCGTGGCAACCTCTAATTAAGACAGCGCCTTAGAATGTAACCCAATATCTGTTGTTTTATAAATGTACATGGTGTTTGTTTTGTTGGTTGTCCTTAAATAAATAAATAAATTAACATTAGTTACGAGTATAAGTAATCATAACCAAAATATCAATATCCAAAAACCTTATGCACATTGTAAAAAAAGATGTACTGGTATCATACATACTGGTATCAAAGTAACAACATAAAAAGGCTAACGTTAAAAGAGAAACAGCTCAGCCATAACTCAACTATGTTTCCACCGGTGCGGTGCCACTGAACAACTAATCAAATAAAGCGATGGAGAAAACATTTGTTATTGGATAGTTGAGTGGCGCGGGCAATTAGTCAACGGCTCTCGTAATCTCCTACAAAAGACATCGATAGACTTGAACGATCCCTCTATTAGATTGATAGCGGTGGGTCGTGCTCACAGGCTCGACCAATTGAACCGACTAAATCATAGCTCGACATTTTTACTGTGCCACGGTAAAGGGAAAGTAGAATTTTATTAAGGGGAAAATATCAATAAATCAGAATGCGGACAAGAACAATTTGTGTAATCCTTCCGTGACTCCAATGTTATGCTGCGGAGATATTGGAAGTCAAGTTTTGAATTATGCTTAGATATTGTGGGACAAACGATTTTTTTCGGTTATGTAACTGTTTCTTATGAAATTGGACTTGCTGGGCAGGAAAATATTAAGTACTATTTTCGTTAGTAAGCTACATTGTTAGAGTGACCTTAGTGAAAACATAGTAGACTTTTGTGCCTCGTATGATAACGATTTTGAACAATGAAGATTTTCTACACTAAATATACAATATTAGCTAACAACAAAAATATTGCAAATCATAACTAAATGTTCAAATAATTTTTAACGCAAATTTTGTTGCGAACAAATTACAAAAACACAATTGTTGAAAAAATTTCCACGAGCAGGATTTGAACCTGCACCCTTCTGACATTTGTGTTTTTGTAAATCATAACTAGTTAAAAATCATGAATCTTGAGAACGTCGGTATAATCCATAAAAAATAAAACAAACTATTTAATACTGTGTTAGTTAGTGTCTTTCATTTTCACTCTTTTTTTTTTTTTTTTTCCATGTATGTTTTCACCTGTTTTTTTCTATTTCTTGCATGCTTTGCATGTAATTTGATATTAAATTCTGATATTAAATCATTGAGATTAAATTGTTTGTCGTGAATGAACGGGATGACGTCAAAATTCAATTTCTTGTATGATGGTTCTCGTTATGATTTAGTCAATGTCAAGTCAATGTCTAGTGTAGTATGGCAAAGATAATGTTTTTTGTTTCTTACTTTTTAAATTATTGTGTCTAGTTAAGTTAAGTTAATTATTAGTTTCGCTCTGTTTTACTCATAATTAAGTTAGATTTTATAAGTATGTTAATTCTAAATGTTATTTAAGTATGTTATATTAGGTAGTGTGTTATTGTCCTGTGTATCTTGTGCCAAGTTGGGTCCCACCAGAATACCAGCGTTGCAGCGACTTGCATGTCGTTGCAGCACAAGCTGAGGTTGGGACCTAATTGGCCACATGCACGTAATTTAACTTTTAATTTTTTGTTTTCATTTGTTTTCGCCTTTTTTTAATCTTATTTTTTCTCATATGTGTCCTCTGTGTTATATGTTAATTGGTGCTTGTGGTCAATAAATGTTTGTTTCTGTTTCTGTTTCTGTTTCTGTTAGTACCTATACTAAATCTTGTGAGTACTAACAAAAATTGTGTTATTATTTTAATAAATCTTTCCCTACATCTCATAAAAAGTCTACATACAGAATTATTATTTCATTCGCGCTTCATTTTTCTAAACTTTTGTTCCCGTTTTTTTCCCTTAGGTATTTTCGCGCCTGCTTTCGTGATAACACTTCATGAACATTTCGTTCACGGAAGTCGAATTTTGTTAAAAGAAACCTAGGTAATAATATAGATAGCTGTTAAATTTTATGTATTTATTTATTAAAATTGTACTTTAGTGTTATTTATTTTTGTTTTATTTTGCATTTACATTATATTACTCTCATCCAGCTCTTGCCAGTCACCTTGCGAAGATCGTCGCTCCACCAAGTTTGAAGATCGTTCTCTGTGGCGTGCACTTGGAGAGATCCATGTCCAGCGGTGGACTATAATATTAGGTCCTTCCTTACATATGAAATTGGCGTTTTGTCGAACTGGTTAGGAATTCCAAATTCAAATTTATTTCAAAAAATAGTGATTCATTTGTTTTTGCGCCATTTGATTTTTGTTGACATCGTTCTGTTATCAATATCGAAAATTGAAAATATCGCGTTATTTACGAATACGAGTTCCACCGTGGCACCAGCGTTGCAGAAACAGCTTGAAGGATTAATGTTGTTTATGGAGAAACTACTGTAACCGAAAACAAGTGCGTTTTTGGTTCCGACGTTTTCGTTCTGGAAATGTTGATCTTCGGAACGAACCTCGTGGACCCTAGTTGACAATAAAGAATTAGAAGTGATCGTGGAAGCAGATCCATTGCAAACCACGTCAGAGTAAGAAAACAATTTTTATTCACTTGAAACAAATGGATAAGTGAAAAAGCTCGAAAAATAGGTACCGCATCAATTGAGCAAAGCAAACCAACAAACACGCGTAGAGTGCTGTGTTACATTGCTCCACCGTCACAATAACGAGGTGATTTTGAATCGTATCGTATCTTGTGATGAAAAATGGATCCTGTACCAATAATCGGACACGCTCATCACAAGCAATGGTTGAATCCAGGAGAACTGGCCAAATATTGTCCCAAACGAAAATTGACTCAGAAACTGGTCTGGTGTCATCCACTACAACTTTCTAAGATATGATCAGACGATTGCGGTAGATCTGTATTGTCAACAATTATTGCAAACCATGTTGGAAAAGCAAGCCGTTAAACAACCGAGACTGGTCAATTTATCTAGCACACTGCTGCTTCAGGACAACGCCAGACCAGACATTGCACAACAGACAGTCGCTAAATTAGAGGAGCTGTGATTAGAATGTCTGCGACACCCACCACACTCCCCGGACCGGCCAGAGTAGACTTACGAACCGATGGAATAATGACGTTCATAAGAGCTATTGGTAGCCTAAACTGAATAATTAATTTTGAATTTTGAATTATGGACCTTGCTCCAACAGATTACTACTTTTACCAGAATTTGGACAATTTCTTGCGAGCAAAAAAATTCAATTCCGATGAGGCAGTCCAAGCCGCCTTTAAAGATTTTATTGATTCTCGCGCCCACATTTTTTCCAGCAAAGGAATCAATGAACTACCTATAAAATGGCGAAAGTGCATAGATAACAATGATATATACTTTGATCGATTAAATATATACATATAAAAAAAAATAGTTTTGTTTCTTCCTTATAAAACGCCAATTTCATATGTAAGGACCTAATATAAACTGATGATGATGATCATGATAATGAATTTATATTAACATTAAAACTACGTTTTGTAATTTACATAGATACGTAGATGTATATTTAACGTGTCATGTATATTTAATAGTTGGTTGATGGTACTAACGAGGAGCGCGATGACGACTGCGTTTAATGCGTCCGGTCTGCGATTGCTGAGGTGAAGCCACTTTCGCAAAGGCCGGTCATCGATTGGGTTACCAAAAAATTATCATCTCGAGCTCCTCCGTGCTTCGGAAGGTCGTCGTGCTAGGTATTGGTTGCATTAGCAGTCGTTAACAACCACCGCACCGCACTGAGCCTCGTTCCCCAGCAGTTGGGACATAAAATAGCTGGTGATGTGGTACAAACAATTAAATCAATATTATTAATTTTAGTTTTGAACTACATATTCTTTGTTTCGCATATAAAAAGATCTCACTACGAGTATATTGTGGAAATACATTATTTATGTACATTACGAATGTATTTTTGTTACAATGCGAGGGTGATTCGTTTATTTACTATTCCATTTCTCTTATCCCCAGCAGTGGGATTCCGGAGACATGGCACATTCGAGTGCGAAAACGTTTCGAGTCAAGGATGTTTTTTTAGGACAAGTATGAATCAATAAAATTGATTATATTTCGTTTTGCTTTTAACCAAGAAACTACATTAAACAGAGGTTTGGCATTGAGATATACATAAAAAAAATAGTGAATTAAACATTATTCTTTAAGTTTAAACGTTAATTACAGTATTTAAAATTAAAATTAAAGATTTGTAGCCAAATAGTCTTTACGCCGATGCTGTTGCTGTATTGACGTTTTGTCATTGCACCAGTCAATTATAAAGTGACGCATATTTAATAAAAATTTCAATAATTTCAATTGGAAAGACACTCCAGAAGCCATAACACACGAAAATAATAATACTTTCGAAGATGTATTAATCGGTTTTGTTACTGTCTTTATTGAAAGAAAGCTCATGCTTTAGACAAAAATGAAAAACGTGAACAAGCCAACCAAATTCGAACTTTATCGTCGTCATCTCTGTTAACCAGAGATGACGACTATGTACGAGTCTACAAGTTATCTGAGGAGCTATTTAACCAACTACAGCTTGAACTGCTCCTCTTTTAACGTATTCAACGACGGGGTAAAGGGCTTACAACTCGTATAAAGGTGAGCAAGCATTCCCATTTTGTACCTTTCTATTGCATTGGTAGTTTATTTGATTATGAGTCTGTTAAAAAATCATGAAATCGAGTATCTAAGTGTACTCTTCCTGGCTTCAAGGTTCGACAAAGACCGAAACTTTAGAAGTTTTCAGGAATCTTATTAGAAAAAAATAAAACACTTTCAAAAGCAAAAATATTGGCAAATCTGCACATCAGTCTCTCTATGACTACGACCCTGCAAAGGGTTCGTAACGTCAGGATAAAAAAATATAAAATCAATGTGTAAAATAAACGCAAGTACAATGTGAAGTGTTCTCATATAATTTAGTAAATAATATCATCATCATCAGCTCATTTTATGTCCCCGCTGCTGGGGTACGAGTCTTCCCTATGGATGGATAGGGAGAACGGGCCGTAAACCACCATGCAGGCCCAGACATTTTTGGTCACCCATCTGATGACCGGCCTTTGCAAAAGTTGCTTAACCTCAGCACTCGCCGGGCGCGTTAATCACTGTGCAATAAATATTAAAGTACAGGTTTTATAAAGAGTTTAAGATTTCTGCAGTAGTTAGTTGCATAGATTGCACTCTTGTAGCCATGAAGAGACTAGCAGAACACGAAGAGCGGTTTTACTGTCGCAAAGTCTACCATGCAACAAATGTCCAATTGGTAAAATTAACTTAATTGGTAAATGGTGCAAAAAAATTATTATTATGAACAAGCTTTCTACTTCTTAATTTTATTTTTTAGATTACTGATTTCTGATGCGATTCTTAACACGTTACATGCTGAACAAACATTATGGTGGTGCAACCCATTACAGTTTTATCTTCAATTACAGTGTTATAAGGGATCACTTAGAGGCATTGACTAATGCTGGTAAAGAAGTGGTTCTGCTTTGTAAGTATTGTGTTCAAAATCCTTTTAAAATTGATAATGTTACCATAACAGCGAAACGTCCCCCTAAACCAACAAATTTGAAAATTATATCTGAGTCACAACATCTCAGCAAGTTGATAAAGTTTTACTATTGCAACATCTCTCAAAAGTGCAGAGTTCTCTGGGAAATACCGTTTGTGTGATGGTACTTAAGGCATAATACTGATTTTAATCCAACGGCAGAGCTGAATAAATGAAATATCATTTTTGTAGTAAAATAGAAAAATAATATTTATCCACTTTCACACACAAATTTTTCCACTTTTAAAAGCCGTTAATTTTGAAGTAAAAACTGGTTGCTACATTTTTTATATATCCTTAAGATATTACTTACATAAAATATCTATTGAAGGACGGGACGGACGGATCCCATGCAAAATTAGTAGAACTATCGTCGTCAAGTCGGTACAAGCATCGGCCTATTGTTAATATTATTTGTTAAAAGAAGAACACAATTTAAAATCAAACCATAACTATGTATTTTGATAGTAAACTAATATTTTTTTAAGGTGATTCCGGATACGCTCAGCGCGCCTACCTTTGACTCGAATTGGTAATACTGAAGAAAATACTCCAGTAGGCCTACCATCAACTTTCAAAAACGTTTTATTTTAAGCTTAAAATAATATTAGTCTAATCGGTAATATGACCTCCATAAAACAAGATTGTTTTATTCCAGATAATGAATTAACATTACTGTTTATTCCCTGCTTAGCATACCTAGCTATGAAGATGTATCCTCACTAACCTTATATACTTAAAATATGTACTCTTTTTCAGTGCACACGTAATTTCATTTTTTTCAATTTCAATTTCATATTGTGTAAATAAAATAAAATTAAATAAAATTAAATGTTTTTATTTCTCAGACAACAAAGATCCATATAAGTGGTCCTATGTTAGTACTTAATAACTAGATGGGAATTGGTTATGCTACACAATGCGCTATAGCCTCTAGGGAAATAGGTAAAATAATAATAGGTTAATATAGGTCTGTGGACCTAGCCATGTGGGCATACTGGCTGCTATTGATATAAATATTGTTTTTTTATGTCATAACTAGCGGCCCGCTCGCGACTTCGTCCGCTTGAGTGAACACCCGTATCCCATAGAACCCTATGGCAGCGCAGCACCACCTACCGGGTCCAATTATAAGCATGTTTTATACATATAAATCATCCTATTGAATCACTCTATCTATTAAAAAAAAACGGCATCAAAATCTGTTATGTATATATAGTTTTAAAGATCTAAGCATACATATGGTTTTATACTATATACTATGAGGAGTATGAAATTTCGCACATAGTTTATATAGAGAAGGTTATCCGAATGGTAGTATTTTTTTTAAATTATGCATATAAAATACATTAAATCAACAAAAACAACATTACTCACACTACCATGTATTTGACACACACGCATATACTATATTTGACACACACGTATTGAGTGTCTTTAATGCGGCCGACATCTGTCAATGCCAATCCAAACTCACATTCTATATTTTTAGGGATCCGTAGCCAAATGGCAAAAAATGGAACCCTTATGGATTCGTCATGTCTGTCTGTCTGTCTGTCTTTCTGTCTGTCTGTGTGTGTCTGTCTGTCTGTCTGTCTATCTGTCTGTCTGTCTGTCCATTCGTATGTCACAGCCACTTTTTTCCGAAACTATAACAACTATACTGTTAAAACTTGGTAAGTAGATGTATTTTGTGAACCGCATTAAGATTTTCACACAAAAATAGAAAAAAAAAACAATAAATTTTGGGGGTTCTCCATACTTAGAACTGAAACTCAAAAATTTTTTTTATCAAACCCATACGTGTGGAGTATCTATGGATAGGTCTTTAAAAATGATATTGAGGTTTTTAATATAATTTTTTTTAAACTGAATAGTTTACGCGAGAGACACTTCCAAAGTGGTAAAATGTGTGACCCCTGTAACTTCTAAAATAGGAGAATGATAAAACTAAAAAAAATATATGATGTACATTACCATGCAAACTTCCACCGAAAATTGGTTTGAACGAGATCTAGTAAATAGTTTTTTTTAATACGTCATAAAGTACGGAACCCTTCGTGCGCGAGTCCGACTCGCACTTGGCCGGTTTTTTAAATTTTTTCGTTGCTTAGGATACAATTCGTGCAGCCTAAATAAAATTACGGTCGAATTTGATAATTTTGTAATAGACCTACACTAGTTATTGGTAGGCATCAAGAAAAATCGTACATAAATGTGTAGTGTGTGGTTTTGGGAGTAGGTACATGGTACCCAGGAAGATGTGAAATAAAATGTCACTGAAAGATGACCCAGATTTTGTCGGTCATCAAAGGTCATCAAGTGGTTTTTAATAATTTTTTGGACTAAGTATATGCAATATGCCCATGAATTGTTGAGGTGAAGTGTTTCCTATACGTTAATTCGTTTTGAATTTAAGCTTTACTAAGATTTAAAGTGAAATAGATTGATTTTGACTTGAGTACTTTTTTTTAGTTTTCTTCGTCTGTATTATATTGAATTCTACTTATTTTTCCTTAATAAATGATTTTTGATTAATTTGTTATACTCATTTGCCTTTTTGCTATTTAATCTTCACTTGCCATATCACCCTTTTGGTCTAGCGGTTAAGACCACCCACCGGTCTCAGACCCAGAGATTCCGGGTTCAATTCCCAGAGGTCGGTGGAAAGGCTTGTTTCTACTCCGCCTGGCTAGCTACCACCATCTTATTTAAATGTTAGTAATATTGATATGTTCCGACATTTAGAGATAAGGATCCCGGATGACGAGCGCCTTCGGCCTTATTATCACAGGTGAGATGAAAGTCAAGTGTTTACTCATAAAAAAGAAAAAAACTTTATGGTAGTAAGTACTAAATAAAGAAATGAAAGTCCAAATTTTTATTATATAGTAAGTGTGTACAGTAAGTAACGTTCAACAGCTCAACAGTACGTCTAACACCATCTGTTCCAACCCTGTTCGTAAAAGAGTGTTGGACCTAACTATAGAGAGCTATAACAGGTGCCTCAACTACGAGTAGGTACTTACGTTTTCTCAACTTCAAAAAACCTTTAAAAAATAAACGATTTATTGTGTAAAACTATATTGACAGTAAGGGCAAACTGCTAAGCATCATTAAACGACAATACAAGGAGAATTTTGCTGAGTGCAATCATCTTCTTAACATCCGCTCTCCTCTTGCAGCAACTGCTGCAATCTGCCTTATACAGCGGCTTCTACTAATTTAAAAGTTCCTGAATGGTTTAATCTCAGCTTTTTATGGTGATAACTCGTACGGTAATTTTCCACCCATACAAGTGGAACCTGATTTAATTAGAATATACACCATTTTGGGCAGGCCTTCAACAAGGTGAACCGACGATCTGGTAATCGTCGCGGGAAGCTGCTGGATGCGAGCAGCACAAAACTTTAGGTTTGCTTTTGGCTGAGATGATGATGATACACCACTGTTAAAACCATTTCAGCGCATAATCCCGTGGGGATGTTGGCATAAGCATTCATTAGACTTCGTGCCATGTTGCAACGACTGTTCGATTATCCCTTTCTGTACTGTGGACTTGTGGAGTATAGAGCATCACTAGTCACTGCTTAATGCCTTCTTTGCAGAGTAGTTATAGCTTTTACTTTGCCATTATTAAACTCGCCGCCGTTGTTACTGAACAATTCCTTTCTTGTTACTTTAGACGCTATTACTGCGGACAGTGTTAGTGACTGGTTGACATGTACTTCAGCTTTCTATTGCATTTATGACACTATTAAAACTCTTACATTTTAGGAAATCTCTTTCAAATTTTGCTTCATCTTCGGCTGTCTTTGTCGGCGCCCCGAATGGTCTGGTTTTTTTGCTGTGCATATTGTCCATGAATCCCAGCAATGCCTTATGCGCTATTAGAATTTAGTAGGTATTCCAAGTTTTATAATTTTGCGAGTCAAAATTCCCAACATGACCTTTGCCAACGCGGCAACCATCGCTATTTTGAAGTTTTCAAATAGAAAACTATAATCTGCTACCACTTTAAGAAATAAATGATTTTTGATATGTGTAAAAGTATATTGACAGTAATGTTCTGCGAAAAATAACAAGCAAGTTGCTAGGCAACATAAAACGACAATACAAGAAGGAGTATCTGCTGAGTGCTTAGACCATGAGTGCAATCATCCTAAACTCATCTACATCTTAAAATTATCTACATTATTTATGTACATGTATAACTATATTCTAAGTCGTAATTATTCGCAGCCCGATTTAAAGCAAAGTTACTTTTTGTAACACTTTAAAAATTCATAAGCCAAAATAACATTAAAAAATCCTCTATGAGAATACCTACCTCTTTTGTCAATAGACCGTGAAAAAGATAGCTCTATAACTACTTATTATTTGAGAGGAAAATTCAAGATTTTGACACGGTACTGTCAAATCTGTATCGTTTACATTTTATTACCACCTCGATAGTTGGGGCGCTCGCAGCGTTTTTAAATTCAAGCTACATAGCTACTTTTTATTTGACATAAAAATACGAGTTTTTGACACGGTAATGTCAAAAACTCAATTGTGGTTAGTTCATTTAACTATCACATTGATTGGTGAGGCGCCCTCGGCGTTTTTGAGTTTTACAGAATACTATGCTGTAGTCCACATTTAAGCAACGACTAATGCTGAATTAACTATTTTATTGATATATGTATCAATGCCAAACCTCTGTTTAATATAGTTTCTTGTTTAAAGCCTAAACGAAGTATAATCGATGTTATCGATTCGTACTGGCCCCGCAAAAACATCCCTAACTCTGTCAAATCGTGAAGTCGACAACAACATGTAACAGGAATCGACATGCAGGAGGGCTGAGGAGGGATTAACTAACTGACACATTCACACTCATTCTCCTATAGCTCCTACCTACACAGGTTTTCATCGGCTTTCTACACCTTACGTCACGGTGGTTTATTTCAACGGTTGTCATCAAAGGTAGAGGCACCCGTGTTCGACAGGAACCAATGATTTTTTTTATAGATAGCTCGGCAAATGACTCCATCACACCGGACGTTGAGTGGAAATGGAGTCCAGACGCCTAGCTAACTGGTGCAGCATGAAAACAAACGTAGCATCAGTTAACCACTCTGCCGGCTCACAATGTGCTTCTTCACGCCTCTTTTGTAGGACCCCATATCATAGGAAGGAAGGAAAACATGTGCTGGTAGACTTCCATCTTTTGGAGGTGCGACAAAGAAACGACTCACCAAATTTATTTGTGCGCGATGGGATATTTGAGACATAGAGCGGTGACTCCGAAGAGCAGCATGTGTGGAGTACACATACATAAATGAAGGGAGAAGGTGTTGACATTTTTGTCCTTTAATAATTAAAAATAAGGGCTAGCAACTCATTTTAGTCTTTGGCAGCAATTGACTACAGACCAGCAGCTTCCCTGATGTCATCCTTGATGTCAAAAACACTTTTCTTAAGTTTATTTGAATAAAAAAAATGACTTTGACTTTAACGTCGGTCCACCTTGTTGGAGGGAAAAATGTCGATCACATGATTCTCCCTATCCATCCACAGGGAAGGCTCGTTCCCCAGCAGTGGGGACATAAAAAATGAGCTGATGATGATGATGATGATGATGAATGTCGATCACTGGTACCACTACCCTGATAGTTTTTTTTAATATATATATATACGGGTACGCAGCGTAGTGTGCCTTGATCTCACTAATGTTTATCATTAGAGATTAGAGTAAATCTATATATTAATACGTGAAGCAAAAACTTTGTACCCGTTTTTACGAAAATTGCGCGGACGGAGGAGTATGAAATTTCGCACACTTATAGTTTATATAGAGAAGGTTATCCGAATGTTAATATTTTTTTAAATTATGCATAAAAAATTTATTAAATCACCAAAAACAACATTACACACACTACCATGTATTTGACACACACGTATTGTTTGTCTAATAAATAGTGGTTCTTCTTGGCGGGAAAGTGAAGAGTCATGTCTGCGGTTTTGTTTTATTTTCGAAAATTTGTGTTATATCGAATATTAATGTGAAATAATGGTGGATTATTAACCGTTAAGTGTTCGTGAGTGTGCACGAGTGTTGGCAAATAAAACAAAACAGTGCAACGTCACTTTTCAAATTCTCTCAAGACGTCCGCCCGAGGACTTAGTAAAGCCCCACATCTTTACTGAGATACTCGAGGGGTTGGGGGTATATCATTTCTCACTTCTCATTTCTATTATCATTCATCATCATCATACAGAAAAGAAATATTGTTTATTTATGTATTACTAATAATAAAAAATACTTGAAATTGGCTAAATGCTAAACGCGAAGCCATTAATTAAGATTAAAAAAATAATAATAATAAATAGTGCGGCCGACATCTGTCAATGCCAATCCAAACTCACATTCTATCTTTTTAAATTTTTCATTGTTTGGGATACAATCCGTACAGCCTTAATATAAAAATTACTGTCGAATTTCGACCACTGCGCGACCACTAGTAAGAATAAATGTAACTAAAAACGGTTCTCACATCTAAAAGATAGCTTCCGTTGTGAATAGACGAAAGGGAGCGCGCTATCACGCAATACGCAATAGTAAAAACGGCCGTACGTGACTAAGCACCACAAATGAACGAATAGTTTTTCATTGGTTTAATAGCCTTTGTTCGCAAACATTCGACCTCTAGGGCGAGTCCCGTGGAATATCTCCAGTCATTTGTGTTGGATATTTTGTAAACTTAATTAAACTGATAATTAATGAACAATAATGCTCGCGATTATATTATATTACACGTCTATTTTTAAGTTTATGCCATGAGCTCTTAAAAATGTTTGGTTGTAGTTGTGAAAGCGAGTCGTGTCTCGTTTACACAATTGCAATTCTAATCTATATTCTATTAATAATTAATAACATTGTTATTCGATCTATATAATATAATTATATAATATAGTATATAACATAATATCCTAACTAATATTCTAAATGCAAAAGTGAGTTTGTTTGATTGTATGTTGTTTGTTACGCTTTCACGCGTAAACTATTCAACAGTTCATCATGAAATTTTGTACACATATCCTCAAGAGTATAATCAAATACGCTTTCATGCGTAAACTATTTAATTATTTGTTTGTTTTGTTGTCATAGAAAAAGTCATGTCATGTCAAAGCGGTACGAAGTCCGCCGGGTCAGCTAGTAATAATTATTATAATAAAGCTGAAGAGTTTGTGTTTTTGTTTGAGCGCGCTTATCTGTAGTTCTACCAGTCGGATTTGAAAAAAATATTTTTGCATTTTATAGCCCTATTTTTGTGAAAGGCTATAACAAATAACATCACCATATGACCCGTAAGCGAATACGAGGTATCTACTAGCGCAGTTGGGCTACGCGAAGCGACGCGGTGGATCAGGGAACAGCTAATACTGCTATAAGAGCTCACGGTAAGACCCCTGGAATCAAGTAATCCAAAACAATACTGCTTGGCAGCTAAAAGACCGCGATCCAGTTGGATTCTAGGCTGAATCCTTCCGACAGACAATCGTCTACGACTACGTCGCTGATAGTATAAACTCGGTTTGGTTGGTGGTAGGGCTTGTTTTCCGCCTCGCTAGCTACCACCATCTTATCTATATATAACATATGTCTTATCTAAATAAAACAGCATTGTTGTGTTCCAGCACCTAAGAGATAAGATAGGCAGTGCCTCAGTAGTTGAGGTTTCCGGGTGAAGTGCGCTTCCACCATTGGCTTTATCATCACTTAACATCAAGTGTGATTGAAGCACTGTGCTTACACGTAAAATATATATTTTTTAAAGTCTTAAATTTTTGTCAAACTTATTGTCTTCTAGCTTCTGGCTAGTTCCTAAAGCAAACGCTTTACGTCACATACATGCACACATGGCAGACAGTAGATCAGGAGATGACTACGCTTTTCGAATATCTTAGAACGTTGACTGATTTAGCATTGGTATCACAGAAGAGAGATTGCTGGTATCTCAAGTTTGTGGCCGCTTATTACATTTAACATTCTCTTACAACGCCTAAAGAAAGATTAAATATTGTTTAAAAATGTATGTTTCTTTTGGCGCAAATAGTATTTTGTTGTCTTTAATAAGCATTCCTTCACACTTTTGTTACCTGTTAAGGTGTTACTACACAATCCGCGTATGACCGCGTCCTTTAAGCCACGCGTTCGGTCTGACGAGACCTTTAAACACCAACTGATCATTGGATTGCGTCAAGGTTCACGCGTAATTTAATTCTGTCAGCAATTAAGTGCCGGATTTAACTAGACCTGTCAATCTCCAATTTGCGGATTATTCGCAGTTCGAAGTTTGTTAAGCAGTTTCACGTTGAAATGTCGAAGTTAGTGGGTGACAGGATCTGTTGGCGTCTTGGGTTTCCTGGCGGCTCGACCTGACCGTGAATCAGTTAATGTTTCGTTTCGACCATTAGGTCCTGTGTTAGAATACAAAGTTGACTTCTAATGGATGAAGCATATTGAAATTGTAGTTAATGAAATTAAGTATCAACATAATCAAGTTGAGCTTTAAACTCATCATCGGAAAGTCTTAATATATAAAGTCTAATTATATCTTTAGTTATTACCTTACAACAATTTCTAATATCACAGGCTTATTTTTGTAATATCATATGAAAAACCATTTTAAATGTTTTTTTAAATCTATGCGGACACAGCTCTTCAGTTAAAATAAATATACAAATTCGTGTTCGATGCCAAATTGTTTAGAATTGATTGCGTTCATTTGTTTGTCGACGCCCTCTTGTTCAATGTTTTAATCCGTTACGGATAGAACTAGAAATGACAAAATAATAACAATTACACTTTTTTTAAATAATAAAAATCATAGAAAAGGAGATGAATAGATAATTGTCAAAAAGTCGATACTGATTCACAATCTTATTGGTAATCATTAATTGTTCATTGATAATCCAATAGTCAAAATTAAAACTACTGAAACTAGAAAACACTTGAGGGTCGACGGCCATGAGGCAGAAACCTGCCCCACTATAGTTGTCTTCGCTCTGGCCTCCGCTTCTGTCAGAGCGAAGTCATTTACCTACTCTACGTTGAAAAAAGAAGCTCATCTCGAGTCGTATTGGCAAGAGTATTGGCTGAAAGACTTGTGATAAATAATGCACATAACACGTCCAGCGACAGTTAGGCCCGGCCCGCAGATGCGCGCCGATATTGGCTAGCGCGGACGCCCCGTGCCTACAAATGTGTATCCCGCCCAATCGATACTGGCCGTGATACCAGCCATCACACAGCCGTTACGCTGCACCACCGACCGATTCGGCCCTATTCAGTTTATTGGGACACTACGTTTTCATGATTGTACCACAATACAACAAGGGGGAATGTGTGTTACGCGTGAGACAATGGATGCTAACTTCGAATTAAAGTACTAGGTTTTTATTTTGTAATGATTTGTTGTTTTCAGCAGCTTTTTTTAAAGAATGTAAATATGTTCTTTTGTTTTAAAACCAAAGAAAATATCTGTAATTGAAATGAATTTTACTAACATTTTGGTACAGCAGTTAATTTGCAATTTGATTAGGTAACTTTAATACGGTCAAGTACGTGATTGAACGTCAATGTTAATAATGGGTTACGTTGACACATTTACTCGCTGTAAAACAACGACCCTTACCGGTTATTTCATTTATTGTTAAAAATGTTATTAGTTATTTCAATCTCAGACCCCTACTGTCACATTTTCTAAAACCCACATCTTTGCAAGTCTAATATCTTCCACACACACAAGTAGACATAATGTCCATGTGCGTCCTCTACGCTCTATATTTTCTGTCACAGGTGGTGTGGCACATATACATGACATGACTCAACCGCAAATTGTACACAGTTTAAGCAATAAATTATATTATATTCTATTCTATTCTATTCATGATAAAGCGTCCAGCACTTCCATTAAATGGCACGTTGTTCTTACAAGTTACAAATAAATTAGAGCAAGTCGTTTCAATACGTCATCCCAAAATGCTGACAACGCATTTTTGCGTCAAATTACGAAACGTTAAAAACTGGCCACTGCTCCCGTACGTGTTTTTAATATTTTTTTTTATATTCCTCCAAACCTTCTACTGAGTGGGATTCTATTAAGATCTCACGAGATTGAAAAGTGACTATGCACTGTTTTGTTTTATTTGCCTCCACTCACACATCCACCAATACTAGATCGTAAATCATAATCCACCATTATTTCACAAAAAATATTCAACTAATCATTGCAAATATCACTCTTCACTTTTCCGCCAAGAAGTCATAAACACACTTTATTTAGATAAAGAGATCAATTTGACAGGAAATCTGCCAGATTGTGTAACTTACCGACGACTTAAAGTACGAATAACAAGGTCCCCTAACTATGAAACATCGAGTTGGGAACTTAAAGGATCAGTTTTTGAGGGTTAAGACTGTAAGTAAGGCCTATTTAATAAGACAAGGCGCAGAGACGGGCGCGGCGTGGAACTTTCCAACGCAGGCCACAGTTAATAGGGATGATCAATCAAAGTGATGTAACTTTAAGACTTTGTACTTAACAACCTTCTTAACGCTGTCTAATATTAATTTATTATTTCACACTTCGTTTATTGTTTTCTTTCAAGCGGTGTTTCTTTACAATTTATTTCTGTTAGGAGTCTGGCTCATTGTTATGCGAGAGGAAAAATAATTCAGTTACTGTAACAAATACCTTTTTGGGTAAGCATCTATTTGCAATTCTTATACTCTTATATTCTTATACTCCTAGTACAATTTGTCAAAGGTATATATATAGGTACAGTTTACTTTGCTACGGTTATTTTTCTGTTTATAATCTAGTTTACTATTGCTGAATTTAAATTGTCTTGTCAATTACTCACTTCTTTGTTAAGGTTAACGAGTAAAAGATTTGTACTTGGCCTTTAACTTTTTGCTGTAAGGTTTATTTAACTAATCTTCTTTTATAATCAACTTCAACAAATAAATCGAAAAGTAAATCCCTTACCTATTGCAAAGAAGACTTAGTAACATCCAGTTATTATCAGGAGATTTATGTAATGAATGTTGCCAATAATCTCAGTCTGATTACAAATCCCAGTGTACGAGTAGTTTCATCACGCCATCTTGCGGCGGCTTGTTGGCAATCTCGGAGCCAGTACGTACTGCTTTCGGATCGAGATTCCCGGGATTTATTCTAAACTACTGGGGACGTCCGCTTGATCCTTTTCATCTCGGCATGTACAGAGGATTCGGATTTTCGCTACAAAGGCGTGAGAAGCACTATTATTATGATGATGCTACCACAAATCATGCCTGAGTCTTTAATTTGTATACTTAGTATTTTTTTGGTTTCTAATGTTACTCAATTAGCTTAACTTTAAACTAATGACATGGTCGACAAAATACTTAACACGTTTGATAACTATAGAGCAAGTTAAGCCACTTTTGGAATGTCTGTTCCCTAGATGCCTATTAAGGAGTAAACTATTGAAAACACATGAAGATGTGAAAAGATATAAGTGATAGTCATTGCTAAAACTTCGAATTTATGTCATGGCCAGTGCAGTGCTTAACATGTTTGGGTAACGATATTGCAAGTGAAGCCACCTTTGGAATTCCTGTTTCCTGGATGACTATTTACGAATACAATATCGAAAGCTCACTCAGATATGAAAACATTAAAAAAGAAAAATAAATATTTTATAAGTTTCGGAAAACACGTACCTACCTAAAGCCGTATTTACCGCAATTGGTACAGCTACCACACAGCTAACAATGCATGAAGCCAACTTGGTAGGACGTTTATAGAATGATTATGACGACACAACAAAAACGGTTTTTTTTTCTCACAATAACACCGCTACATTAACTCGACCGTCGTCCCTCAAGTTATAAAGAATCCTTACAAATAGAAGGAAAGCAATAACTTTGAAGGAGTACATTTAAAGAACGGAATAGCTTCAGACAAAAAAAATACTGTGGAACCTTTGGTGTGTTTACGTTTAAGCAAGTTAAATACAATATGGCTTCTATATTGACATTTCAGCACGGTAAATGAGAACTGTACGTGGCGATTTATATTTTTTACCTTTGATAATTTGAGGAAGAGCAGATCAAGACCGCCAAACAATTAAAATTATATTGTGTCTGTATTCCAGACAGACGACGGATTATACATAGTTATGTTTATTTATCAATGAATAAGGTCTAACTACAACTATTACAATGGTAATATTTACATAAGGTAATTAGCCCAGGTTGTTATAAACTTAATTGCATGGTCAATTACAGGTAAACACCGCTAATCTAATTATTAATATCTAAAACAGTAGGTGAAGAAATTTAATTAATAAATGTTATTGATCTGAGCTAATATCTCGATTATTACCGATTGTCCTAATGCACGCACAGATTATATTCACTATCATAGGACACCGTTCTCGTCGCCGACCAGTACGAAGAACACGGGTTTGCACGCGCGCTCTACCAGCTGCATACACGTGTCGGAGCGCTTTAATAAAACTTGACATATTATGCCACATAAGGTCTTTTACTGGAATTCTCTTTACCATACAGGCCTTATATTACAATGTTGTATGTTATTATTACTGGTGGTTATTACTAACTATATCTTATTGTTCCGACAAATGGATCTACGTATCAATAATTTTGGCTAATAAATAATTTATGTATCTATCGATCTATCTACGCCTAAAAATAGTAGAGGTTTTAGATAATCTGAATTCAAAATTACTAACATTAATGTCAAGTCCCGTGACGCTGAAAAGACCGCCTGAGGCCAACAGCAAAGTAAAAAATGCTAACAATAATGTATCATATTCATAGAAAAAATGTAAAATTACAAAATGACATCGTGGTTTTCAGAAAAGTATATTAATTCAATTCAATTCATTTATTGTCAAGCATCATGGCTCATTTGGGTTAGTTACAATAAAGTATTTATAAAAGAAAATAAATAAACAAATATAAATAAATAAAAATAATATATTAGATATTCATCATCATCGTCATCATCATCAGCTCATTTTATGTCCCCACTGCTGGGGCACGAGCCTTCCCCACGGATGTATAGGGAGAACGGGCCATAAACCACCACGCGGGCCCAGTGCGGATTGGTGGTTGTTAACGGCTGCTAGCAGCCGGGATCAACGGCTTTACGTGCCTTTCGAAGCAAAGAGAAGCTCGAGATGATACATTTTTGCTCACCCATCCAATGACCGGCCTTTGCGAAAGTTGCTTAACCTCAGCACTCGCAGACCGGACGCGTTAACCACTGCGCCATCGAGCTCCTCTATTAGATATTATATTATTATAATATTAGTTATATTAAAGTGATGAACCACACATATCCTCCTGCGCTTATTTTTAATTACTCTTGCTATTCATTACGCGAAGATTTATGGAGTGCGAGTGTGGGACGATATGTTCTATAAAACATACATGAGTTTATGTGGCCCAAGACGGCTATTCCCCATATTTTCATCGCGGACCCGAACCGCTCTAATTTACATACACTTTGCTGACCCAACACCGATAAAACCCTTTTTATCGCACTAAAAAAGGATTTCTGAGGTTCACAAAGGATTCTATGCTGTACTATTTAATAGAAATCAGCTCCGAACGGCGTTTAGACTTCCTAGTCAATTATGGCGATGTTTTGCGGATTTCCTCTTTTGTAATACCACTAGGTTCAAAGAAATATCGCTTCATAAAATATAATTTCATTTAATTTGAGAATATCATTAAATTAATTTATTGTGATAAAGGCATAATATAATTCACCTAAAAACGAGAAAAGCATGCAACTTATTTACGTTATGTAGGTAGTACCTATAGTTGTCTTTTTGACAATTTTTAGAACATAGGTCAAACGTTTATAAACTAATAATATTGCAATCAAAATTAATATGAGTAGAAACACAAACGTTGAAAAAATTTTCAACATTTGTGTCTTTGTAATTTGTTTGCAACAAAATTTGCGTTAAAAATTATTTGAACATTCTATAATATGAGTAGGTTAATATTATTTAGCCTTTTTATAAGTAATTTAGGTAGTAGATATAAATAACGTGTTCTTAACAACTTGGTAAATCATTCATTACAATCGTTGTTTATTAAGCGTGATTTCTTTTGAAACCTATTGTATATTTAGCCAAATTTCTTCTTCAACTCTATTGAATATTAAACAATAACAGAAAATACTTCCACAAGTCCGCAATTTTCTCGGAGTTGTGTATTTCGAGTTCTGAATAAACATTATAACAGGCTTACGGTCCCTTCTTCTTAGGAATTCCTCCCACAGAACGAAACAAATGCAAAAGTTTACAAAATGGCCACCTACAGAGACATTTTCTTTTCTTCGTACTTTTTATACATCTGTAGGTAATGTCTAGGCACATGTATGTACCTCTTTAAAAAAACAAAAAACAATACTTTACATTACAAAATAAAACTTTAAAATAACAAATAAATTCACAATTATAGAATGATTTAAATGATATTCATAAAATAATTTATGTATTAAATAATAGATACAATTCTTTGTCATTAACGTTATCTCTTTAAATGCTACATATTTCTTTATACATTTACTTATTGACGGATCTGAGCTAATTGTTTATTTATAAGTGGTTATAATTTATGTAGACTTAATAGCCATTTTAATATTGGAAAATCTCCATCTTTGCATAACCAGTTACAGTGTAACAACATTATATAACACAGGAAACAACAATACTTAACAGTATCCCATCAACTCGCAATAAGCCAGCATGGTGGTTTATTTGTCCCTATCTTTAAACTTTACAACCCAGCAGTAAAATAACGAACAATTTATTAAATAAATAATAGATATGCTAAATCGCTATATTGTATTACATATTGTGATAACGTATTTGTGTTGAAATAATCAAATGTTCAGTCATATGTTCTTCGCATTTTTGTATACATATTAAAATAACTAATACACATATTTTCCGACTTTTCTTTAGGTAGCATCAATCGCGCTTCAGGATTTCCCAGTACTCAATATGTATTGGGGCGATAAAAATTCGCTGATCATCTAGTTTAGATCGACGGCACTCGCCCTCGTTGGAACGAGGGGGCGCGCCACCACAACCATTTATTTTCACTTCTGTCCGTCTGTAAATAATTATGTAGCCAATTCTCTTCAGCGCAAAGTTTTTCTCTTTGGCGCAAAGTGGACTAATGATAGTATTTTTGGAGTTGACAGTTGACAGTTAGCAGCAACAGCCGCTGATCACTTTAGCACTTTGTTAAAAGCAGTTTTTTATTATGGTTTTTGATGTGTAACATCTTTCCGCTCGCTTTCTATATAAGCAATTTGTGGGAGTGATTTCGTGAATTGAGACGGAAGTATGTGTAACAGTGTAACTGTGTAACAGGAAATCGGGGAAGCGCGTAAGCGTGCGCCATTTGTAAATTTAATATCGATATTAAGAACATGACATATTATTATTATATGAGACATATTGCGTCATTTGAATATTAAAGGTCATTTTGATATGTCAAATGTCTTCTAAAGAGTATTTACTGCATTATCTACAAGCCTTACAGTAGTCGCATATAATGTGTAACATTTGACATCTCACCTTTGAAATCATTATTACAATAGAAAATAGATTAGAGAATTAACAATTCCGTATATTTTTTACAAATCATAAAGAGAATGCAGTAAATACTCATTAGAAGACATTTGACATATCAATATAGGTACTAATTCTTAATTGTTAATTCTATTTTCTATTGTAATATTGATTTCAAAAGGTGAGATGTCAAATGTTACACATCATATGCGACTACTGTTTTTTTTTTAAGGCTCGTTCGTTTTTTTTATTATAGGGTTGGCAAATGACTCTGCTCTGCCTGATGTTAAGCAGAAGCAGAATCTAGATGTGAGGACAGCTAATGGAGCAGGATTGTGCCTCACCAGTCATCCTCACCTTGCCGACCCGCAAATTGCTTCTTCACACCTCATTTAGAGGACCCCATGTTGTAATCAAACAGGCGCTTGTCGAGTTTAAGTCAAGTTATTAAGATATGGTTCTAAAGTGGTCAGTGACTTCCGATGCTGTCTGTATATGTACGTGTTTCATCGAAATTTTAGAACTGATTAAAATAAATATGACGCTACTCAAGCTCTTTTATAAACTGGACTAAACACATAGGTTATCTCAAAAATCGCGTTGAAATTAAATTAAACGAAAAATGCTTGCGCGTCAAGTACATGTCGATGAAAAACAAGTCTTTAAGGAACAACAAAGCAATTTACATTTAACAATATAGGTACATATACTCGTAGTAATTTCTTTAAGTAATATATTATCTGATAAACTTTATTGTTATAATTTATTTAGATTGAATACGATTATTATACGGAAGAAAAGGCCATAAGCCACCACGGGGGCCCAGTGCGGGTTGGTGGTAGTTAACGACTGCTAATGCAACCGGGACCAACGGCTTTACGTGCCTTCCGAAGCACGGAGGAGCTCAAGATGATACATTTTTGGTCACCCATCCGATGACCTGCCTTTGCGAAAGTTGCTTAATTTCAGCACTCGCAGACCGGGCGCGTTTACCACTGCGCCATCGAGCTCCTCAATTTTTATATGCTTGCGCAATGTTTATTAGTTAGTAAAAAATACATTCAAAGCCATAATGTTGGTAACTTTTACCATTATTACTTATCAACGTTGTGCCTTACATTTAAAATCGCTAGCTGTACCGTACTAATTAATTTTTATTTCATTTGAAACTTTGCGAAGCGGAGCGCTAACTAAGTGAAGTTTGCACGATTTATGCCCGCATTTCTAACATGCAGGTAACTTTCTAACTTCGAGTTCCAATGGTTGCGCCGATCGAATGTAAGTTCCTCGACGTTCAGCTACATTGCCTTTATGTCTGACTTCTAAAATTTACTCTCTTCTCTAAGGATATAATCGGAAGCTAAGCTACTGGAATTGCTAAAGCAAAGACTGTAAATAAGTATTCGAATGTATACTTTACTAGCGTCGTAATAGAAACGAGGTTAATAATATTATTATTATACAGTATAGATAGCATATGGTTGTACATTTAACCTCCTTGGTCGAGTGGTTTGTACACCGGTATTCATGGTGTCGCCACATCTGAGGTCCCGGGTTCGGTTGCTGCACTTAATTTTTTCACTGTATTTCATAAAATTTTAACGAGGTTAACCTATTTTAAAACCTCTCGATACTTAGGTATAGGTTTAGAAATCGGGCTAAAATATAGTGTCTAAATAATTCTTAATATTTTTCTTTTAATTTGATCGTTTCATTGTATAGAAGCTTTTTGCAGATACAGGCAATATTAGATCCCGTCTCCCGATGATAATAATTACTGTAATGTAGCATGGTATGCTAGTTTAAAAAGTTATACAGGCAATATTTGTGGTAATAAATACGATAAACTTATGCATTCAAATGATTCAAATAGTAACCTACACACCAACAATATAATTTATAAATTTATTTAAGTCAGTATAATAAGGACAATTCTGTTGTGGAATGTTTTAACGCCATAAAAAGTACCCATCAGAACCATAAATAACATTAATGCTAGCAACAAACGAATCGTTAGAATCCCATTGCCCGTTGCAAAGCATAATTTTGGCCGAACCCTACTGAATATAATGACCACGTAGTGTGCAGCTCCGTACATTCAGAGCTATTATTGCTCAAATCGAGTCGGGTTGACTATGTACTTCGATCAAGAACATAATTAATCGAAGACTTTTTATTAATAATTAACTGATCTCTACATGGGAGCTCGATGGCGAAATGGTTAACGCGCCCGGTCAGTGACAGCTGAGGTTAAGCAACTTTCGCAAAGGCCGGTCATCGGATGGGTGACCAAAAGTTTATCATCTCGAGCTCCGTGCTTCGGAAGGCACGTAAAGCCGTTGGTTCCGGCTGCATTAGCAGTCGTTAACAACCACCAATCCACACTAGGCCCGCGTAGTGGTTTATGGCCCGTTCTCCCTATCCATCCAAGGGAATACTCGTGCCCTAGCAGTGGGGACATAAAAATGGCTGATGATAATGATGATGATCTTTACATGTAGACATGATTACACGGCAGAGATTACATTAGTTGTCTTATCCTATCTTGGTGGGGGCCTGCTGAGGTGCCCTTTTCCCAGTAACACTTCGACCCATCGGGATCTTTTGTGCAACACTATCCTGTCATTATTCTTCCCCTGTACAGATAGATGCTATAAGATTGGCAACATCTTTAAGAGCAAAGAACCTTAATTCTTCTAGTTTCGGATAAGCCTATTACATAAGTTACTCATACAAATGCGTGTGGATTTGAACAGATTTGTACAAAACAAGACGTAGGTACTCCACGTCAGGCTATTGTATCTGAATCTGGAACTTCAACGTCGCTTGTCATAGGGCTCCTATCTCAACGCTGTCTTTAATTCTGGCAAAATAATGGCGCACCCTCGTCTGTAACTTGACTGTCGAAACAATCAGCGGGAGTAAAGTTCAGAGAATCCCGCAATTAGATCTGGCGTGTACAAGCAGCGTTCAGGTGGGGCCGTTGTGACGATAAGCCTTTATTGTCACCGTTAGTTGCGCGCCGCGTGCCTTTATCTTTTTATTGCCGGACCAGATGGGCGTTTGCAATATGCTACAACGAGTTATGGGCTCCACGAAAGCTGGAAGGAAACAATTACTTTTTTTTTACTGAAATCGCCGTGTTATCCGTGGGCATCACGGTGGGTCGTAAAAATAATGTTCCATTTTATAATTGGTTTGATGACAAAATGATATGGATGTAGTACAAGTAGGACATGCTGTTTCTCCCTCGCCTCACCTTCTATAAAACGTGTTATGTTTTTAAAGTCTCGCATAGATTTTTTAATTTTTCTTACAAGTAATACAAATATAAATAAACAATATTTCCATCTTGTATGATGACGATGAGATAAATGATAATAAAAATGAGAAGTGAGAAATGATATACCCCCCAACCCCTCGAGTATCTCAGTAAAGATGTGGCTTTACTAAGTCCTCAGGCGGACTTCTTGAGAGAATTTGAAAAGTGACGTTGCACTGTTTTGTTTCATTTCCCAACACTCATGCACATTCACAAACACTTAACGGTTAATAATCCACCATTATTTCACATTAATATTCGACATAACACAAATTTTAGAAAATAAAACAAAGCCGCAGACATGACTCTTCACTTTCCCGCCAAGAATAGCAAATCGCATAGATTAAAAATTGGGATAATACTAGGCCATTGTGCTGGGTTATGGTATGATATATCTATGTATTTTTTCTTTGGGGAACCACTCCAATGCAAGAAGATTTAGCTCTCTTGATATTAACGGGTTTACTTTTACGGAATTTTACAAGCGTTTATTTTACACATTTGATTTTATCCTGACATTTCAAACCTTTTGCAAGATCCGTGGTCAAAGGGAGACTGAGCTGTTGGATGTCTCATAATTAATTTGTATGTTGTCACATGCATACCGTATTTTTATATTAATCGAATGAATTACGTTTTCCGAAAAATTAGCTTTTTGTATATTTTGGTCTGGCATTATGGTTGGGGCTGAAATTTAATCCGCTAGGGTTTGGCATGTTGTTCTTATCACTGAAGATTGGTTACAACCCCTGAGTAAGTCTTTATCCATTGTGAGATGGAATGACCCGGCAGCGCTCATTAATCTTCTTAGTCGTAAATAATGGTCATCAAACGTGTTTGGTCAGGAGCCACACAAAGAATGTAGATCGGCACTATGAATTTAAGAACAACCTTAAAATAACTTAAGAAATTTAGTAAATTCATTAATTAATTATTATTTTATACAGGCCTCGGTCCATAGTATTACACGATATAGGAAAAATTCATTATAATAATTATTGTTAGTTTAAAAAAGCGTTATAACTATTATTTATTGATTTAAATTAAATAATATAGTGAATGCTGTCTGTCTTTGGCATTTTCCAATATGCCGTAAAAGAAAGGTATCTTGCTGGTTCTCTTCTCGGTACAAGGTATCCCACCCTTACACTTACGAACCGATGATGATGAAGTTGACATTCAAAGGGCAAGTTTTTATAGCCTACAACGAATAGAACATTTAGAATTTTGGATGTTTTTGGTTTTTAATGTTATAAATTAAAACACTTACGAGTATAATGCAATGCTTAATTAAATATGTTTTGTGTGCCGTCCTTTATTCAGTAACAAATAACAGCCACCTTTACTTAGGATTTTACGACATCAATTTTGCAAAGTGATCTGTAGATCGAAGGCGTTACTCGCGCGCGTGAGGTCGGCTGGGACCGGTGACCTACTTGTGGTCAAAGGCTCATCGTATGACTATCACTAGTAACGGGTAAAGACATTTATTTCTCTAAAGTATTTACAGAATCCACTTACAGTGGATAAAAGTGGATAAAAGAAAAAAACCGACTTTAAAAAGGAAAATAAAAAAGTAAAAAATAACTTTACTTAGCACAAAGTAGGTAATTCGGTTTTTTGATTTGGTTTATCAGAAATGATTAAATAAGTATACAAAAAACAGCTCTAAAAAGCAAGAAATAATATTGAAATCATATTATTAATTACCTGATACGCATATCAGTTTTAAAGAATGTCTATTGAAGTCGGGTGGGTAGTGATATAGTAGGTACTAATACTACTAACGACCTTCATTAAATAGTAGTGCTTTAATAACGTAATGAAAAAAATTAAAAAACGCACTATCGCCACTACGATTTACGATCAAAAGTTCCCCTCGATTTCTTTAGGGTTCCATCATCAGATCCTGACCACATGAGACCACCTGAGAAGTATACCCTTTCAAACAAAAAAGAATTTTCCAAATCGGTTCAGGCGTCTTCGAGTAATCGGGTAACTCCTGCTTTTTTGAAGTCGGTTAATAAACTAACAATGACACCGATTGGCACTTTTAAAAGGATAGATTAACAAACGTTCTAAAAATACTTAACATTTTAATATTTTAACTAATTAAGTTAGGACGTAAAATTAACTTTTTTCTTTATTTAGGCGAAATCAAAAACTCTTCTATATCTTGGACAAAAAGGACTTACAGATATTTAAATGCTTTTGTGTGTTCCAAATCGGAAATAATATCCAAAGTTAATGTTAACGCTATATAGATATATACCTTCATATTAACTTGAGGTTAACTAGTAAATAGCCTATAACTGTCCCACTGCTGGGCAAAGGCCTCTATTATTGAATTCAAGTCATCACTACAATTTATGGGTAATGGCTTAATCACCACGCTTGCCAAATGCGGGTCGGTGATCACAAAGCCGGGCTTTGAATTGAAAAATCCGACACACACTTTGCCCATCCTGGGAATTGAACCCAGGACCTTCGAGTATCAAGCCGAGTGCTTCGTCACTCAGCCACCGAGGCTAAGCTAAGGCTAAGATACAAAAAGGCAAAGATAAAAAGGTAAGGACATAAACAAATGCCTGTCATCTGAATTTGTTAATTTAGCTAAAGATATTACCAGTATACATGTAATGTGATTTCACTTCTTAACTCGTCTGCAATGTTGATTTTAATTACTGTTAATTATTGCTCTTTAATACCTCTAATATCCAATTTAATCTTTAGTCAATTAATTATACTCAGTGAAGTCGACACACATAATTGTTTTTTTAAGTGCCGGATCAAAATGACAATTTTTTTATTTATATAAACTTGAGTTAAGTTAGTTTTGCAAATAAATAAATGACAACTAGCGAGCGTGTAACGATAACTGTAAATATAAATTAAGCTTAATTGGATAACAATTATTAGCATCCCTTAAAATAAATTGTTATCAAAATAATCCAAATAAGAAGCATTTGCGATCACGTCGGCCTCAGTTCATGTCGCAACAAAACAAATTAAAAATTCCGGCTCAAATAAAAAAAGCGTGCAAATCCAAACTTTTTGACAAAATGATTCAAGTACGTAATTTAATTAATCTCCGTCCCGAGAATGACAGCCGGCGTGCACGAATTTGATACGATATACAAATAAAAATAACAAACGAGGCAACTTTTGAGGGACGCGGAAGAGTTTCAAATTAAGGATTTTAATATTTAAAAAAAATTAGAAGGTGCAGTAGATAACGCGCCCGGTCTGCGATTGCTAGGGCTAAGCAACTTTCGCAAAGGCTCGTCGTAGGATGGGTGACCAAAAATGTATCATCTCGAGTTCTCTCGTGCTTCGGAAGGAACTTAAAGCCGATGTACGGCTGCATTAGTAGTCGTTTACAACCGCCAACCAGCACTGGGCTACAGAAGATAGGGAAGGCTCGTGCCCCAGCATTGGGGACATGAAATGAACTGGTGATATGAAGTGACAAGTTGATACTTTATTGTTACATCATCGTCGTAAGTCTTTAAACGTCCCACTTCTGAGTGCCTAATGATCACGTTAATGAAAACGAGAATTTGTATGGCATAATTTTAACTCTCCTTTCCACATGTAGGCGCAGGCGCAGCTTCAATGCCCTACAAATTTTCGTTTTCGTGTTTCGTTCGTTTCGTTTCAGGTGCGCCAAACAAAAAAAGCCAAAAGTGTAGTCACGGTTAAGTTTATATGTGATGCAAAAACTATCGTATTACATAAACAAAATACATATTTAGTATCAAAGGGAACGTGTTTACAATTAGTCTGACCCATAAATTCATAACACGCTATAGTTTTTTCTACAATATCATTTAAAGTTGGGCAAAAATCATAAAAACGAGTGGCGGCGTTTAGTCGATATCTTATAGTTTATCTAAATTATTACACCGCTAATTATATCTAAACAATCAACAATGTCTTAACTACAAATCGTCGGTCTCACATTTTCGATTTATCGAGCGGTTTTTTAAATTATTACTTTTCAAATTAACACGTTAAATTCCCGATACAAAATTAGTATGGTCGCGCGGCATCAAATAAACATGGACGAAGACATTTCAAATAAAATATATGACACCTGTCACTTACGGACGGCGCACCCTTACGTCAGACTTTCTTACATGATATAGCAAATGGGGTGATAGTGCTATTCAATTCAACTCAAATTGAATACTACGCTGGCCCAATGCGGGTTGGTGGGTGACAACAAGTGACATCTTACTACATCAACCAGGACCATGTGCCTTCCTGATCCGAAGCATGAATGAGCTCGGGATATACTTATTTGACAAAGTTATTTAGTTAATGTGGTTTTAAAATTTTTATTTATATTAATAGAACATTTAGTATTATTTATTGATGTACCTAATACTATTTAATATTATTACTATTATTAGCCCTCACTGCCCCACTGCTGGGCAAAGGCCTCCCTTTTAATTTGATCACCGATCAGATGGTTTGTAAAAGCTGCGAGTCGAACGCGCAAACCGCAGAGCCAATGCCATCGAGCTTTTAGTACAATGAGCTGATGTTATAATAATTAATCTTCTGTTTTAGAACTTATCACTTTAGAGGTCATCGGGGGGACGATGTATTTTGGCGTTAAAGTGATCTTTATTGTTGAACGTAGGTGGCATTTACAGCGAACTTATAACGCCAAAAATCTTAAATGATCCTTGAACTTAAGAAGTTGATCAATTTCGGACGTTCTCGTTCTCCCACGTGCTTTAGGTAAGAAATTAGCTCAGATTATAGAACAAAAAAGTAAAACTATTCATCACATAAAGTAGAAAATAACAGGAGCAAACAACAATTAAAAGTAATGGATTAAGAGCCATGTGATAGATACATGACGATTTGAAATAATTTTCTTTACGTACTTGTACTAAAACCAACATGTTTCCACTTACAAATAAATAACTGTGTTATTATAATTATAGTCTTATAAATAAAATCTGTATTTTTTTGGTTTTGTATCCTCACACAACAGCTGTCACCAGTTTCCCAAACCCTACTTATATTTACGAGCCCATATGCCAAATGGAAACAGAACGTTGTTACTTACGTGAAATAAATTATTCTGAATTATTTATTTGTCACCCATCGTATGATGGGTGACAATTAAATAACTCTCTTGCGAACATCTTTTAAAATAATGCCTATTTGTACCAATTCAGTTCGCCCAAAATCATTAATTACCATAGCCGAAGTGCGGCTACACCTAGTTTTAGCCAGCTACAATTAGGTGCAGCCGGCCGCATGCGGTTAAACTTAGATGTATCCTACTTATCTTCGGATAGAACTAGGTTTAGCCTTAATCATAGCGGCTAGAACTAGGTGTAGCCACACACCGGTGGTTAAACTTAGATCTATGAGAAAAGAGAACAAAGACTTGTTTGATTTTTGTTAGTTATGAAGTAAAACTTAATTTTTTTATGTTTAATTTTTTATCTTGCTGACTGTTTGATTTGTTTTGTTTTACACACATCAAAAATGTCTAGGAGTCAAGTACATTTTTAGCTATAAATTTTTTTTCTAATAATATTTACCTAATCTGATTTTCCAGTCGGGCTTCTTGCTCTATTTTTTATGTTTTAGTAAACAATGTTATCCCTATTAAATAGAAAACATTAAGAAAACATGCAATTTTAACAAATTGGGGAAAATTAGGTCGTCACCTAATTGGCAAAAAAAGCAAGAATAAGATTGATTTTTTTAAATTTTATTGTAAAAATAAAAAAGTAATCTAAATTTCTACCATTCACACAAATCACACACAAGCACAGCGATTTAGCATGCTTAAAATCAATTCATCCAAATCACTTTGATAAATAGCCGCCCACGTTCTTTCTGACAAGTCAAAAATTTGTTGTGGGGTGTGCACGGCATCCATTACTCGGCAGAGCTCTTCTTTGGAGCATTTCCATGCACGCTCAATTGGGTTGGGGTCTGGTAATGGTGCAGGCCACGGCAGGACGTTGATATGAGAATCGGCAAGAGTGCGTGTTACGACTCTAGCCGTGTGTGGACGTGCATTGTCATGCATTAGTCGAAACGAATCACTCAATCGGACTCGCAATGGGATGATCACATCTGAAACAATCCTCTGATTCAATTGAGATTGGTTCTTCCACCGATCCAAATACTGTCGCCACGGGTGTTTGGGGGTGTTTTGTAACAAAGGAAAGCACCTCAGATGGCGTGGCGAAATTAACATCTGAGTGCATAATAATCTGCTTTAACTCACCGCAGCTGAAGCTTGGCACTCCTTTCTTTATTTGGACCTCTGTACCTTGATCTCACACTCGAATGATAGTAACCCCTTACTTTTTATGATGAATCTGAAGCATATTTATAACAAACAATGAAATCACAATGTTTCACTAACACTCAGAATCTAACTGATTTTGATAGCATTGTGAGATTAGGTAATAAAGTAAATAAACTGTATATATTATAATGATGAGACTTATTAGTTTTGTTATAGTATCATCTTTTATTTATCAATTAGGATAACTCAACTAGATTTAAATATCATACAGTGTCAATAATAACAATTAAACTACATTCACTAACTAACTTCTATCCCATAAAGATTGCTATCTGTAAGGCGACAGTGTGTGTATATGTAACATTGATCTTTCTATGTAATATTAAGTTAGAATTAAGTTAGAACTATTACACACTTTCGACGCTTACGTCGTAACTGGCCATGGCAAGGACTACGACGAGCTAACCGCCGCATTCCCTCCGTATCACGCCTCAGGTCTCTTTAGCCTGCTCATTGCACCGACCAACTGGCCAAAGTGTTCAGGCACCACTGCCGTCACCACACTAGCAGCCAACGTTCCGGCTCAACAGCCATCACTGTGCGGGCTCCCTTAGTTACGGAACTTGGGACTGTCCTTCTTGAGGGTGCCCCTAGCGTTACAGGCCTTTCGTCACCTTTCTTGATGTAACTTTCACTGGTGCTTTAATCGTTACAGGGATTACTCCGCCTTTTGGTATGTAACATTATTCGGGTACTAGATACATCGGTGATAGCACCGATATAGAACCACATCCCTAAGGGTGACTCAACAGCCCCATATCTGGGTGCTACGACCAGTTCCTACCCTAAGGATGACTCAACAGTCATCGTTGGAGTGCTACAACCGCTGACCTAAGAGTGATCACCGTTCAGGCACTATTTGCCCAGCCGAAGCTCATATGTACACTTTTTCGATACTTCCCACTGTATCATCAGTCTAATGACTGTCGTCATTCTCATGAATTTCATATAGTTCGAACTAAGTTACAGACATCATGAGTAAACAAGTTATCCTTATAGGTTATCTGACTAATAATAAAGGTAAAATTCAATATGTTTAGATATATACTCCCTCACAGTCATCACGATGCTAAAGAATACTGATTAAGAGTTAGTTAGCTTTCAACATTCCTCTTTGGCATTCGTCAATCACTTTTATTCACACACTATGTTAAAACAAATGGCATCTGCCTAACACTTGCGACAAACTTGTAGAAAACGAAAATGGTGCCTTCGGCGCAAAGTATCTTCCGGTGTTACCATTATTGTTTTTAATGTGGTTGTGTCGGTAGTCTCGCGAACGTCGTGACAACAACGGCCCAAACTATGATTGTTCCCCTCCATATGGATGAACTTCCTGACAAAATCTCAAGTGTTATTGACGTCCAGAGGTCCTCCAAACTCAAGTGCGTCTTGTATCCGGTCTCATACCGAAACGTGATTCATCAGAGAAGCAAACACAGCGCCAGTCTTCTGCCTCCAAATTTCGGTGTTCGCGAGCCCATTGTAAACGGGCCCTATGATTGTGGGGTGCTATGGGTTGAACCCTCAGCGGCCTTCGGAAACGCAGACGCACTTAGCGTAAACGATTCCGGATGGTTTGGTCGCTTATCAGCAAGCCTGAAGCGCTGTGGAGCCTTGTGGCCAACATCATAGCGGTCATGGTACGATTCCGTCGAGCAGTATTTTGCATTTACCTATATACGATAGCGTGTCCAGAAGCGGCCTATGACACTCTGTGTAGTGTCAATGGCGGCTCACAGTACGTTGCCTGGAACCAGCTTCCAACATTCCAACGGCTCATAATAGTCTCTTCCCCTGTCAAATGACGCTGTCGCTCCATGTCGTTGCAAATTTTTTCACTGCCAGTGCAGAAATTGTACTGCTTTTGTAAAATTGCCATTACGCTCTTTTATAGGAATTCAGATTGACAGTTAATTTTCCATATTTAAACAATGTAAAAATTTTAGTTGTATTTTTTCATTCTTATCGTGAAATTCACTAAAAAGAATCAATAACGATCCAAAAAAAGTTAAAATATTAATTCTATAACGCAACGATACTTTAAAATGTACTTGATCCGTAGACATTTTTGATGTGTGTACCTACTTGAATTAATTTTCAATTAATCTAATATTATTTGACCTAATTTTTAGTTGACACAAAATTGATACTATTGAATCTAGCGAGGAAAAGTAATGGGGCCATTTGGATTCTGTTCGTTCATCTACCTACAACCTGACTGAACCGGGCCTGGCCGTTAAACAACCTATAAAAGCGTTATTATAAGAAATAATATACGATTAAGCAACAATAATAACGATAATTAATTAACTACAATAAAAGCTATTTAAAAGATTATAACTCCATAACTTTTAATAATTAGTGTCGCCGATATTAAAGTAAGAAAATCTAAAAATCTAAATATTTTTATTATTTACAACAAGTAGGTTGTCTCTTCTGTTGTTTGTTCTTTTTTAGTAAACAAATCGTATTTGAAAAAAAAATGCTAGGTAATTATTATACTAAACGTTGTTAGTCCAAAGTATATTATATTAAAAGTTGTTCGGCCAAACAATGGAGAACCCTTACAAACAGCAAATATTTCTAAAACAATCATGCCTTAAAGCAAAAAAAGATAATAATAATCATGCATATTTATTAATCACCGCTTTAAAAGTGTAAGTAAGTAAATGGTATCGATATTTTGTCTTTCTCTATTTCCTTTATTTTATGATATTTTACTCAGCGTTCACAAACTTGTCCTTTCGATGTCTCACTATTCACTTCAAACATCAAGTTGACAAAATGAACTCTTATCGTAGGAAACTTCAAAGTCACGGCTAAGTTTTGATCAGATAGGCTTTTAGATGAAATAAAATGTTTAACGGGGTTCACTCCAACTTAGTGTAGTTCTTACTCTACTATAGTCACCTTGTTTTTGACATTGTGGCGATGGGTATGAAAGTTAATAAATAGCTAAAAATAGTAAACAAAGATAATTTTAAAATGTTGACACTAAAGTAGGCTTACACCAAAACTCTTTTGTTTACGCAAAACCTTTTTCAAAATCATTGTACAGCTTTACCAATAGATAATAGAATACGCATTAAATCCAGCTAAGTAACATACACATTATTTTTAAATACATGGCAGGCAAAGACAGGCAGATTCTGTGCGAAGAACCCTACCTGATGAATTGATGATATATATCAGCCATTAAGCGACAGTATTCGGCATTGCTGTGTTTCGGTTTGTAAAGTAGGGGTTCATATAAAATTACTGGGCATGCAGACATACTCGTAACGGCGCGTGAGTTATTCCCGTCCTGTTGCAAAGGTCAAACATTATATCACCAAGCGGACCGTATGTTTGAATGTCAACGCATTAGGATAAAAGAAGTGTTATGTCTATAGTCAAAGTTGGATTAACGGTTTAAGCAGGTTTTAGCTAAAACCACCTCAAATAATTTTTAAGAATCAGATGAAGTGGACCTAAATAGGTATGTTCATTGCTTTTATTTATTGTCAACATGCCCAAAACTTGTAAAATTGTTGATGATTTACATAATTATATATATTTTAAGACCCTGTTAAGTAAATATATAGGGTCATATTTTATCAACTGCAAATATTTTGAGGATAAATTCAACAACATATATAAACTATTTTTATGAAAAAACCTTAAATTTTTATACGCTAGTTTTCAAGAAAAACGCCAAAATACATTTCGATTAAAAAGAAAAATAAAGCATTTTCGGTAGGTTCAATTCAAAGGAGCCGAAACAGAGAGACCGCAATGCCTTCACCGCTTACACGTGCCCCTAGTTTCATTCAAAAGAACCGACAGAAAGGCCGCTCTTAAAAATATTTCATTTTTTGTGTCAGGAAAACTAAAAATAAAACTAGCCTGAATTTTTTTTAAATGCTAGGGCCTTATTTCTCTGATATAATTAGATGTTTTGTCAAAATATTTGCAGTTGATCAAATGTGACCTTATATTATGTTCTATAGTAGTAACTACCCAACAAGTTTTATTCGTTACTTTGTTTTCATAGTTCTGTGCTAGTTCTTAGTAGATCTGCTAATAAAACAATGACAAAGGAAGATAATTCATAACCATTGACTAATCGTAATACACGTGCCAGCCACTACCCGTTTTATGACAAGTTAAGAAAAAATCCGAAACCGTCAAAATGCAAGGAAACAAACAAACAAACTGTTTTCTAACAAGAAAATCTTCCGAATTAAAAACCAAACACTAAACAAAATTGCTTATGATGTATAAAAATGTTAGACAACGTCTGCAACAAATAGATGCTGTCACTTTTCTGCTAATGTCTTTAAATAGAGACAGAATACTTTTTAAACACACCCTCATTTATTGTATGATTAATAAGTATTATTCTTTTTCTCTAAAAGGATTGACGTGATAGGGGTTTTTTTAAATCAAATGCATACTCAATTTTGCAAACCAACATTAATTGCTCCGTTAATGAAAGGGTTAATCGATTCCATTCGTTACTTTTCTATTTACTTCTAAATTCAAACAGATAAAGTTTTAATTTGTTTTCAATAATGGCCGACGCCGAAACAAGCTTGCGGCTTCGCAGTGTACAAAATCCGATAAGTACAAGAAAATCTTTGACGAGTATTAAATTCTTCTTTTATTAACTTGGTATACGCGCGTAAAGAGTATAGAAATAATTTTTTTAACGTTTTGAATGTTTAAATTATGAGCTTTTACTACTGGCAACATATCCCTTTTTTCTTACTGCAACACAAAGGGTCCACTACATACATGAATAAACATCCATCAATTAAGACAATTAAAGTGACTGTCTCTAAATTACATTCACAATTCAAATCAAATAAGACCTTAAACTGTCGATTCATTGTGTTACCAATAATGGGTACTCGATTCAATGATATGGCGCTGGGGTTCTACAGTCGCTCAGACATTGTTTAGGGAACTGTATCAGCGGCGTAGTCGCTCGTAGCTCTTATCAACCTTGATGAACATTGGATGTTATTTGCTATTAAAAAATATTTATATCATACCAATAGTTATGTACGTTCTAGACTAAATTGTTGTTTATAAAAAAAAACTACGCCAGCGGAAAAATTATTTGTCTTATAGCCTGAAATGAGACAAATGATGTATTCAAAATGTGAAGGCACCTCATGTCTTTATATGCATTCAACAGGTACACAGTATAGGACACCAGTGTCCATCAAAGTGGGTAAGGTCGGGAGCGCGCGAGATTGGGTCGGGGCGGCGCGGCGGCGATGCGCGCTGCGCCCCGGGGGATCGGGGGCTTCGCTGGCGGCCTGGTGGGCTACATGACAAGCAATTAGGTCCGCTAAGCATTACTTACGCGATGTGCACGGTCCGGACCGGGGCGCGACACTTGTTGTGTGTGGGCGCGTGGCCGGGCAGCGGCAGACTGTTGCTCCCGGGGCCGTTTTACTTGTTACGTGCCACCCGCCGCCCTGCGCGGCAGCTTCGCTCCCCCCTCCCTCGCCCCGCGCCGCCCGCCCTGCCAACCCCGCCCCGCGCACACCAATATCAAAGCTATACTCAGCATCCTTCTTACTCAGCTAGCTACGTACAAACGTCCATCCGAGATCGTTTTTCTCAGGTGTCACCCGACGAGATGCGCTGCCGGGAGATAAGAGCCTGCGGCGCTCATTCAAGAGGTATTAATAACGTATACACGAAAACATGTCATTTTCATAATTATTTCAACTCTAATGATAATAGCTTTAAACTATCAGAAAACTAAAAGTTATGTTAAAACTATTTCACCTGAAAAAAATGTTTATAAAGCTTTTTATTGAAATAAATTTTCGTGAGTTCTTTTTGTGCGACAATGACACACAAAACAGCTAGCTATTCATAAAACTTGTCATTATACAATAATGCAGGTTGATTTAGAAGTTAGTCACTCTTAAACGGACATATTAACTGTAACAAAGTTTCATTTATAACGAAGCCTCATTAGAATATGATAGTTGTAACGTCACAGGGGAGGAAATAAACTAGAGAACAAAGTGTTGCTCGTCGCTTTATCACGCTGTGGCAGGAATATGCTTGACCGACCCTTGTAGAATGGCTTACGTAAGCATAGTTGCCTCTTAAGACAGCTAACAGTGCCTAAACTTCTCAAATTCGGTTGCTTAACAACATCATATTAGTTAATAGGAAACAAAATAGAATTTAAATAATAAAAATAAAATTACAATATTTTTTATAAGACGAAGTCGAGACGAGGTTCTTAACGGAGTAGACCCAGCGTAATGCGAAAAGGCAACCAGGTAGACCGAGACAAAGATGGCGGGATGACCTTGATAGGTTCATAAAAGACTGGCACGATGTTGCAGGAACCCAGAAGGGGTGGAAAAAGAGTGGGACAGTTATGGCTGATAATATAATATAATAATAATAAACTGAAGTCTGTCTACCTCCAAACTTTAAAAGGAATCCTGTTTTTTTTGAAAATACCCAAACGCCAGAAAATAACCCTCGGTCAAAAAACGGTCCTTCGAGTCGGATGTGAACCACCGATCATGAATGAACGATAATGAATTATATTATGGTTTCATGTAACTCTAGTGCTCAATTAATCGCATTACAAAGGACAAAAGATCACAAAACCAATTCCGATCGATTGGAAATGAGTTCAAGAGTAAGATTGCAGTTACCCTTCGGCTTAATGAACACGAGGAGCGTGCAATTTAAACGTAATTAAGGGTGAATCAGATAACGGGAAAACAGTAGAATTGCTAATGGATTTCATCGCTTTCATTTAAAATATTGGTTACAAAATGGATTGGGACCATATTTTATACTCATAAGCTAAAGTTTTCAAGTCCCTGGTATTTAACAAAATAAACTTACGTAATATAACAACTGTGTGTCTAATGCTATAGTTAGCTAAAATTTGTATGGGATCAAAGAAGCGCCCCCTAGTGACAAGATTGAAGGTAATTTTAATAGTGACTGGTAAAATAGGAATTTTTAATTTTTAAACAAATCATTGAATTACTTTTTTCTAAAAATAAAACATGTCTCCTTAATAGTGATCATCATTTTTCTAATATTGAATTTGTATATTGTGTTATATTGTTATATTGTGGTGACAATAACAATTAAATGAAACTACTTAAATTTAAATTTATAAGAAACTATAAACTATAACTAATACTAACTATAAATAAAAAAATTGCCCCAAATCATCCCCATCAGGCAGACTGCCCAGTAAGCTAGCAGCATTACCACGTTGGATAGCAATGCTTATACACTGGCCCAAGTAGCTGCTAGATCTAGGATCCTGAATGGTTTCTACTAATTTTATAGATATATTTTTAAAGAGTTTGTGAGCACCCGGGCCCCATGGACCTAATGTCTCTACCCCAAACGGCTCAAATATGAGATCCCCAGTCAGATTCCCATACTTTCGCCATTTGAGGTTCTCTGCATGATTTGCAGCCGCACCAGCGCTAACAGAAGTGCTTGAAATGTGAGACGGTGCAAGCGTATCGACACAAGTAGCATCCCATACCAGAGCCCGTCCCACCCTACAAGGAACTAGGGTCATGCGGTCTTTTGCCGTCATCCGTTCAATTTGTTGTTTTGATTACAAATTATGATAGCAGATACGCAATAGCAATCCGATGTTGAATTTAAAACGTGCCTTACAGATAAACAAAGAATAAGGTCCGAATAGTTATTCCGTGTTTGTCTCTTTTACCCTAATTTGAAATGACGTTTACGTGACACGAACAAAACACAGAATAACTATTCGGAGCTTATTCTTTGTTTATTTGAAAGACCCATCTTATCTTATTTTATCTTAGTGGGGCCTGCCAATGTTTCCCTCTCGCAGTAACATTTTGATCCATCGCATCTTTTGTGAAACCCCATCCTTCCACTCTTCTTCCTCTGTAAAGATAGATGCCATAAGTTTGGCAACGTCCTTAAGAGCGAAGAGCCTGAAGTCCTCCAGTTTCGGATAGGCCGACCGATTCTTTTTCTAGCCAGAGAGTCGCAGTCACACAGTGCAGTGCAGTGCTGCATTGACTCCGTTTCGTCTCCACATGCCCTACACAGGCTATTTGTTGATAGATGCATTCTGTGGAGCATTTGTTTTGTGGCTTGTGCCCTGTCAAGGCACCGATGGTTAATCGGCTTGCCTTCTACTTCTTCCGCATATGAACTTACTCCGTCCTGAGGCATTTTCGCCTAGGAAGGATTTGGAGTGCTTCATACCCGGCTGCTCTTTCCATTCGATGTCGTGCCTGTTTTTGATGTATTCTTTTAAGGCCTTGTTAATGGTACTTGGTGCAAGTGCCACGAACGGCTCAGGACCAATAAGCTGGGTCTCTGAGCACTCCCTGGCAAGTGCATCCGCCATCTCGTTGCCGTGGATACCCATATGGCCTGGAACCTATATCAATCGCACCTTGTTATGTCCACCTAGCTTGTTTAGAGCTTTGGTGGTTTTTAGAACAAGGCCAGAGTTGATACGGGGCGTTATGAGTGACTTGAGCGCTGCTTGGCTGTCACTCAGGATGAATATATTGCGCTTTTTCATAGCTAACTCTATATTCTACTTTGCGCATAGGAGAATTGCGAAAGTTTCTGATTGGTAAACAGTGGCAAATTTTCCCATGCTTTGACTATGCTTGAAGTCTTTGTTATAGACGCCTGCCCCTGTGATTCTTTGTAATCTGGTTTTCCCGTTTTGGGTATGGAGATTATCTTAACACGCCTCCATGTTTTGGGAATGTGTCCAAAAGCTATGCATGCTTTATACTGTAAGACCCATAGAATTTTAAGTAAATACGACGTAGGAAGTGTATGTTTTCTAATGAACATCCCTTCTATTAAAACCCAAAACATTTTTGAAGAACGTTTCTAATCTTTATTACTATTTGGTATTTACCTGTTTGATACAGCAAAAGATTTTAGATTGATTAGTAATCAAACTTTAGTATAAAAATTAAAACATTTGTTTTTATAAAACAGAACCAAGTTAATTGTTTAACTAAATAAATTAGAAATAAAAAGTTAGCAGAAACATCTGGAAATTATTCTAAAGCCAGGGATTTATGAAAGCATATTTGCATAATCTACATTTTAATTTCAGCGCTGAAGGTACAATTTATTTATCTAAGCTAGTAAACCGGCGGTGATTTCGAGAAATTAGTAAATGAATAAAAACTTTTTTAATAACTTCCTTCATGTACTTTTGGCACTTACGGTAGTAGCTTGAACTTAGATGTAAGTGGTTCATTCGTCTTTAAGCTCAACTTACGTTACGTTTGCTGATTATAGGCAATGTAAATATATTATGAATTAACTGTAAATAGTTTTATATATTTAAGTATTATTTAATATATAATTATAGCCGACCTCCGATAGGAGATGGCACATGAAGAAGAAGTTAATATATTCCCTAACCTACTAATTCAAACGTAGATCTAGACCATGATGAATCTAGCAAAATTTTTAAGCAGTTTCATGGTAGAGGTTGTTCCTGCTTATCTTCGGGAAACCCACCTAGTACTTATTCACTTATTGATTGCTAAAGTCACCACTCACCTTACAAAACTCAGGAGAGTTGTATTGTAGGTAACTAGTATATAATACAAATATATGTATAGAAAGTAACTTGAAAATACTTACAACTTTTGAAGATTATGATAAGACCATGGATACTGAACAATTTTTACCAAAATCATAGATCAAAATATGATGAAAATATTTTAACACCCAAGACGATTTATAGTATCGAGAACTCGATATTGTCATTGAAAGTGACGAAGTAAAAATTCAAGTCTAGTAATTAAATGTTGTTTTGTCATTTGTCTTTTATGTTCTACTAATGAAAGCTTAACGCCCGTTTACACTAAACTTATAAATCGTTAGGCGATTTAGTCTTTGCCTAAGTACTACCCGATCATGTTAACTCGGTACCTAAGTGTAAGCGACGTTTTCGAACCAAGTGCCGAGATAACTTGACAGGGTAGTAGTTAAGCCAAGACTTACGCGATTCATAAGTTTAGTGCAAACGGATGTAAGTGTCTTTGAATAGTCTTAAGTATAGGTTTGTTATTATTTTAATATTGTAAAATATGTTAAAATAAAACTTTATTGCTAATTAAAATTATGAATAGCTTATAGTATGCCACAACAATATTAAAATAAATAGCGAACACTCTCATACTAATTGGTTACAAACTTGAAATTTACTAGGTACCGTCCAGGCTGTAAATATCCGTTAAGAAGCTATTGTAAAAAGTTCCTCTGGGATTACGGGGCAAGGTCACGGGCGTCCCGCTAGTATATTATGAATCAGTCTTTCTCGGGTTATCATGGACCATCGTGAAGTGTCCATTCTCCTTGAAGCTTTAAGTTTAATAATATACAGGCTGGAAAGAGCGAATACTATGAGGACTAACGTGGCAACGAGTATAGGTCCTGATAGTAAGTATAAGCCTTTATGAGGAATAGATATTACACATTTTTCATAGTAAACTTCAAAAGGTTTTCATAAAAATGTTGTAAATGTTACATTTCACTGTCATCCTTTGATTTAAAACTGAACAATAAGTATATCCTATCCCAATCGATTGTTATACAGTTGCACGGTCATCTTAATTTAGTCACTCAACATCAGGTGAGAATCTTACCGTGAGAAGAAGGTCAAGCCCTTTGCCCATAATAAAAGAAAGCTGCTCATAGCTTATTCAATTCATTTCAAAAATAGTTACAAGGTAGACATGCGAGCAAGCATGCAAGGCATACATAATACCTAGTTTTATCTGCCATTTGATTTGTTATATCACTTTTTACTCTTCTCGTTTGCCACCAGGAGGCGCTGCGCTGCTTCAAAGCCATATAAATTCTAGTTATCGTGATTGAAGGGTAACAAAAACTCGCCCTAGGCACCCTGTAGTGTAGTAAGAGTGAAATCAATCGTGCTCCCGTCGAAAAGCGATTTGAGATAAGCCGCCCAATTAGCCGACCATCACGTGTTGAAGACTTCCCACAGATACGGAAGTGCTGAAACCGAAATAAATGTGTTAAGGAAAAGAAATACACATCTAACTCACTCGACTGCAAACTTGATGCTTGAAACAAAGAAAGAGCAAAAACAGGCAAAATTTGAGACAAAAAAAATTGGGATTCATTGTTCCGGTACCGGAAACTATACTACCTGCTGCTACTACCATCACCTGCTCTGCCAACCTTCAAGACTGGGCCTGTGGCACTGCAATTCCAGGACAGTGGTCGTGATTAATTTGTACTTTCGGTCAAAATAAGAACCACGTACTTGTGCTAATAAATATTGTAATAAAAATTCTAGTCTCTTTAGTTTTTCCTTCCCTAAAGGAAGTGTAAACGAATAAGAAGGGAGAACATAGTTTATTCGTTTGTGTGTACATAAATTATAAATAAATAAATAAATAAATGTTTTCGATCACTATAACGATTTAGTATTAACATGCATATATGTCTTGAGGAGCTCGATGGCGCAGTGGTTAACGCGCGCAATTTTCGCAAAGGCGGCGAGGCGATGGGTGACCAAAAATGTATCATCTCGAGCTCCTCCGTGCTTCGGAAGGCACGTAAAGCCGTTGGTCCAGGCTGCATTAACATTCGTTAATAACCACCAACCCGCACTGGGCCCGCGTGCTGGTGGTTTATGGCCCGTTCTCCCTATCCATCCACAGGGCCCTCGTGCCCCAGCAGTTGGGACATAAAAATGAGCTGATGATGATGATGATGATGATGATATCTGTCTCTTTTCAGTTTTATTATAGTGTTACATAGTCATAAGTCATGTCAGGTTATACTGTAACTATCTAATTTCATATTAGATAGTTACGTCTGGGAATGAAAAGGACATTATTTAAAGGACTTGCGCTTTTCAAATGTGCCATTCTTAGAAATGTATTAATATATTTTTTAATATTTATATAAAATAAATAAAATTTGTTTACGCTCACACCAATTATCTAGCCCAAGATAAGCTTCTATTGAAACTCGTTAATATGGTTAAACAAGATAACGGATAAATATACATAAACATAGAAAAACACCCAGACCTGAAATCAATTCAGAAAAACAGTTTTCTCTAAATTGACCCGACCAGGAATTGAACCCGGGACCTCAGAGATGGCACGACGCCAGACCTGGCGCGCTAACCACTCAACCACGGAGGTCATCTTCGTCATATCTTACGGGTAAGCACTTGCCTTCATCTCACCTGGATCCTGGTGTTAAGTGATGATAAGGCCGAAGGTGGAAGCGCACTTCACCCGGAATCCTCAACTACTGAGGCACTGTATCTTACCTCTGTACAGCTGCCGGAACACAACAATGCTACAAACATTGATGTTATGGCGACAAATTTTGATAAGATGGTGGTAGATAGCCTGGCGGGCAAACAAGCCCTAGCACAAACACAACCGAGTACACAAACATGTACAGCCCGCTGGGAAACGAACCCTGGACTCTGGTTCTAAACCGGTGTCTTAACCACTAGACTACAGAGGCGATTAACATTGAGAGTTGCCGGAAATTTTAGTTTTCTCCGATTTTTATATCTCATTCGTAGTAGCTGACTTGAAACTACCTACATCTGCAGCATTGACGAATTTCACTGACGCGGCAAAATAAAACAGTTTCCATAAAAGTAAACAAATAAAAGAGGCTAGTTCCTTGAACCAGACCCGAGCTTCGTATGTGGAATATAAAACAATTTGTAGAAAACGACGGGGAAAGGCTGCCTCTGGAGACCCGTCCATCGGGCCGCTTGATGCTTGGGTCACCGATCTAAAAATCGAAACTCGGATAAACTGAATACATCTTACATTGCCTGGTGTACATTGAACAGTAACAAAGTGACTGTAGAAATCGTAGCTATGTACGGCGAACACTGCACTTTGTGTTTGGCTTTAGAGTTTTCGGAGTAGTAACGTGAGTAATAGTAACGTTTCTCCGCCTTGGTCCAAACGCATTTAGGAAACGCTCTTTAGAACACCAAATCGTCTTTTGTTCTGTCATTCTTAAAACTAAGCAAATAAATCTCGGTTCAGTGTAGATTATCGGCCATTACACCCTTGACGGGAGGACCTCTCGAGACGTTCACTTAATTTGGACCTTACCCTTTTTCTTAGAGTATAGGCCTAATAAAGGCCCTTAGATTTTCGTAATATTTCACAAAATTATCTTAAAGAAAAGCTTTCATTTTCTACCATTATTAGCTTTCCCTTTGTGAAAAAAACAAGGAAAGTAAAACAAACAAGGTTACACAGTATGTTCGCTTTTTGCACAGTTGAAATTGATAGAAATAGAACGACGCTTACGCTTTTTTAAGTAGAACTAGATATATGAAAAAATTTTTTGGTATTTCACAACACACACACCATTATAATATAAAAACAATAACTAAAGATATACACAAAAAACAAAAAATAAAATTTAAAACAAAACAACAATATTGTACATAAATAAAATAAAATGTTTCGACGAATTGAGATCCTCCTCCTTTTTTTGGAGTCGGTTCAAAAACGCAAATTAAAACGGTATGTGTGTGCTGTAGCAACACAAAAGGGCCATAGTTTCAGCTTTTGATTCAAGTTAAATTAAAATTAAATAAGGTTATCATCATAGTAAGTTGTTAATAAATGTAATTCTTTCTTTCGCAGTTACTTATCACCTTAAATAAAGTTGAGCGACCAAATAGTTATAATAATAATAATAATGCCGGCGGACCCCTATTTTTTTATATTTTTAAATGTTTTACTTATTTTGTTTTAGAAAATATTTAAAAATGTAAATTTATATGAGAAAAAATAAATATAGAAATAATAAGGCTCTCGCTTGATGGTTTGATCAAGGGTCAGATTCAGAAAGCATTAAGTACTCCTTGACACGGCACGTATTGTCAGGAGGTTCCTCACTCTGCAGCCCTGACCACCGGTAGCTTAAGCCCTGCCCCGCTGCTGGTGGTACTCTAGGATTAGGTTTTTATAATGTTTTATTGTTTTTATATTAAAATATTGTAAAAATCTAGTTTTAAGAAAGAAAATAAATAAAGAGAATAATATATAATAATAATAAATTGATGCAACTCTAAGATCCTTCTTAGGCGCTTGTATGGATCAGTGGACCACAGTCCTTCGTCAACCTGGTGGCACCCTGAGCCGCAGGACTTTATAAGGATCGAGCGAGGTATATTCCAGGGTGACAGTCTGAGCCTCTTATGGTTCTGCCTAGCCCTGAATCCGCTCAGCACATTGCTGAAGGATTCAGGGTTAGGTTGCCGGCTTGAGATAAGGAGAGAGGGTGAGGTCATTTCTCATCTTCTGTATAAATGGCTTACATTATCTTTTGGTCTGGCAGTATGGTGTTGGTGCTGGGATTTAATATTTTGTATGATGGGATCCCAGACTGATGGTAGATTCCAACCATCTTCTCTATTAAAATTAGGATGTTTTTTAATTTCAATAGCCTTGCGTATCATCCTAGGAATGAATCGTTGTTCTCTAGCGAGTATTTGTGGTTTATCAAATCTGATGTAATGGTTGGGCCCCTTTAGGGCACGTTCGCATACTGCAGACTTATTTTCGCGCCTATGCTGGACATCGGCTATATGTTCTTTAACGCGGGTTCCTACACTTCTCTTTGTTTGCCCGATGAAAGAGAGCCCACAGTCGCAGTCCAGTTTGTACACGCCTGCATCTTGAAGGGGTATGTTGCACTTGACAGGTCGTAAAAATCGGTTGATCTTTTTCGGCGGCTTGAAGTAAGTGTTGATTGAAGCTCGCTTTAAGATATGTCCAATCTTGTCAGTGACACCTTTCATATATGGAAGTACAGCAGGTTGGCGCTCGACTGTGGTTGGTTTATTGCGTTTTCTGTGACGAAGCCGTGGTACTTTCAGCTTATTATCCTGTAGTACGTGCTTGACATGCTGAAGCTCAGCAGCCAGGTGTTGGGTGTCACAGATGCCGCGTGCTCTCTGAAACAAAGATTTCCCTACAGTAGCCAACTGTCTAGGATGGTGGTGAGAATCACCATTGAGGTACCTATCTGTATGGGTTACTTTACGATACACATTGTGACTCCGACTATGGTCCGGATTCCTGATGATTAAAATATCCAAGAAAGCTAGCTTACTATCTGCCTCTAACTCCATTGTGAATTGTATTTTGAATGTATGGAGTTAAGATGATCTAGAAAGTTGGTATAGTGAAAGTTGTTTCATTTAAATGTGTAGTGTTCACGAAAACTTTAGAAAACAATATGTAATTTTGGGTACCTACCATATTATTTTTATTATTTCTGACGGCGGCGTTACCACAAACACACAGCAGAGTAGAGTAGTGATCAGTCAGAGTAGATGATATGACAAATGTATATGAGGATAAATGATTTCATTGCCTACCTACTACATTTTGTACATTCATCATCACATCACATCACCAACTCATTTTATGTCCCCACTGCTGGAGCACGCGCCTTCCCTATGGGCGGAGAACGGGCCATAAACTACCACGCGGGCCCGGTGAGGATTGGTGGTTGTTAACGACTGCTAATGCAGCCGGGACTAAAGGCTTTACGTGCCTTCACGAAGGAGCTCAAGATAACACATTTTTGGTCACCCATCAGATGATGCCTTTGCGAAAGTTGCTTAACCAACGCAATCGCAGATTAGGCGCGTTAACCAATGCGCTATCGATAGTTAATTATCAAAGCCTTCCGAAAAACTACATTTTAACATTGACCGTTACCGCAATTTTCAATGTTGTTTTCAATAATTCTGCGGTCAGGTTGTTTTAATTGCCAATGAGCAAAATCACGAAAAACGAAAGACGGATATAAATATATAATATTTATAGAACGGAATGCTACCGAATCCGGGGCAAGCTTGTGTTCATCCAGGGTTACTTATTCTCATTGATATTCCTCTTGTGTTGTTCACGCATGACTTTTATTTACATTTAAGTGTAAGCGCATAACCATAATAAAGCTCACTTTACAAAATTGAACAAATCGTAGTGACTTCTTTCTGAGCTTTAGGAAAAAGCTCAGAAAAAATATTTTTTATATTTTTTATAAAGCTGTGTTGTTACGAAAACCTGTTACCAATGAAACCAGAAGCTTGAAAGTGTGTACCGTCAAATCAGGCTTGATGCAAACCTCGTTAGAAAGGTAAACTGAGAAAAAAGTTTTTAATCCAATAAGCTCATTCTCGAAAGCATATTTAAAAAGTCTTGATTCTAGCAACAGCAACGGTTCGTTTTTTCTGTAGAGAAGAGAACTTGACTTTGGCTTTCTTGGCGGGAAAGTGTAGAGTCCTGCTTGTAGTTTTGTTTTCTTTTCTAGAATTTGTCTTTTGCCGTTCATTCATGTGAAATAATGGTGGATAATTGAGCAGCAAAGAAAACAAAATAGTCGTCACTTTTCAAATTATCTCAATTAGTTTGGACTTCGGGTATGTGGGATGTTTATTTTAGAAACACAATTACGAGTGCTCCTTTTTCTCTTATTCAAGGTCACTGGTAACTTATTTGTATGTCACCGAAAAATTCAACCGACATTTCCTAATAATCAAAATGAAGAATGCACAAAATATTGTATTTCATGTCACTTTTAACTTCGAGATCACCGGTGGGATTCAAAAATCGATCCGGTATTTATATGGCACTTTCTGCTAAGGACAACTGAGAAATGTTATTTATTTATTTTTTTAAATATTTATTTATGTATTTTTATTTATTTATTTTATTTATTAATGTTGAGATGCATGGCGAATTTGACATCATAGCCATCAGAGTGCCTGGTGCGTCGAACATGTTAACGAAAACCTAAATTTCGTAGGAGCGCCTCCTGGTGTTGGCTGAGCGAAACGAGCAAAACGAGCGACTTAAAATTTTGCCTTACGTTTTTTTTTTCTATACGAAAGCTCTATAGAGGTCTCGCGTCGCTGCGTAAAGGTTACCCAAGGGTACCAAGGGGCTTAACGCGGTGAGAGTCCGCGAGAATGTAGGCGGCGGAGAAGGATGCATTAGCATTTTCCAAGTAAATAAGAAAATGGTGTTCCACATAGCAACTAGCTCCGGGTATCAACTGAAACTATCCGAAGCGTGTTATCGATGTTGCACTTCATTTAAAAGTCACCTTGTTTTATCGTACCACAAGATTGAATGTATCTAGATACTGACCTATTTCAGTTGGCCTTTCATATTTATGTCGCGAGGCTATTAGTGGATTTGGAGCAACTTGAGATTTTTCTCGAGTGGGGTGAAGAGACCCGTCCTTGCACAAGTATCGATGTCTTACGCAAATATAATAACTTGACGCGTCAAGCGGTTATCCAGTGGCACTTACAGAGCTGGAACTCATTCAGGCTCCTATAAGTTTTTTTTATCAGTAAAAAAAGAATTTCACAGATTCACATAAAGAGTATATACATCCCAGAGGAAAATTTTGTATTCAAATTACTCATTGACGTAGGAAGTGGTAGCTAACTATCTTACTTAAGTTTGCCTTAACAAAAATGTCGGTAGAAATCAATGCTGTGATGCTCTTAGAGGTAAAATTTAAGGAAGATAGGAATTTGGTTGAAGATACCGAATGTAGTGCGCTACCACCCTTTTTGGCGCTTTCATAGTTTTATCGGCGAAAAGCACATAAGTATTTTTATATTTTTAACTATGATAAGACATAGCGTCGGTGCCGGGCTTTGCTATTCGTCCGATCATGTGACGATTTCAATTTTGGTACTTACATACGCTTGGATCATCTTATTGAAAAAAAACTTGTTACACTGGTATAGTCATGTATCATGGCCCGTTGTTGTATAGTTTTAATTTGTGTTTAGGTATAGTATAATTAAAAGTATAAAGTACCTAAAAAACCAAACAAAATTATTAAAAATCTTATAAAAAGAAGAACTGTTATGAATGACACATAACCGTCTGTCGACGTAGAACATGATTTTACCTTTATTCTGAAAGACCGGTAGGTACCTGAAACTGTGCCTGACTGAAGTAAGAACCTATCAAAGAATCCTCATTTACAGGTCACCCGGCCGAGTTCAATCTGTTATACAACGTAATTACCTAAATAACAGCAGAAATTGCGTGCGGATGTTGTTTTTAAAGTACCTAATTATAATTATGTAAAACTACCAGTAATTTACCAACTAATCATTAATTCCTCAATTTTACCGGCGTTTACTCGACGTAGTATATTAAGTTCTACCAGGTTGAGGAGACACGGTGAAAGTGCGAAATATATCGTGATATAATTATATGTACCTACTTAGTTTAGTTTATATCTAACAATATCGAAATATAACATCATCATCATCATTATCAGCCCCTCTCGACCCACTGCTGGGTATAGGCCTCTCTTTAATTATGCCATTCGCCTCGATCCTGCGCTAGTCTGGGCCACGTGCAACCCACGGTTATATGAAATTGCTGTTGAAATGCTCAGTCCAGATGTCTAAGATTTCGTGATTCTCGTATAAGTTAGTCAAATTTTCTTTAATATTACAAGAGAATGGATAAGTACCTACTGAAATGAAAGCCACTAAACCTAGAGATTAGTAATGACGGCCAACCGTAGCCCCCCGAAAATGCCTTAGCCGACCTTGTTTGTAATGCATTCATAACCTCTCGGGACACCGCAAGCCGGGAGATACGCCTCTATCCTCACGCCATTAACGGCAACGTTGTATGCATACTTATGACCTACTGTGTTCGCCCTTCTTATACGAAAAGTAGACGTAATATGAAAAACTAGCTCTTTAGATCCTGATAGATATATTCCTTTTGTTCGACTTATATATACTACCTATATATACTTATAGAGACTTATATATACTATATATACAACGTGTTCATTTTGAATTCCCATAACTCTAGGGTTTCAACGAGACTGCGTATAAGAATCAAATAGCAAATTCATATTTTCTGAATTCAATATTTATTTTTATTTTCTTATTTCATACAAAATAATTCAAATAAAGCATGATTATCTATCTAAAACCCCTTTATGTGAAATATGACAACATCGCATACTCTTACCTAAAGTTATGAATGATAGGACTTACTTATGAATGAAAGTTAGGCACTACGAGTCAGAATGCAGTTATTGTACGGCTTGCAAAAAAATAAAAATGAAGTGACCTTTTATTCATACGTGTTTAATTTGCTAAGCAGTAATTTTAATTTTACAAATTATTTTATCTTAAGCTTTTACTAAAACATTGTTTTTGTAAATAAACTAAGATTAATTTTGATTTTTTTTCGTAGTTACATTTAGTTCGCATTGAAATTGACCTACATGCGAGTACCTGCATGCCTGTATTTTACTAATTAACTAGTAAAAAATGCACTTACAATCGTAGCCATGATTTCGCAGTGAACTTACTACAGCACGCCGTAACTAATAACCATAATGGTTATGGGAGTGTCTTTAAAAATGTACAACAACTATTTTATTTGATGACGTAAAAAAAATAAAAAGTTAGTAATGAACGACTGATTTCAAATTCTTGACAGAGAACCAAACTTACATTTGGGATACAAAAGTTAGAAGGCGTGGTAAATAAAACATTTTTTGATAAAAAATATCAATTTAATTGGTTTTCAAAATGTCCTCCATTACATTCTAAGCATACAGTTATTCTTGTACGAATTTGCCTATTTAAATTAACTTCATTGGCACGCATTTCATTTGCTTCATGTTGAATCCGCTGCAACAAATGATCCCGGGAAAGAATTTTTTTAGAATACACCTTACTTTTTAAGGTACCCCATACATAAAAATCAAGAGGGGTCAGATCGGGTGATCGAGCCGGCCACGCTAAGATCGGGCTTCCGCGGCCGATCCAACGTTGTGGATACTGCTCATTTAGGTACTCTCGTACGTGTGTTCCGTAATGCGCAGGTGCTCCATCGTGCTGTATCCATAATGACCGGATACTTTCCAGATCCACATCTTCAAAAAAATCTAAATTTAAAAGGTTTTGTAGAAATTCAAGGTAGTTGTTAGAATTTAAACGGTGCGGTATTTCTATGGGACCTACAAGTTTATTATTTAAAATACCCGCCCACATGTTTACAGAAAACTCTCTTTGGTGCGATGTTTCCCACACTGCTTTCGGGTTTGCTTCTTGCCATTGATGCTGATTTTTACTATTGAATACGCCTGCTCGTGTAAATTGTGCCTCGTCCATCCACAGAATTTTTTTAATTAATAGTGGATCTTGAATGAGAAACTCACTTATCCGCTGACAAAACGCGATTCGTGAGAAATTATCACCGGGTAAAAGGCCTTGCACTTTCCGATAATGATAAGGATGAAGTCCATATCTCTTCCATAATCTCCACACCATAGTATGAGAGACGCCAACTATGCGTCCGACACGTCGTGTAGATAAAGTAGGATCTTCGATAATTAAATTCATTATCCTCATTTCTTGGTCCAATGAGAGGTTCATGACTCGCTCATGAGAAGCTATTCTTAAGCCTTGCTCACGAAATCGTCTATGTATCTGTAACAAATAAAAATAATTGTTAACTGAAGCTTACGCGAACACTACACATTGAATTAATACTACTTATACGGATTTACACGATAAAATAAAAATAATAATAAATCAATGTGTACAGTAGAGAGAGTAGATCCGTGAAAGTGGTTCTATTTCAAATAAAAATAAGCTTTACATTTGACATACAGTTAATAGTTTTTTCTCCATAGTAGTATTCTACCCCCGCTACCGGGAACTCACCCTGCTTTAAGTGATAAAGTACACATAATGCAACGTTAACAAATGCTTGGTTATTGCATTATTACTGTTATTATTATAAGCCTTACACTCTGACCACCAAAACGTTGACAATTTATCTCTATCGAATATCGGATCCCAGAAACAGCTTTACCCCTGAGTAGTCCCAGCCATCATCATCATCATCAGCTCATTTTTATGTCCCCATTGCTGGGGCACGAGCCTTTGCTACGGATGGATAGGGAGAACGGGCCATAAACCACCACGCGGGCCCAGTGCGGATTGGTGGTTATTAACGACTGCTAATGCAGCCGGGACCAACAGCTTTACGTGCCTTCCGAATCACAAAAGAGCTAGAGGTGATAAATTTTTGGTCACCCATCCGATGATTGGCCTTTGCGAAAGGTGCTTAACATCAGCACTCGTAGATCGGGCGCGTTAACCACTGCGCCATCGAGCTCCTCAGTCCCAGCAAGCATACATGAAATTAACTCGTATTTTATAAGCAACTCCAATAGTTTTTTCCACAAGTCACCACTCATTACACCTAAATCACCTAATATGCTAGTTCTCTTACTATCTCGTGAATTTTTTAACTACTGCCTATTCGGTTTTTTCGGTATGTCAAATTATAGGATTGGTGTAATGATTGGCGAACTGCGACACCCTCAACATTCAGAAAAAAAGTGTAAACGAGTAATTTCATGTGCACTATGACCAACAAGAAGTAAAATCACTTAAGGTTAGGCCTTAAGTGCCAGACCCAGTACTCGATAAAAATCAATTAACAAAACTTCGGTGGCGTCAACCACTCACAAGCCTTGTCTCGTCGGCCATCTCAGGCAAGTTAGCCCGATTCATTTCGTTCACTGCCTATTACTAAAGAAATAAGTAATGTAAACTTACGTTGACGAAAGTATGATTGTCAGGAACGGTGCGATTTGGATATCGACGCCGGTATTCTCTCACAGCTTCCGCGGAATTTCCATTGCAATATCCATACACAAAATGAATATCCGCTTGATGTTGTGGCGGATAGTTGCGCCTCGGCATTTTAACCAAGTTAATAACTTACAGTTCAACAAATAAAAATAACAACCAACACTTTAACAATAACAAAAATAAAAACCAATAGTTCATCAATAACAAATTAATAACAAAACTTAACAGCACAACGGTTTAATAACAATTCTAATCACGGGCACCAATACTTGTAAGCAAGACGAAGGTCAGGAAACAAGTAAGTCAATAAAGGTAGATACATGTAGTCATTGGCGGCTAGTTATTTGAGTCATTGTGAAATCAACCGTATTTCCAAAGCGTTTACTATTAATTTTACTTTTTTTGCTAACGGTATTTGGCTATAGGTCTGCCGGCTTCATGTCGGCGCGGAGCGACTCAGTTCCATGTGTGCGTTCTTTTGTCACTCATCGTCATCGCCGGCATAATAATAGGGTTGTCAAAACTAAGACGAGTCTCAAAAGCTGTTGGTGGGCTTTCTTCATCAAGTCAAGTTTCGTATTTATTAGTAGTTTTTACCCTATTCGTGATCAAATCATTGTGAGTGTCTGATTTTTTAAAACGTAAGATTATGTAAATTGTCTTTGGTTTCGTTTAGTTAGGTACAATCACCTACCCAAATTGTTTATGAGTAATTTGGGTTATAAAAAATAAACGTATTACAGATTTTATGATTACTTATAAAATTAACAAACAAAGAAGACTTCAAAATCCACATTCTGAGTGCCTAGTGTGAGTTTTGTTTACTATCCGTATTCATTCGATTACGTTAACGAAAACGAGAATTTGTATGGCAAAATGTTAACTCTTCTCTTAAGTCGCCATACTAATTTTCGTTTCCGTAAACGCAATCTAATGAATACGGATAGTAATAACAAAACTCACACTAGGCACCCTGTTACTTTAAACATTATTTTGTGTAGGTGATGTACATCCCTGATATTTCGAGTAAACAACCCTACGCATACATGGAACTCATTATTATTACACTACATCACGCAGCGTGGCCACCCGTCACACAACACAAGCATTCTTTCTCGCTTACACTAAGAGATGCACATATGTAAAGATGAAAGATCCGACTTCGAAGAACTACTTAAAGGTCGTACATTGATGATCAAATTACACTCGTGCGCCGCTGGGGTATGGTGTAAGCAATTTTGTGATGATATCGATAATCGATATCTCCCGGAATTATTATTTTGTTTTAAGTTCTTATAAATAATTCTAAATTAACTTAATGTTTTATTATGGAACTATTAAACATTGGTCTGTGATCTCGGGGTTCCGGGCTCAAAATCCTAGTCATACAAAGGCTCGGACATCTCGAACGCAGCTCTGTGGCGGTAGCCAAAGTAACATTAAGAAAACGATAGCGAAGTTCGAAAAGAATAAAATGTATGGGATTGACATAAGATTGACCACGTGATTTAGCGCGGCTTATGTCAATCCCATAGATTTTATTCTTTTCGAACTTCGCTATCGTTTTCTTAATGTTACTTTGGCTAAGCCTACTGGTAGGTTAACTATGAACCCGCATTTGGCACCCGCTGCAATTATTACATTATCATCCAGTAATTCAGATGTTTCAAAAAATATGGTAAATATCGAATGACTGCGCGTTTTCGTAATAAATTAAAGGTAGGTATTGTTTAGTATTTGGCTGCAATCCAGCCGCCGGATATTCATGGTAAGAGTTCTTTAAAATTTTCATAATCATAACCATTATCGATTGAAATTATGTTGAAACAATTTATGTTTCGACAAATACCATTCATAGTCTAACTTTTAAAATTTAAAGAGTTGCAAAATAAGCAACTAATGCGTAATTGCTCACAAGAGTTTACTAAGGAATAAGAACTAACCAAAGCATAAATTATTTTCGTTCTAATTGCATTACGTAATTCCGGTGTAACAGGTAGGTATGATTTTATCGATAGCGACTAGTTGGCTTTCACTTCACTAGTTGGTTGATACGGGGAAGTCCCACGCGTAGGTTTTTTACAACTTTGCTGTCGTCGTACGTAGTGCGTGTAGAAGTTTGGCAACGTCGCAAAAATAAGGAATCGACTTACTGGAGACATTTTATGAACTATTTTAACTAAAATTAATGTTATCTTCGAAGATATGCGTTTTGGAACCCATGTTCTTTGGACTTTTTTAATTATTTTTAGTGTTAGAATATAACCTTAGAGTTATGGGAATTGAAAATATGCAGGTTGTATATATTTAGGTTCAGAAGTGGTTATTATTTAAAAAAACAAGTTACAACAAGAAACCGGTTTATTAATTTAATAATCTAAAATCTCAAGAAAATCACTTTCAATTTACACAAAACAGAGTTTTTCTAAACAAACGAAACAATTGCACACCTGATAAATAATTGAAAACACTTTTATAAGCAAAAATGGCTCACGTGACCTTTAAGCAATCGACAGCGATTCAGGAAGTCTTCCGTCCACCATAAGCGCCAAGAAGCAAATGAGCTTGCCGGCGTAGGCACTCGAATTATATAGGCTGCGGCGGGTAGTCTGGTGGCATGGAGGGGGTGTTCCTTACAATATCATTAGAGAAATTATTAATTCTTCTTACCATGTTTATTACTTGTGAGTAGGTACCCGATATTTCAGCAGTAACGTGCGCCATGATCACAGAATTACTGAAGTTAATGCGGGTGTGTTTTTATGAGCATACAAAACGATCTACCCTCTCTCTTCCTTAGTCGTTTTTTGCGCGAAAATCATTCGAAATTTTCACGACGCTCAGTGTAGTGTTACACTCACAGTATCAGAACGCGAAACGGCTTTATTGTTGTTTTTGTGGTTTATGACTATACTAACGGACTAACGGACTAACTACGGTCGCCGAAAGATAGTTTTTCCTTGGAAGAGTCTGGTGTATACAAGATCGATTGCAGCTGCGGTAGCTAGTAATGTATTCCGCTATTTATTTATTAAAGCGGAAGAGTTTGTTTGTTTGTTTGTATGGTTGAACGCGCTAATCTCAGGAACTACTAGTTCGAATTGGAAAATTATTTTTGTGTTGAATAGTCCATTTATTGAGGAAGATTATGAGCTATATTACATCACGCTATGATAAATAGAAGTGGAGCAGCAATGAAAAATGTTGCAAAAACGTAAAAATATTTTTTTGAGAGCTTTCCTTGCGTGCGCTGCGTAGATTGTTCGCTAATTAACGCGGGTGAAACCGCGGGGCATAGCTAGTATATTATATTGACCAAACAAAACGTACAGTCGCCTGCCGAATTAAGGAGCACATCAAAGTCAAAAACAACGATACTCAAAAAGAGATAAGAGATGGGTCCCGGGTTCGATCCCCAGCGGGGGGTTATATGTTTATGTAGGTACTTGGTATGGTTGGTGATGGCCTGGCTAGCTACAACCATCTTATCTAAATATGTCGCCATAACATCAATGTGTGTAACATTGTTATGTTCCGGCAGCTAGAGATAAGATATCCAGCGGCTCAGTAGGTAGTTGAGGATTCCCTTAAGAAAATAATGTTTAAATTAACGAGTTACAATTGTAACTAACGCCTTTGAAAAGAATTAGGTACTATTATATACCACAGGCTAAATATACTTCTGAGGAATACAGAAAAAAATATTATGCACGGATCTTTGGCTTGGATTTATGCGTTTGGAGCAATGGCCAATGCCATTAAGTACTAATTGTTAAACGTTGTTATCTCGGGCTTCTTTAAATCGTATAAAATTCATTTATACAATAGATTACAATACAAAGCGATACAAAATGCAAGTGACTTATCATTTATGTATGGCCTAACTCTAAACCTTGAGATACATTCTATATTCACTCAAAGCTGTTTTGAGTTGAGCTGAAAAGTGCGGCTCACACAATTATGTACGAGGGGCGTTCAAAATATTCTCGGTATGTGGATGAAAACAAACAAGTACGAAAAGTTTGATATTTTTATTTTTCAATATACTCCCCCCCTATGTTCATACACTTATAAGATCGATCAATTATTTTTTTTAATCCCTCATAAAAATATTTTTTATCTTTGGTGTAAAAATGCTCCTCCACGGCCGTCTTCAACGCTTCATCGTCAGAAAATTTATTTCCACGCAGATCCTTTTTAAGATTGGGGAACAAAAAGAAGTCGCTTGGGGCTAAGTCCGGACTATAGGGTGGATGAGTAACAGTTTCAAACCCACATTCAACAATAGCTGCCTTGGCAATATGAGCAGTATGGACAGGGGCGTTGTCATGCAGAAGCAGAACACCTTTGGTTAACTTTCCTCGCCTCTTTTCTTTGATCGCATCTCTTAATTGACGTATAACGTTAACGTAGTACTGCCCTGTGATATTTACACCTTTTTCTTTATAATCGATAAGCAAAACTCCTTCACAATCCCAAAATATTGTGGCCATGACCTTGCCAGCTGACGGGATTACCTTGAACTTCTTGGGATGAGCTGAACCCTTAATGTGCCACTGCATGGACTCCTGTTTGCTCTCTGGGTCATAATGATGAACCCAGGTTTCATCTCCAGTAACTATTTTTTGCAGCACCTCATCGGGATTTTCACCACACAGGTCGATAAAATCTGAACAGCAAGCCAAACGCATATCCTTTTGAAGAAGCGTCAGCATTCGCGGAACCCATCTTGCACTTACTTTTGACATATTAAGATGGTCATGTATAATGTCATGTACGGTACCAATAGAGAGATTGGTTACTTGAGCTATAGATTTTACCTTCACTCGGCCGTCTTCCAATATAAGTTTTTCCACTTTATCAATATTTTCTTGTGAGGTAGCCACTACAGGCCGGCCAGGTCTAGGGTCATCTTCAATACTCTCCCTTCCACGCTTAAATTCGCTTGACCATTTTTGAATAGTAGATAAAGAAGGAGCAGACTCACGGTAAACACAATCCATTTCCTCTTTTATGGTTTTTTGATTTTTACCCTGTTTTGTCAAGAATTTTATGACGGATCGGTGCTCTAATTTCGTTAAAATTGTTAATTCGCTCATGGTGTTCATGTTTGTTCGGCAATTGCAGAAAAACAAAAGAACATCTCGGTTCCAATTTTACTTTTTTTTAATGTCAATGGATGAATCTTAGCGGCCAGTAACAAATATATATATAAAAGAGGTTGTAACGTATCAATACCGAGAATATTTTGAACGCCCCTCGTAGATAAGTACATATATTTTTTTAATATCTCATAATGATTAGAAGACATCTCATAAACCATAATGGCGATAACGAATAGTAACTATCGATATTCGTGACGTCTGTGTTCTATTATAGTAGGTAGATTATGCGCCATAGGGGTCACGGGTCGCATATTGGACCCCAAGCGTAACGAAGGACTCGAGTTTACTCCCGAACGAAGCGAGGGAGTTATTTAGTCTTGAGTGAAGCGAGGGGTTCAAGCCACCCAAGACGAAGACATGCTTTATCCCGAGGTGCATACTCTACTTTTCACACCGTCTGCGAGAGAATAAAAGCCAGAGTTAACTACATAAATAAAGCATTTAATTATATATACATAAAAAAACAAATTAAAAGTTAATATTAATATAGGAAACAGTCCAATTATGGAGAGACAGAGTAATATTCTTGTTAGGCACATTTATGGATGTTGTTGCGGAATTTATTTTAGTACTAGTACCTACTTAAAGATTCAGAAACTTGTGTCTGAGTCTCGTTTTGATCGGTGAACGTTGATGAAGCTGCGTTCTTTGAAGTTGATGGCTGTGGTGTCCAAGGATCAACAACAGAGGTACTATTCGAATAAGTTGCCGTATTTATGTTTTCATTGATGCGAAAACTTATTTTATTCTTATTTTGAACATAATCTTCAATGTAGCCCTCTGCTAGGGCATCGGACCGCCAGACGCCGTGACGTTTTATTTGTGTTATATCAGCGCAAGAATCTGCCAAAATAGTAGCTGACGTCCTCCTAAAGCAATGTCCTGTATTAGTGTTCTGCAATTTTAGGAATTTGGCGATTTCCTTTGGAATACCACCAATTTTATTTTTGCCAATGACTTGTTTGGTGCATTTGCCATTATTGTAATATAGAAAAAATCTGTTAGTATTAATGTTAGAAGGACGTAGATTTGGATATTTTTCAACAATTCTTGCTTGCTCTCCATGGACTACAAACGACCGCTCTCTCTTCGTTTTAGTGTCAGGCAACTTTATCAACAATAAATTTCAATGTTTTTTTTATATCGTCGACTTTTATGTTTAACAATTCGTTGCCACGACAAGCGTCATTTACTACAAAAATCAAGGCAACCTATAACAAAAAATAAGCAATTAGATAGGTAACTACTGATATTAAAAATAATGAAAGGGTTTTTGGAAATTCTACAGTTAGTCGTACTATAAAATGTAGTCAATAGGTAGATAGGTATTACTTACTTTCATGGCTGTTTCATCATTGTGTTACTTAGCTGTGATCTGGTACTTCATTCAGAAAAGTTTCCACATTTTATGTTGTGAATAATTTTCACTTTTTTGCTCGATAACCTTACAAGATAAAGGTATCATGCGATAAGTCTTTATTTGGCAGAAACAAAAAAAATACAAAGTAAATAAACTAAGAGGACTGATTCCGACACAATATTGACTCCTTTTGTTGTTCTCCATTTATTGAAATCTTCGAAGGCTTTATTATATTTATATTTTGACTTTTCCGGTAGAAGATTATTAATTATCCCTAAAGCGTCCGATTTAATAAACTCCGGAGTCAAATCACTGACGCTTGACGACATTTCAATTTTAAATAAAAATAACACCAGTCTGAATCCACTGAGCAAGTAATCACTTGTCTGAATCTTGCACCAAACACTGTTTTAATTTATTTTTTTCTATGCTATTTTTTTTTATTCTACTTTTGGTGACCAGTTCGATTTTATAAAAACTCGACTCTTTACAATGCCCATACATTGATATTAGAGGTAAACCTATTTGCTGAGAACCTAGTCAAAACCGTAGCCTACTAGATTTTGTAGACCAATCAAATGCCTCCTTTGTGAATGCTAGTGCTAAGAGTTTTCATACGAATTTCAACGATCCAAACTCAAAAACACTTGAATTTTAGTTTCAAACAACATTATCTCCCTTGAGATTTCAGTTTCAATGACTTGCTTAACGTTGAAATTACTAGGTCTGTAATATGAAATTCTAGAGCTGCAGGTGTGAAAATATAATTATCGTATCACTAAGCTCTAGATGAATTGCGTAGAGGTCTCGAATCGCGATCTCACATTGTAATAGAAGTACTTACTTTAATTTTATAATTTCGCGAATTTTCTATTGTTCGCACTCAAAGATGCATCCATTACTTACCGCAAACTCCCCGCCCGATCCTCTAAATGTCACTACACATTTACAGAATACACCAAACATGCACACTAGCTTAGGTCCAAGACACCGTACTCGTAGAACAAGGGTACGAAGAACCGGTTCACACGCGCTCTATACCAGGTACAGACATGTACCTGGGCGCTTCTCTCCTCCTCCACGGCCCGGTCTACCCGAGCCGAGGTCCGAGCCTTTAGAGGCGCCCTCGGGTGGTTCCGCCCCCCGATCCGATCCGAACCCTTCGGAGAATCTAGTAGGGCACGGGGACGCGCACTAGTGCGCGATGCCGTTCCCTCTAGAAAACCTCCAAAGGTGATTCGTTTCACACGGCTTGAGGGACCCTTTACGTTCCTCGCCGCCCCCAAAAAAGCCCGGTGAAGCTGAAAATGCCGTCTGAGGCAAACAGCAAACTCTCTCAAAAAAAACCGCAAACTATAAAATTAAGGTTAGCAATAAAAAAACATTTTATTAAGTAGACTATTGAATAAGGTAGTGACACACTGGGTGTCAGCAACAGATTTTGAATTTACCAACAATTTTAAACAGACCACAGGCCTCAGAATAATAATTGTTCTGAGCCACATGCTTCCTAGCAGTCATCTAATAAAAAAACATTTATTTTTTTTGTAACTATTTGGCGACGAAAAGCAAAAAGTATCGATCACTGATTCCTCTGTCGAGCACTGGTGCCACCACTCTCTTAGGTACTAAAGGTACTAAGTAAAAGTAAATTGACATCTCTGAGTCCATACTCTATCAGTATCATCAGTAAACTGCAATCAATAATGTTTATTTGATAAATTCTGATTCTGGTTTACGTCTACTTAAAGCTATTCGATATAAATACTCAATCGTTTACCTCTTTGTAGACCAACTTACAAAAGCAATATAAACACGCAAAACACAGGCCCTTGTAAGGATAATGTCAAAGTTAATAGAAGTGTTTTATGACAACAACGCCACCGCAGTTACCAATATTCAAGAAAATGCTCTACAATAACAATAAGCGCCAGGTGGACAAAGAAGCTCTACCACCAACCAAACCGAGTTTACAAACATGTACCCCCGCTGGGAATCGAACCCGGGTCTTTAATTTTATCACCCATCTGAAGACCCGCTATTGCGGAAGTTGCTTAGCTTTGAAGATCGGAACACGACCTAGAGATGAATGTTTGAAGCGTTTTGAATCAAACACGAGTTGTATACGTGTTCACGAACTTGTAGAGTCGGATTTTTTAGGATCTACTAATATTACCAATGTATGCGAATGTTACGTACTACTGGTTACGATATAATCGTTACGTCCGTTACTTACAAAGGGCCGAATTTTTTCATATGTTTATTGCTCAAGAACCTTTGCTCAACCGACCTCGTTGCGTCGCCGTCGCTGCCTTGAAACCAAACAATTTATTGAGGATAGTTTTTTACAAGCGCTTTGGACAAGAAATAATTATTATAATTATAAAGATAATTGCCGAGCTACTACTACGACAACGAATTACTATTGTGAGTTTCTATTATATTCAATTTGATTGTCAATGTAACAGACAGGTAGGTGCGGGGCATTCAATGAATGAATTAAGTGGTTATTAATTAAGCTACAATGTCGATTAGTAGTAGTAAAATACACAGACCTAACAACAATGACATATAATAGAATTATCACATGTATAGTGGAAATTAATGTTACTCACTAGTTTTCTTTAAGCTTTTTTACCACCGCTGTAATAGTCTATTGATAATTCAATCGGTTTTAGAGGTCTCAGATTCTATTTACGTGGGATGCAAAATTGTTTTTGGTGGTAGGGTTTGTTTGACTTTAGACTGGCTAACTACCACTATATTAGCTATAGCTGTAGCTATAACGATTGAAAAGTAATTTCAGTTTCGTACCTTCAGAATAAATAAGTAATTTGAAAAAGAACAATATTGTAAAAAATATTTATGAAAACGGATGCGTTCAGTCATATGAATATGAGTCTAATGGTTAGTGACGAAAAACCATTTAAAATTGTTCTTTTTCAATTAACTCATTCGTTCCGCATTATTAAATTGCTAAGCTTAGATTAAAATCATTTTTTTAACTTTCAAACGCGAGGTCTGTATGCTGTTTTACACTTTATTTAACAAAGTCATGAACTGAAATACTGCCTTGTTGCACCACATGAAAAAAAATTGGATGAGTTTACTCCTTTGACGAATAATTTTGGTAAGTTGAATATTTGTTAACCGTTTTTTCAGTCCCGACCCTCGTTGTGTTTTTCATTACAACAACAACAATTGCACAATCAAAATGGATTGAGTTTTAAATGTTGATCAGGAAGTCAGAAATTCTAAAGCGTAATAAAAACAACTTCTTCCGCCGTCGCATTTCATATATTGTATAAAAATATAACATCCGGACCAATTAACTGTAAAATTATTGCATTCAAATTGTATTACATATCAAAAATCAAATAAAGCCTAATAATAAAAATAAACGGTGTAACAAAATATTGATATTTCAAATTTAAAAATATTTTTCACAACAATAAATGCGACCTATCCTCTAAATAAGACAAATGAATGAGATGATCGAAATGGCGCCACCTGATGTTCTAAGGTGTTAAACTCTCGGCTAACTAATGCGAGTGAAATATGCTGCTCGAATGACGTTATTCTACTCGTCGGAACGTACAAGAAAACATTAGTTGTATTGTTTTGACTAAAAGTTAAATCCTCAATCAAAATCATATAAACTCCTTAACTTCTTTTGGATCGATTCAAAATCAGCGCTACGCTATTGCGCTTATACGGTCAGTATTCTTTCGCTGGAGGCGGCGTCAGGGATGAATTTACTTGATTAGACCTTTCGCTTTGAAGAGGTCGCGCATAAGCCCCTTGAGGTAGCGGATCTCGCGCTGCAGGTCGGAGCACTTGTCATCGAGGTCCGTGTGGCGTTGGCGCAGGGCATGCTCTTCTCCCAGCAGAACCTCGATTTCTGCCTTCTTCTTTTGGCGATAACGGGTGGCAGCGTTCTTGTTCTGTTCCTTCTTGCGGGAACGGCGGTCGTCCACCGAGCGGGAGTAGGGCTTGGGGCGGGACGGCGCGCTCCACTCCTCGTCGGTGGAGGACGAACGAGGGGAGGAGGGCGGCGTGGAGCGGGGGGAGTCGCTGGCGCTGTCCACGAACGGAATGGGAGAGGGGAGCTGAGCGGCGCGGTTGCGGACCAACTCCTCGACGGCTTGGAGTTCGGTGTCGAAGTCGACAGGCAGGGAGGGCGCGGGGGCGGCAACGGGCCACTGTTCGTGGGGGATGGGCAGGGGCGCGAGCGGGGCGCACTGCGCGTTTTGCGCGTAGCTGAGCAGCAGCTGGGTGGCGGGGCCGGGCGGGCTCTGCGGCGGCGTCAGGTGCGTCAGCTCTACGGCACCGTACACCGTCTCGAACTCCCGCAGCAGCTCCTCGGTAGGCTGCGGCGCCGAGTACGCAATCGGCGCCGGCACAACGAGCGGCGGTAACGCTTCCAGGCGCTCCGGCACTTGGTTGATGTTTTCGAAGATGGGTAGTTCCACTTTCTCCTCCAGCCAAGTTGAAAAAATGTTTTCTGCAAAAGAAAACAAAAGCAAGTTATATTTTTTGATTCTCATCTGTTTATTATCACAAAACAAAGTCACATAGATATTGACCTTATACCAACTAATATTCACAATATTATATATGTATTGGAAATTATAATGCAAAGTGCAATAGTTTGTGCATTTTATAGTTCGGGCTTACTGCCGTCCAACAATTGTTTAGAGGTCAGATAAATTCTGACACGTTCTGCACGAATGATGCTACAGACAGTCAACCGAATACTCAAAAGGACGTTGCAGAAGAGTAAATTAAGTATTAGAATTATGTTTCTAGTACACGTAAACATTTATTTACATATTAACTCAAGTTTTCCTGTAATGTATTGCACGCATTTAATGTTGTCGGTTACACTTGATAATAAATTCTTTATCAATATTCATTAAAGCCATGCGCAGATCGAGATTTTTCTTACATATTGATATCAAAGTACTTGAATAAATTATACAAATCCAACTAAACTAGTTTTGTTTCAACGAATAAGCGAATATTATTTGCGACGTAGGCTGACTCGCCCGATACAGCGTGCAACAAGTGAAGGCTAATATAGCCAATGTAAAGAGAGTATTATCGCTTTGACACAAGATCGGTATAAAGTTCAGTGTTCTGTTTGATTCGCGCGCAGCAGTACGAAGGCTCCCTGAACTAAATAAACACTATCTCATGTTGCACGCAGAGCAACGCTTGCGCAGTCATTGTTTGAACGCAGCATTATCTTTCTGGCCATCACATAATTACTCTAGACACTAAATGTTCAATACCATTAGTATTAATTATATGTATATTTTGATTAATCTGTTATCTATTTTTAAACAGATTGTCGTTAGACTTAAATCAGGTTCTTGTAATATTTATAGAGCATGTGTTACAAAGAAATAACTTCCGATCAATCTCAATGTCGACATCAATAATGAGTTTATGTGTCAATAACAGCTTCAATTTAAACACTTTAATGATTTGTAGAGGTTTGGAGCATACATGGTATAGTTTACCAACAGACGCATTCAGAATCAATTGACACTAATTGGCGGGTCTGATGTCTCGGATTATAAGAGCGCGTGGAGAAATTGGTTCGAAATTAAATGGTTATTTATTTTCTTTCAGTTAGCGCTACTAACTGGCGACAATATGTATGCGAGCTACTGCGTCGACCTCAGATAAACTTGCACAATCTAAGAGTTCGCAGCCACCGCGCCCTCGCCGATAATTGGAACATCGTCAACATACACATTTCGACGTTAGCACTACCGTTAGTGTCAATGACACTATGCAAATTAAATAACTTCTGGAATGTATTTTTAGGATTAAATAGCCACGTTGTCCCGTTAACATTAAGACAGTTAGACTATTTAACAAAGAGAAACATACCTAGTTACTTAATTTAAATATTTATGTAAACATCCCGCTCACAAGAACAATCATAATTAGTTTTATAAACAAAGATGCTAAGTATCTACATGTAAATATTTAAAAGTAACCTCATGTTGGTTGACAACGACAAGGCAGCCAAAAAGGCCACGCGTGAGCCTCGTGCTCGATAACTTTTCGTCGTCCGTGCAAAACGCACCATTTGTCCGTATCTGTATCAAACTGTTGGAATGGAAAAGTGACCAATAAGTCGGTTTAATTATTGGCCGGGCACCAAGCGAGGTCGCCTTGTGAACGAACTGGTTTATCAGTGGCGGCACAAGTGTCGAGAGAATGTCCGAGGGTATGTTCCGATATACACTGCGAGCACTGTCCAGTGCTCTTACTGGTGAGAAAGTTGTTCCGTTATGGACTGACAGTATACTGCCGCAGTATCCTAGGGAAATATATGACGTCATAAATCGTCGCCATTTTTGTACTGTAAACACTAGCATTTTCGAGGTAAGGTGCTATCAGTGCTTTGATCACGTGATCAACAGCGTCCAGAAACGACATGGATGACAGTATACTGGACTGCGTTCCGTTTTAAACAGTAACCAGTATAGCTAACTATAAAGGAACGGCTTCGCAGTAGGTATACTAAATTGACGTCACATCTTACAGTGCTCGCAGTGCATATCGGAACATACCCCGAGTTGCCGGGCTCATATCAAAATAGGGTCCGAAGTATAGGTTGCAAATATAAACAAGCTGCTAATGTTGAGCGCTTGCACTGCGGTCGCGCGGTGGCGGCACATTACCCGCCGAGCCACGTGAATTCCATGCGCGTCGACACCAAACACAAGAAAATTTATTCTACATGCAGCGCTTATCAGTTGCATACATACCTACGTACATAAACCTTAATTTAGAACTCGTATTGACAAAACAATAAAACTCCCATTAGATACGTCATAGATGTCAATCGTTAAGCGAAAATCAAATTAGCCCTATGTTCTTGTTAATTACGTGTCTGCTTGATACAACAATATTGTTTCCGTTAAACGAAAAGATGGAAGTGTGTACATAGCAAACATAAACAAGTTTGTTGCGTTGCGTAGTAAATGTTCGCTCCAATTCCGATCGACAGCTTACACAATTGGGTTATATTAAGAGCATTTTATAACAAGACTCTTCAAAGTTATTGGTAGCACCATATTATGCATACTATGTTTGTTATTGCATTAACACAGAAAATTAACCAGAGCATTCAGACCTTGAGTGCTTTTCTGCTAGACTGACTTTCAATAACTCAAAACAAAACAAAGCCAACCTTCACAGTTGTTTGGTGGTTGTTTTATACGTACCAACATAAAAGTCTGACATTGCCATCACGAAAGGAGGTTCAGGGAACCGATTCACAAGTCCACACAAAATTGTCTTTTGAGTCCTAACTGCTACGATATAGGTGTAAAGTTAACTTGAATATAATTATATAGGCAGTGGTGAAAGATCCTCGTGATGTGAGCTGTGGTCGTCGTTAATAGTCCAGTCCAGGCTTGAGGATCTAACGTCTCTTCACCAGTTTTTGTGAGTTGAAAACGATCTCTTTGTTCCAAATGCAGCGATAGTGGCACTTCATTCTAACAGTATCCAAGGGGCGCATAAATTGCGGCAGACATAGGTTGTGTGGCGAGCGCGAACGCTCGAACTTTTCTCCTCGAAGCGAATTTATTGTCACGGGTGATAAACAAAACGACACCTGTAAACGCGGCGCGGCGCACTAAGGTACTGAACTGAGAGCAGTGCGCGCGCGCAAGGCCCTCCCGCGCCCGCGCCCCGCCGCGCCCGGCCTACAGATACCTACATAATAAGCTCGCCAGCAAACTGAATCAATTAAAAGTAAATATTTACTGACGAGACATTAGCTCACAATAATATGTAAGCGTACAAATCAATATAGACAACTGTCCAGTATGAAGACATTTTCAGCGAATATTTTCAGGCACTAAGCTGTATTAAAAGCTGACCGATTACGTTCTCGAAGCCAACGTAAACAAGAGAAAGGACTTTCCTTTGGTAAACGCAAGCTCAATGACATAAGGTTCCAAAAATGGAATTAATATAGACCGCGTTCTTGCATCAATAAATTACCAATGTTTACAGTGGTTTATAATTTCATTTCAAATTATAATTGTATGCTTGTTTCGTTTAGAGTTAATACAAACCAGGATTATGTAAAAAGAGGTTTGGTCTTTTAAAATGAATAGTCAGCATTAGACTAGAACCACATTTTGTACCTATTGAATTATGCAGATATAGATAATATAACGATCACATAATATTACAACAAAATGACCTAAGTAAGTTGATTGCGCAGGTGATAACAATACAAAACGTAATTAATTATTTAAGTGGAATGGATGCTTTGCCAATAACTTGTACATCATTGTTTTAAAAAAATGGAAAAGAAACATATCTTTTCAAAATTTTTATCGTTTTTTTAAAAGAATTTTTAAAAACGATACCTACATTTTAATAACGCTCTTAGATAGAGATATTTTTCATACATTTAACCCATAAAAATATCAGGATTAGGCGACGGAGAAGAATAAAATGATGGAAACGAATAAAAGGGTGTAACGTAATTCCTACTGAAGAAACGAAACATACAATTTTATGGAGCATTTGGTGAGGTCAAGTAACGCGAATATAAGTAGCGACGATCAGATACGTCCTTCAATCAAACTAGATCATTTCATTCTTATTTCTAGTTTATTTTCATGTAAGAACAATTTACTTTAAAAATAATACACAAATGAAATTAGACACCTTCATCATCATCATAATCATCTCAGCCAAAAGACGTCCACTGCTGGACAAAGGCCTCCCCCAAGAATCTCCACAAGTCAACGTATACGGATTTAATTGCATTTATCATAATGTAATTTTATGTAATTTATTATAATGAAATAAATTTATTATAATGAATATATTTATTTATGTAATTTATTATAATGAAATGCATGTCGTTTCGAACCCTTTGCAGGTTTCGTGGTCATAACACTTGTGTACGTTTGTGTGTAACGTATAGTGTTCGCGTAAATTTAAAAACTACACCAAATGAGTATTTAATATTAAATTACTCGCAGGTAATCTAAGCTCGCAGGCATAAAACTGTAAAGCATTTGCTGTAGACAGGACAAAATCTTGCCTTTGTTGCTTTTGACATCAAAACCAATTAATTGTCGGCTATCTTTGGAGCGCACCGTTCATAATTTATCACTCCAAAGAAATGTTAATTTGCTCTGAACCCTTGATGAGACGACCTTCATTAATACAATTAGCTTTAACGAAATATAAGACTTTCACAACGAATTATGCGTCCAAGTTATCAAGTTTAATACAGCTGATATAAATGTCAAGTCATTCGACCCCCTGGAAAATTACATCGATAATATACAGGAGGAAAAATTTGAGTAATTCACGCCCACTACATATTATCTATGAAATTATTATGAATTATCATGGGACAACACTAAAACTGAATAAGATTATTATTGATTATTACACATTATCAGTGTAAACTGAATAAGTCTACACTGATAATAGAATCATGAAAAAAAAAAAAATGTGATCTAGGTAAATGGTTAGTAGAAATTTCAAAAATGATAATTCTTCTTGAATCAAGTAAAAGTTCGAAAAAAAAAGAATTCATGCGAATAATATTTTCTAACTCGATAACCATGAAAATAAGTTACGATATAATTGAAAAGTATAGCTTTACAATAGGTTTTGGGATAGTAATATGGTAAAATTGTACATTCAAAACAATGACATCTCCCCAGGTTAACTTTTTCCAAAACTTTTGTAAATTAAATATTCAATATAAGATAATAACTTTATGCCTTCAATTTAAAACTTTATTTAACCTCACTTTTATTTATTAGGGTATCAAAAAACGGTTCAGATTTGGTGACCCAAATACCGAAATAAAATGTCAATAGTCGAATTTTGATTTTGTTTATTATTACTCATGCATGATCATGATCATTATCTAGTTACTATGATTTTATAACGAAAAAATTCATTCTAGTCCACGCGTTTATCTTTGCTCCGAAATGAACCCATTTTTTTTCAAATAAATGGAATTATATGTTGCTATTATGAGTTGTCGATATTTTTTTTACTCATTATACTAAGTTCTTTTGGTTTCATGTTTTCGGACCTATAGGAGGTCTCTCATAGATAATTTGAAGTCAAAAATTTAACTAGTTCAAATTTTATAAATATTTTTAAACAAATACAATTTGCATTACATTAATTTATACAAAAACCATTTATACAAATATCAGATCAATATATCTATTCCCTTAATTATTAGACAATATAATAATATATTTGAAATCAATGAACTATTGTGAAGCTAGGAAAGACTAGTGTGAAAAAAGGATTACTAAATAAAGAAATGTTCAACTTAGGATTAAGAAGTTAAAACAAGAAGATGTACCCAAAAAGCTCTAACTAAACAGTTTCAGGTTAGATAATATAAAGTTAAGTTGAGTGAACCAAATAATATACCAGAATATCACACAGCGACGTCGATCGTTAGCAGTTTAACCCGTTCACAGTTATAATAGAAAATAACTAATTATTTTGCTGCTTTTATACTTAAAACTGAGTTCTTGATTGGCCGTTACTGATATGTCAATGTAAGATCACGCTTCTTTATAATGATATCAGTTATCAGAGGTGTGTCTTATTTACCGAGAGACGCAAAAACGATTGTGAAACGAAGATAGAATTAATTAGCCAATTATACCTCATTGACTATAACCTCATTTATACGGTTTTAGGTAACTATAGTGCTGTAGAAGTTGAAACTGAGCTTTATCTATAATTGTACCTTTAATTGGAATCAGCCCCTTTGGCATGGCCTGGTAATTATTAAAATCTTTTGGAAATATTAATAAGATTCAGCATTTGTAAGACTTATGACTACGTCATGCCAGTTTGTCTACTACACATTATGTGCCAGACAGCCTATTTATAAGTTATGTCTCCAATATTACAATAATTGAAAAAAATAGTAACTTTTGTTACATGTTCTGTCCTAAGGGACACATGATACGAAGCGGCAAAACTGGTCCTTTGAATCACACATAAAAATTTGAAGTTGGTGGAGTTCGTCAGTTATCCGTTTAATAAAATAAGTAGTTACTAAGTAAAATTTTCAGTTTTATATTTTCCCTCTTAATTAAATAAAAATACTACATAATTGTGTACTCAACTATGCTGTTTCATTTAAGATTTCAAGAAGTACGTATTGGTAGATCGCACAGGGTGTCGTCAGTGAACAGCAGATCTTGGGTCTAACCAAGTTGGCCACCCCTGATCTAATGGATAACTAATGCCTGATAACGAAGAATCACTGAAATAAAGAAATAATTAATTTTGAAGTTTTGATTATAGTTTTAGCAAGTTTTATAGCAACCAGCAAAACTGTGAAGGTGACAATTCGTTAGAAGCTACGTTCTAAATGAAACCGGAGATATTACATGATATTAGTTTTGCCGACGTGGTTCTACTGAAATTCTCCGGTATAACGGCGTACGCGTGTCTACGCTGACGAAGTTGTGGAAGTCGCTTGTTATAAATATAAATTGAAAGACTGTTTAGGTAGTACCCTTAACTAAACAGTACTGTTGTATTTATTATTAACTAGCTGATCCGGCGGACTTCGTACCGCTTTGAGTTTCCATCATTGAGTTAAATATATATCAATGGTTTCAATGACATCAAAACAAACAAATCATTTTGTATTGGAAAATTAAATAGTCGTTTTTATTATTTTATTTAATATATTTTTTTTAATATAGCCTATGTTACTCAGCGCTTATTTAAGCATTTTAAAGATGAAAGAATTTTTTAAATCGGTCCAGTAGTTTTTGAGTTTATTCATTGCGAACACACATACATACAAAATACAAAGGTTTCCTCTTTATAATATTAGTATAGATAAAACCAATAGTAAGTTTTTTTTAATTTTTTATTTTTAAGTGCTAATTGCTGCACTAAAGCTGAATTAAATAATTATAAAATATAGTGAAGTAGGTTTTTATTTTATAAGCATAAACATATTTACTTACAGTGAATTTTATGTATGCCGTTATTTAAATATGTATCAGAAAATTGTTTTATTTACGAAAATTATATAACAAATGTTGAATATGTATCGGCTATGAATATTGGCTATGATAAATAAACTAATAAATATTTATAATATAGTAGGTATGACTACTAGCAAAAACCTATTCGTAACGGCTACTTTCGGATTCAGAGTCCGGATGTCTAAACATGATTTGGACCGGGAGTATTATTAACTATAATTTAACCTGTCAATGGTCTCTTAACGATCTGGTTTGCCTAGCCAACAACAACAATTGAGCGCTTTTATAGATTTTATTTAAAAATCTGGTATTCTGTGGCCGAAATAACTTTATTCTTTTTTAAATTATATTTTATAAATAATAATTTAAAAAACAGTGTACAAATCTCTTAAAAGAACCTTAAGTTTAACATAACCTCCTGCATATACTCCATAGAATTCTTTTGAGAACCACGGCCACCGTTTAAACAGGAGCATTTGTAGTGGAAACTAAGTGCATGTAACATTTACCGTGTGCCTGTTACTCATTGGCCAGGAAAATTAATTGGGACTCGTAAATCTTGTTGTGCACTGGTACAGCTAGCTACTTGGCATCGAGTGGCGATGACCATTACAACCTATAATTGCAATTTACTTAATCTTAAATTTTTCGTATGTCACTAAAACGGCAAACGAACGCAGAGTCCGCCTAATGGAAAGTGGCCACCGCAGCCTAATGCGCTTGCAACAGCAAAATGGTGTCCTATCACGCGCTTGTTGCCTCCTCTGAAGTTCGTCCGCTAGTTCTTATATCTCTATACCCTATAATTTCACTGGATCTAGTATGTACCTACTCTTCAAACCAGAGCACAGCAATGCTAAACAATGTTGGTTGGCGGCAGAAAAAAATCTTCCATTAAGATTTACTTCACTTCAAACCTCCTGAACGATACAAAGAATGTGAAGTAATCGTATTGGTGGATGGTAGCCTCACGCACCGCTAAGCTTCCTCGCACAGCTTTGGTGGAAACGCACCCTTTGTGTGCTCGCCGTCCAGTTGGATACAAAGTACCTACGATGTTACCACCAAGTAATTCAATCTAAAGCAATCAGTGGGTAGTGAGGAGCTCGATGACGCAGTGGTTAACACGCTCAGTCTGCGATTGCTGAAGTGAAGCAGTTTTCTCAAAGGCCATCGAAGAAGTGACCAAAAATTATTATTATTATTATAAAATATCAGGCAGGCAGTTGAAACAACTGATAAATGCCTGTATTCTGCTATACACCACTAGTTATCATATTATTTTTTATTTTATTTTATTAAGAATATATTTGTCAAGTCTGTTTTTAATTGGTTCAAGTTTTGGGCTGAGATCACATCTTCCGGGAGCTTTTTCCACGCACTCACTACACGATTGCAGAAAATATTTGTATGTATCATATCAATGTATCATCTTGAGCTATTCAGAAGGCACGCAAGGTCTTGACTGCATAAGCTTGACCAATCCGCACTAGGCCCGCGTGGTGGTATATGACCCATTCTCCCTATCCATCTATAGGGAAGGCTCGTGTCCTAGCAGCGGGGACATAAAATAAGCAGGTGATGAGACTAACCTTGTTTGCATTGGTTGTCTAGCTGCTGCAGCAGATCGTTGGCAAGCTCGGCGCGGCTCGGCTTGGTGTCGGGCGGCGACGGCGGGTACATGCTTGTGCCGTCATCGTGCACGAACTTGCCGGAGTCGATCTTGGGAGCAGCGCTTGGAAAGGTCTTAAGTAGATCTGTGGACAAATTGTGACGTTTAGTGCCTGGAAATATGTGTGGTTAGACGCAATAGCAGATTCATGATAAACTTGTCGTGTCGAAGTTAAACTTGTATTATAGGATAATAATTTTACGAAAGCGCCAAATATAATTTTATATTGTATACTTAGAGATCATAAATTAAATAAATATTTAAAAAACGAACGATCAAAAAAATTTACTGCGACGGGATTTCCAAAGAATTAATATGTAAAAGAACAAAACGACCTTCATTTACAAAACATGCTTTATACAGTTTATTAACCCTATAAAAAGTAACCCTTACTTTGCAGAAGAGACAGCTGGAACTCTCTACAGAGATCACACATTCCATTATTTTTGTAACAACACATTATTGCACTCAATTTTAATAAATTATTAGACAATAAAATATAATACTTTTAAGTATAAGTTAAGTAAATACTGAGAGATTTGTCCGAGTAATTATTAGCACAGTATATCAGAGTAGCTTCAAGGTAAGGAGCTAAGATAAGTAGTGGACAAAATACATCGAGGAGTAACGAGTCGTCAATATATATATGAACGATAACTGTCGCACGATATTACGTCAAAGCAACGCCCAGAAGTCGTGATGCTTTCAATCGCACGCGATAATGTGACAACAATAAATTCTCATATAAAAAAAACATCTTCAATTATATTGTTACTATTTGTGATACTAGGGTTCCGTAGGACTAGCAAATGTTGATGTTATATACGAATTATATACTTATACTATAGAAAAAACACTAATAACTTACTAATCATTCCTAGAGATAAAGCTTTCTCTTGCAAAATATTGAAAGTAAAATGAGATTTGAAGGAAGAAAACTTTCTAAGAATATTCTGCATCATAATGGAAAAATGTAAACATGAAAAGTGTAAACATTCATTGCCTACTATAATACAACTGGGATTATATTTACTGCATACCACATGCAACTTTAACTTAAGTTAGCGTGTCTAAAGTAAAATTCTAAAGTTCACGCGAACACTACACACTAAAGACGTTAGATTTTTGTACAGATTTTTAGAACCTTTGAAATTCTGAAAGGAAGGTTTTTGTATCAATTGCAGAGCTTTCAGACTTAAATTGTTATTTTCTGAACAGAGAACAGAGAGACAAGTAACAGAGAATCTGTCAACGCCACATAGCAATTAATAACTATAGATCTACTTCTGCCGCCAAGCAAAGGCGTTCTGCATTGCTGCGCTCCGGTTTAAAAGATACGAGTATGATTCCAAGTAAAATTACTGGGCGAATAGGACTAATGACTAACTCTAGGTTCTAGGTTATTTTAGGGTATTCTAGGTCTAGGTTAAGGACACGCAAGTTATACCCATTAATGATGTTGTGTATGTCCATTAGCTGCAGATGCAGCTGGTAGCTTTTAGTGAGTTTATAAGCAGCAATAAACTTATGGTTTCTCAAGCCGTATAACCAAGCATTTTATAAGAGTGTGTCACTTTTTTACTTTTTGACCCCTGTCATGTTTTAAGCGGTCTACCAAACATAACACTGGGATTCCCTCCCCCGGGGCTAGACCACGGGAGCATTTTATATTAACGTCCACAACATCACGCGTGTCCCCCCCCCCCCTGTCTTTAATAGATTATCAAAGGTATTCGAGTATGATGACGACCGGTGACAAGTGATCACTAACATCAGGTTAGCAGAAGACTTGTATATCGAATCACAAAAAGGGCAGGTCTTTTTTTTGGAGAGAAAATGCTGTTGGCTTGTTGCCTTTACAGCATAACCGGATGTTTTGTGGACGGCGAGAAACTTATAGTGCCTTACAAATAGACAAAGAATAAGCTCCGAATAGTTATTCCGTATTTTGTTCCTGTCATGTAAACGTCATTTCAAATTAGAGTAAAAGAGACAAAACGCTGAATAACTATTCGAAGCTTTTTCTTTGTTTATTTGTAAGACCCATAGGGTTTCTAAAGCCGTGTGATCGAAACATCCTCAGAGGATTATAAGAGGGGATAGCATCACGCAGGCGTGTCCCCATCCCCTACTAGATTCTTTGAGGCATTCGAATCGGACAGAACAAAAAGGCCAGGAGTAAATATTTGTAACTTACTAACCATAACAAAAGTAACAGGAAAAGCTCAAATTTAAGTCGTCTTTATAGTAAAATATTGTATAAATCTTATTGAAGTGACGTTATCGGAGGACTAATAAATTTATCTTTTATTGCTTATACGTGATCATGGAAATGGACAAACATATTGTTGATAAGGGTGGTTACAAAAACAATTGATCAACCTACTGAACCCTCAGTAGGGCATGAAGCTTCCAGATAAGTATAACTTATAACTTTATCATTGTTTTTGATATACACTAGTAGTAACTTAGCAGGAAAAATACCTAATAGACCCTTTTGTAGTAAGCGACACAAGTATGTTTAGGTTTTTAATAGTAGATATATATTACGAATGTTTTAATATCCATGTGTTCGTTTATGTAATGTAGTAGTATGGACGACGGTGACTAAATTGTTTTTTTTCTCGCAATTTTATGCAGTTGCCGTGTTTGCAATGTTCCTGAATATTATGAAACTCTAATTTTCGACTATTTATCCTATAAACGTATATATAATATAATTTTAGGCTATAAACGTGCTACTTCAGCGTACAAGCCAATATATACAGACCGAGACCAGATAGAGCATTCGGACCATAACCCACTATGATCTCTTTCGTATTAAAATTATTTTGAATTATTTTCTCATTAGCTTTTTAAGATTAAAAAATAAGTTGAATTACAAGGCGTTTCAAATATACGCCTTAATTCTGGTTTGTAGGTAGGATAATTAAAAGTATGTCGTAAGCTTTCATTAATAAACATAGTCTGTCCAACTATATGTATGTTGTTACTAAACAGTGACTACACGTAAAAGAACCTGAGATCATTCTGCCTAGTGGTAGTTTTATTACATTTTGACCTGCAATACAATTCGAAGGATTTAGGTCGTGTAATCTCAAGATATATGTAAGTAAGGGTCCAGGGTCCTAATGTGGCCTTAGTAACAATCAATAAATCGTCTTAGGTTGTCTTAATATAGGTAATATTATTCATCATTAAGATAAACAAGATGTTATATATTTAAATGTCAAAACATATTTTCATTGGAGACAAGATAAATTGTGGAAAAACAGTCAACATAACGATATGCAATTGAAAACATGACCAGAGGGCTAGCAACTCGAAAACAAATATGTTTTTAGACCGGGATGAACGTCATGAAGTTATCAGGAGCGTGTGATCGCAAAAGGAGTGCGACAGGGATGGCGAGATGGACACACCCACACTTCGGCATAGCAACTGCCGAGGGTGATATTAAAAAATACCTATTCCTCCGATAGTTATATGTATCGTATGATAAAGCCACAACGAGATGTTGTAAGTTGTCGCTAACTTACATAATCACATATCGATTTCTTTTTTTAAACTCTGCACATCATGCGTTAAGCAAATAATCAAACATATACAAAATGGAATTTTTGATTTAAACTCCTTAGGCTGATGATGATGATAATAATACACTTAAAGCCTCTATACATTTCGGTATCCGATAAGTACTTTGAGCTCAATATTTTTAGAGAAAATACAGTGATTTAGTTAGTTAACTGACAGATTCCAAATAAAAAGATATATTCAGATAGATTTATGCGATTACAGTAAAGTCTTGAAAGTTTCAATCTTCATAAAGTCATAAGAGTATTTTATGTTGTCTATCAACTTACTAAATCTCTGTATTTCGATAAGCATAAAATGTATCATTAAAATTGGATTATTGGTTACCTTCACTATGCTCATTGCATAGTAAAGGTAATAACAAATAGTTTAAAAACTACATACCTATGACTATGTAAAATTACTGCCAAGTTAAGTGAAACTTCAAAATACATTTTAAAGCGATTATTAGTAAGTGTGAATGATACATTATTTTATGACGTCAGTGTATGTTTTTGACAAACGCTAACAAACTTTGTGAATCAAACAAAAATATAGAATAAAAACATACGTTTAAATAAATACATACTCGTTTTATCTAAAATGATGAGCTAAGATACTTTTGACCATTATGGTATTTCCATTATTTTGATGCTGACCATACAGTATAAAGCCACAATTTAATCGCAGTTAGCGATCCCTCTAAAGCTGGCAAAAGAATCAAGAAGTTTATCAAATAGTTATATAACATGGTTCTGATGGATGATCAATGCCGATAGTTCAAATTGGGTGTTTATGTAATCACGGCGGGTATCACACCGTTATCATGGAAATTTACGCAACTTTAATAGGATAATGTGTCTGTTAAGTTTGACCTAACCGTTTATCGCTCATGAGGTGAATTCGTGGGGGGTTCGCGTTCTGCACAGGAATAGTAATAATTAAGATTATAATTAGAGAAGACGTCAAGGCGCAACGGAACTTTTTGATAACAAAAGATCAATGTTATGCTGCCAGTCACCACGTGTATGTTTTTTGAAGCACAGAAAAACGGCGCAGTTGCTTGCGCGTTTCGGTTGCGATTTTCGCAAAGGTATTCATCCATTAACCTTTGCAAAAATTGTGTCAAAAGGAGATCAACCAAAATGGTACCGATTTGTAATGAGTTGTACATTCGTAGATTTTAGATATTATATTAAGCATTAAACAAGGTATATTATACGAAAAAATGGGAATCGAAACTAGCAGAACAAGCCTAAAAAAGTATTTAGAAGTAAATTGATAAATTAATCGTAGATACCGTAAAAAGGAACGCAAAAAGCAAATCGATTAAAATTGATTTAATTATTAACAATGAATAAAACAATAATCCTTTCATATTGACAAAAGAAAACTAAAAAAAACGCGACTAAAAAAGTAATTACTTTTAATTCGTGCATTTACATTGAGAAAATAACATACATAATTATTTTATGTAACTCAATAAATCAATGTAATCGATAACCAATCGATTTTTTTCAGTTGTGCCCTTGTCAATGGTAGTCTATTCAAACCGCGGGGCTTATCTGTCACTGTCACTCGGTGTCAGACGTCAGTCACCCTGCCCTATAGTGTTTAGTGTCACAATTGCGAATGCTTGTTGAAACTACCGGTGTCTTTGTGTTTTCCTACGATTATTTACCTGTTTTATGCTACTTCTTACGGATTCTGATTGCGCTTGTGATTGGGATAACTGACGATTGGACTTGGCTTAAAACAAACATACGACTACGGCTATCTTACGGACTTTGATTATTAACTACGACTTTACAGTTTACGGTAGTTACCGTACCGATAGATAGATAGTTATCTACCTACCTTTTTAATAAAAATAAATAAATTTTGAGGTTATATACATATAAGTAATGATTATGAGTTTAATGATGTCTATCAAATTCACAGACATGGAGAGAACTTCTTGTTTAAACTGTGGCTTATAATCACACCGAGAACGACGCTGAAAATATTTTACAAAGATAAATATCAAGAATATTCATGTGGGACAATAACCAATGTAATATAATAGTTATAGATAACTACTAAATACCTGAAGCTGCGGTTGCCACTGCTGTAATCTCTCAATGATTTCAGGTCCGATCTGTGCTAACATCGTGTTAGCACAGATCGGATTCAGTAGTTATCTATAACTATTATATTACATTGGTTATTGTCCCACATGAACATTCTTGATATTTATGTTTGTAAAATATTTTCAGTTCTCCGATGAAGACTTCATCTGCAATCAATGCATGAATGCTGTACAAAGAAGTCTGGATGATACAGAGTGAACACTTGCAGAGCAGCTAGTTTTAAGCATGCTCTATAATGAGCATGTGTGTCTGTACTTTTATATACCTATAATTTAAGTAATATGTCTTTAGGTTGTCTTACATAAATAATAAAAAGGTTTTAGAATATTGTTAATAACGAAAATAACATTTCTTAATTAAATTAGTTTTTTTTTTAAATTCAATAAACTAATTGAGTTATCTCGATAACTCTACTAGCTAGCAAACTCAAATAAAGACAATAATTATACTACTATAATAAGGTTTAAAATGGCAAAAGTTTTGTAGCTGTACAAAGAACTTATTACCGGTACCAAAGCTCCATACAAAGTGGTTGTTCTCCTTTGAATATCGCTAGCGGGAGAGCTAACAATATTTAATTTTTTGTGCTTTGTTTTAAGATTTTTCTAGAAAACACTTGATGAAAATAAAATATTACAATTATATTCTATTTACTTATATCCATTTTGGTTATTAACACACTTATTAAACAGACAGACCGTCATCAATGCCTTACAATATTACAACTTACAATAGGTAAAACTGTAAAGGCCGCGGCTCGGTATGGTGGGTATACGCTAGTTCGGTGACAAGCAGTAAAAAAACTTATTTTTTTTCTAAATCTGCCAGTCTTATTTTTGATAAACCAGAGATGCATTATGCAAACCACTGCGCCCAGAGAGACGCAGATGGTTATGTGGGACTCTCCCTCTAACCAAGGGAAGGGGGAGGAGGGCAAACCCTCACCTATCTTCCCTTACAACACTACTATAAATCATTATTTATTGTCTTTTCAAAGGTTTCCGTCCATATATAAACGTGCTAAAAAATAGCACACCAAATATATATATTTTATATGGTCTGCACGGCAATTGACTACACTCCACCTGATGTTAAGTGGAAATGGATTCCAAACGCAATCACGACTGGTGCAACGTAAAAAAACAACGCCGCATCTTTCACACTCACCCTGCCGGCCCTCAAGATGTCTCTTCATGCTCGTTTGAAGGACCCCATGTCATAGAAAGGAGGGAAATCATGTGCTAGTAGACTATTCCATCTTTTGGAGGTGCGACAAAGAAACGAGTCACCAAATTGCTTTGTGCGCAATATAATGTTCGAGACAGTACAGCGGTGATTCCGGAGAGCCGCACGCGTACTCCTATGGCATCCTCCTATGGCATACTCCTATGAAAGTAAGGTGTGAGAGGTCAAAGAGTTCTTCAGAGCAGTGACCGTGGTATATAATCAATATCTCAGTTAGGGCAAATGAATCTGCTCTGCCTGATGTTAAGCAGAAACAATGTCCAGATGCGAGGACAGCTAGTAGAGAAGGATGGAGGACCCCATGTTTTAAGGAGGAAATACGTGTGCTGGGTGGAAATTCCATTTTTTGGTAATTGAACCACGACTCTCTCACTGAGTTGTACTCTTATTACTCTAGTTGGAGCGGCTACTTAACATACAGGAAAAAACAACGCCATTCGGAGGGGAAATACCTTGAACAGGAAAATATTGAATTTGGCAACTATGTCTTACAGAGAATTTTAAGAAGAAGAAAAACAGCTTACGCTGTTTAAAAAACTTTTGTGTAGGTCCGGAAGCAGACTAAAACTATATAGCCAAATATTTCTGTTTCACATTTTTGATGACGTGAATGTATAACTTTGATAGTTTATTTCTATAATTACTACTAAGTATCTATTATACTATATAGAAATTATAATACTGATTTTTTTTCTTATAGTCCAAACATACATAATTACAAGATAAAATTTTACTAAAAAAAACTGAGGAGCTACCGAGGCCCCTCAGGGGTCAGCGCATTGGACCGGTAACCCAAGGGTCGTGGGTTCGATTCCCACTCGAGCTTCCCGCGACTGGTTGATTTTATCTAGTACTAACCACATATAGCATTTTGAATGCAACAATAATAAAAATACATACAAAATGCTCACTCTCATTGCATTTTTAAATAGCCGTGATTAGAACATAGCCATCTAACACAGCAGCATTTCTTTAAAAAATACAAATTATGTTAAAGCAAAACTTATCCATTCCGTAAAATAAACCGATTCTTATAAAAAATGTAAACAATTGTTGTTGGGCACTACGTTCGCTTAAAAATATATGTTATGTATTATATAAGTGAAAGTCACGAAGATATGTCACACCTAACATGACCTAACTAAACTGTTTTTTAAGTCGCGCTTAATTTCACTAAAAAGTTATAATAGCGCGTACTTCTACGAGTATAATAGTCTACAACGAATGTCCCTGAATCAGCGTTACCTGAGCACCACGAGTTTTATTTATTTATTTATTTAGACGCACCAACGAATAATTCACAATTCATTTCAGTTTGTAAGATAAGGTTAAAACAAGTGAATCGATACATTTAAAGGAGCGTACAGCACTTTCTATAAAAATATGACAGTATTATTATAATCATTTTAGTTTGGTTAAAACAAAAAAAAGAAAAAGGAATACTCGACAGGAAAGCTGCCAAATACCAAATACTTAACAATTTTACTTGATTACACTCAACGATTTCATTATTTTAATAAGGTATGTAATATTATTGTTCAAGATTATTTTATTCATCATTTGACCACCACAAAAAGAGGATTTGCATGACATTAAAACAACGATTTCGGTGGCCGAAAAGGCTCGGCCCGAAACTTCGGGTTTCGGGCCGAGCCTTTTCGGGGTACTGGGTTCAATTCCCAGGTCGGGCAAAAGTGTGTTTCGGAATTTTTCGATGCATCCCGGGTTTGTGATCAGCAACCCGCATTTGGCAAGCGTGGTGGTTAAGCCATTACCCATAAATTGTAGTGATGACTTTATTTCAATGATGGACTTTGCCCAGCAGTGGGACAGTCATAGGCTATTAACTAACTAAAGCAACGCCTCCGGTGACAAACAAGAAGAGTTAAAATTTTGCAAATACAATTTCTCTTTTTCGATAACTAAAACGCGTGCGCACGCAGCACAGGTGTTTCACAAATACTAGTAAAGTTATTATCCCATATTACTAACATGTTTAAGAGCCACCGCAGACATGCTACGACCGCATGCAGCGACCACACATTCCACCCCGCACACTTAAAAACGCCAAACGCGGCGATTGAGTCGCTTTTCGGAAGCTCGACACAGCTTCGGAACGTTACACTCCGCACACATTCGGATGCCCGGTCGCATCGAATTGCCGATCCAGCATCGGAGCAGTCGCTAAAACGCGCGATTCCGATACCGCGTCCGAACCGAACGCATGAAGTCGCGAAATCGCGATGCTGCATCGATAAGAATCTCAGAGAGTCGCCAAAACGTGATTCAGCATCGATACAGTCGCAAAATCGCCGATCGCCGATGCTAAAAGTAGCATGTCTGCGGTGGCGCTTAGGGCTTTCTTTGATGATTGGCCGCAGAGCGGAAATAACTATAAATAATAGAATTTTACATTTATAGAGTTCAGTTTAATTTAGTTATTAGTTGAACGAAGATAGTACAACCCATATTGAGTAAAGAACTTTAGTTTTAGGAGTCCAAAACAACGACAACATCATTTCTAATTTCATTTGTCAATATAATAATAATATTAATGAACTGTTGCTTTATTGGCTTTACCATAGTATTAACTGTACAAAAAATACTGTTACCAGGAGATCACATATCCTAGCAATCAATTTAGAAGGTACACACGCCTGCACACAGACTACCATGAACTATCAAATTTCTTCAATGGACTTTGAACTGTATGTCTTACCCATATGGTTGAACACTTATTGCAGAGATTTGACAGTTTTGGATAGCTATATTTATGATTATTTACTTATAATTTAACGCAAATATTGTTGCGAATCAATTATAATTTGAAAAATTGTAATTATAATTTGCGTAAAATTATATGTAAACAATAACCCCCATATTCATAAAAACTATTTAAGCGTAATTTAGTTAATCATTGTTTTGTCTCTTTTTCTCAAATTCAAAATGACGTTTGTGTGACGTTGACAAAACAATATTTAACTAAATAATGCATAAATAGTTTTTATGAATAAGGGGGTAAATGTATATGTAAACAATATTTGCGTAAAATTATATGTAAAATGTAATCATAAATATAACTTGCCTAATTCTTAACTGATCTTCCAATATTTGTAAAAATATTAAGATCGGATGTTGATGACGTAGTTGTGTGGGATGTTGATGGTGGTTGGTGCGGGTTCGCATCCCGCTCGTGGAATTTTTTCAACTTGTCTTTTTTCACAAAGTGTTGTATCGTCTTAGGTGCAGGCGTCTGTACTATCAAGTAAATTTCATTCTGCGTAATTAAGTAACAGTACAAATATTTGAACAAACTGCCGTGTAGTGTTCGCGTTCGCATCTCTACAAAATCAATAAAACACGCATTTTCGGAAATGAAATTGAACACCAAGTTTCGAATTTGATATCACAACTCGTTTTTCTTCAGTCTAGTCTAGACATCAACAGTCTATTATTATTGTTATAATACATTATAAACCAACGACTTACACGTGTGGTCTTATACTAGGTAGGTACCTACTGTTAATTTTATTATTACAATTTATTAATTTTTATTTATTAAATAGATTTACAAATAAGCTAAGTAACAAACACATAGAAGTAAATACAATATGTATCTACACTATTAAATAAAGAGGTAAACTTTGTGACTTTGTTTGTTTGTTTGCGGAGGGTAATCTCTGGAACTACTGGTCCAATTCCAAAAATTCTTTCACTGTTAGTATGCTACATTCTATGCGTGTAACATAGGCTATACTTTATTTTAAAAATGAGTTTTTTTTTTTATATCTCAAATCCACGCGGACGAAGTCGCGGGAGAAGTGCTAGTATAATATAAACTATTCAAGCATATTAGATTGGATGGTAGCTCAACTCAGATACAAATGTTTGTGTTCACCACACAATAATACACGCCTAAAGCTTCGATGTTTGCTGTTGTTATTGTAAATGGATAGTCGTCAGAACCTACCAAACCGCAATAGTCAACGTAGTGGGTAATGACTCGAAATCACAATGCGCTAGTTCATGTGTGAATTTATGTAACATATTTAAATGAAACAACTTTTACGGATCTCATCATCATCATCATCATCTCAGCCAAAAGACGTCCACTGCTGGACAAAGGCCTCCCCCAAGGATCTCCACAACGACCGGTTTTGTGCTGCTCGCATCCAGCGGCTTCCCGCGACCATCACCAGATCGTCGGTCCACCTTGTTGGAGGCCTGCCCACACTGCGCTTTCCGGTACGCGGTCGCCACTCGAGGACTGCTCCGCCCCAGCGGCCATCAGTCCTGCGAGCAATGTGCCCTGCCCACTGCCACTTGAGCTTAGCAACTCTTCGGGCTATGTCGGTTACCTTTGTTCTTCTGCGGATCTCCTCATTTCTGATTCGATCTCGCAGAGAAACCCCGAGCATAGCCCTCTCCATTGCTCTTTGAGTGACCTTGAGCCTTCTGATAAGGCCCATAGTGAGCGACCACGTCTCAGTCCCGTGTCATCACGGATCTACTCGCGTTTAAATTACACATTACTTTTTAATGTTTATCCTGACGTTTCGAACCCTTTGACCCCGTTAAAGAACATATAGCCGACGTCAAGCATAGGCGCGAAAATAAGTCTGCAGTATGAGAACATGCCCTAGAGGGGCCCAAGCATTACATCAGATTTGATAAACCACAAATACTCGCTAGAGAACAACGATTATTCCTAGGACGATACGTGAGGTTATTGAAATTAAAAACATCCTAATTTTAATAGAGAAGGTGGTTGGAATCTACCACCAGCCTGGGATCCCATCATACAAAATATTAAATCCCAGCACCAATACCATACTGCCAGACCAAAAGATACTGTAAGCTCTTTCTGGGTAAAACGGAACGCACCTGATTAAATTTAAATGAGGGTATACAAGCTACTAACTAATTATGAGATGACCAACACCTCAGTCTCCCTGTGACCACGGACCCTGCAAAGGGTTCGAAACGTCAGGATAAACATTAAAAAGTAATGTGTAAAATAAACGCGAGTAGATCCGTAAAGTCATTTAAATGTGTAGTATTCGCGTAAACTTTAGAAAACATTATGTAATATAAATAAAACATTTCAGACGCATCACCATTTCGTGATAAAATAGATATACTTAATATTTTTTAGCGTTTTAAAGCTATCTGTACGGAATAAAATTCTATGTGGCACTTAAAATAAACTCTTTTTAATTTTAGACGTGGCACCTACAACTTGTGCGATTGTTTCGTTTGAAGGTTTTTAAGTTACAATCGAGGTAAGTAATAATTATTATCGGGCAAAGAGGTATAGCAACTAAACGCCAGGCACGTTACACCTCTGGGTGACAAGTGCGAGTTTTATTTGCCATTCACGCTCACGATCACGTTAAAAACGAGATTTCGGATGGAAAAAATTTCTCTCCCCGTTTGTCACCAACAACATGTTTGGAGAAGTTGTATGGCGTCGCTGCTTCAACGCCATACGACTTTTCGTTTTCATTAACGTGCTCGAATGGTCAATAAAACTCGCACAAGGTAAAGCCGTGTGTTACAAGCGTTAACAATGTGGTCTCCATTTAGACCTGACTGTTATGGTAAATTTTCAATATACTTGCTTTTATTGGCTCAGTACCTAAAGGGATAAGTACGGGATATACCTAATATTAGATACCTATATAAAACCTTTAAGAGATGATCCTTCGATCAATAATAATGCTAAATTCCCGATAAACGCTTCAAAAACTGTCCGACAAAAAGCCACTTTTACAATCTTAATTGACTTAGGCTTATGTTCATGAATGTTGATGCTATAAACCTTTTTTTACATAGTTATATAAAATACAGTGAAAAAATTAAAAGCCCACCCGACACAGCCAGGAATCGAACCTGGGCCTTCCGCAATCCGGGCGGCTGCACTGACCATTATGCTACCGGGAAGGCTGACGTAAGCTCTGAATCTTGTCACTGGTTTTTGATTTTTGAAATGCTTTAGAGCGACATTAGTGCCATCTATCCAAAGATGATTGCAACCGATGGACTTTGCACTGTATTTTATATAAATATTTAATTCAGCTTAAGTGTAGCAAAAAAAAAGTAAAATTTGATTTTTTACATTATGTAAGTAATATTAGCGGCCCGCTCGCGACTTCGTCCGCTTGAGTGAACACCCGTATCCCATAGGACCTTATAGCCACCGCCACCTACCGGGTCCAATTATATGCAAGTATTTTACATATAAATTTTCCTCTTGAATCACTATCAGCCAAAATTAATAACCTATCCTCAACAAGAGATAGGCCTACTAGAGCTTTGTTGCTTAGTTATTTCTGTTATTTATCGGAAAATAACAGCGGTTGCTAGGTAACTAAACTAAGATAGGCCTATCTCTTACCAGAGATAGGTTAATAATTTCGGCTGTTAATCTATTACTGAAAATTGCATTAAAGTCCGTAGTTTAAAAGATCTAAGCGTACAGGAAGCGGAAGCGACTTTGTTTTTTACTATGTAAAGAAAATATTTAAATATTCATAATGCATTTTTGTTCCGGATCCAGTTCAGTTAATCTCTGACATGTGCTTTTGTTGATGAGAGGGAAGTTTATAAGCTGTTTGGATATACCTCTTTGGTTGATAACAAACGTACCATTGTCGTCAGCGAAGAAGTCAAATTCGAGCAGAATGGAGCACTCTTCATTAGTTAGTAGGCCGTCGGCCGAAGCCGGCGACTGATCCCATTGGCTCGCACTCATAGTTGGAGATGTTATCACTCTGAAATTGAAACAAATTGCAGCGTTAAGTATGTATGTAGATACATTAGAGTCCCGCAGACTTTCTTTCTACACTTCAGCTAAAATTATAGCTACATAGCTAGAAGAGATATCTTTTAGAAATATGCTCACACTTCTTTGTTTGAATATGTGTTTGTATTACTATTATTCTATCGTCATTCGGTTTTTTTCTCAACCAAATAGTGTATTTTTTTTTAATTGACGCATGTTATATATACGTCGTTTCTGTTTTAAGGAAAACACATAAATGTGATGAGTTAAAATTTTAGACCTGTGTGCTATTAATTTTATTTCAAATCTATTATTTTATTTTATTTTATTAAATGCATTACAAATCTAGACCATATAAAAGTAAAATGTTAGCTTAAGAACACTTGATACTATGTTTTGTAGTACCTAGGTAGATACGAGGATGTAGAAAGGTTAAGTGAAAATTGCATATGAATATCATTGTATACGAGTAATATGTAAGTGTTCTTCTGCTGCCATTTCGTTCGTTTTTGAATATTTTAACGGCTATTTATCTATTAAGTTACTTCCTCTCATAATACATTTATTATAACCTTATATGTCAAAATATGCTGCAGCATATGCAATTAAATAAATTAATATATATCGAGCTCAATCTACTACAAATGCAACCATGTGATCATTGCTACGATTATTTCATTTGGAAAGCCGTTGTCAACTTTTAGAATAGAAACAGAAAAACTTTTTCTTCTTCTTAGTATTCAATGATGTCTAACGATATTGCTGCGAATGTATACCTCATTGTGAAAAAGTCCTATTCCTGATAATGTAATCGATAACTATGTTTGTCAGAATGCTTTTGATCAAACCTACGTCCAAAACTTTACTTATATTCCATCAGGAACAATACTCCTTGCTCCTAACACTACTCATCAGCAAATATTGTACGCCTTCAACTTTTTCGCTAAATCTCTGCTTTGCAAAGATTAAGCGAAACAGTTTCCTTTGTAGAGCAAAGGTTTAGCAAAACAATTGATTGCTTAACGAACGATTGAAACAACTTAGCCAGTCAATGCATAAATGTTTCACGTTGTGCATGCATATTACTATTACGTGTTGTTACTAAATTTGATATGGAGAACGGCGCGTGCACACGGATCGTTGTTTCATTACGTTCCATTACAAAAAAGAAATCTTGATAATGTAAAATATTTGCTGATGAGTTGTGTTAGGGGCAAGGAAGAGAGTATGGTTTCCTGAGGGAATATAAGTTTTCAAACTTCCCAAACATCTAACTCGTAGAGAAATATTTACGGTTGAGAATTACGGATGAAATGCGCTTTCATCTTCGGCCTTACTGGTATTTTCATCAAAGCCTTTGATAAGGCACCTCAGTGGCTTGAATTTGTTATTAGAAATACAGAGTAAATATCAGAATCATATCATTGAGACTGGACGTTTTAAAATAACAGAATCGATGTCCTGAAGGCCAAGCGATTTTCTATAGTAGAGTGAAAGAAACTATGGCTTTCCTTATGCTACGACATTCATGTAGCAATACTAAGGCGAAAGGGTAAGGCACACTAGCGCCACCAATTGATAATTTGACAATTACTAACGGACCGGACCTTTTTTTAAACATTGCGTACCGTACGATAACAGGAAAGCATCCATAGTATTTATTTAATAATTGTGCACTACTTTTTGTTGCGTGGTTTATTCACAAAATGGTCTATCGCATTTATTCACAAACAATGGCCACTTTTGGTGTTAGCGAATGAATACAAAAACAAACCTAAAAGTAGTGCACAATTATTAAATAATAGATGTTTGCCTAGTGTCGGAAGGTCTACAATGTTTGAAAAAAAAATCCAGTTTAGCAGTTATCAAATTAAATCCATTAGCGGCGCTAGTGTGCCTTACCCTTCGCCTTAAGTTGTTAGTGTAATGTGTTCTTTACGAATACCCTGAAAATGTATTTTCTTGTAGATACAATGGTCCACTTATAACGTTCTTTACTAAATTCCAATTGTCTATTTTATTTAAACCATCTTATAGCCTATTTGATCGCACTGATGCTGGGCAAAGGTCTCTCCCATTCCTCTTCTAAGATATCAAATAAAATCAAATAAAATATATATTTATTGCGAAATATAGGTAGTATTTGGTTATACCCATAGTGCTTATAATTAGTTCAGTTCATCCCGCCAATTCCGGCTGGGCTAGCCATGCGGCCGCTGCACACATCGTATGGACCAACTCGGTGGTTATTTTAGCCCACAATTCATGCGGAGACACACGTCAATATTACAATCGTTTTAAAATAGTTGACACGGATACCTAACACAGCAGTTGAGGACACCTATGTTAGCATTTATTTATTTTTGAAAAGCTCTAGCTAGAAAAATCGGAGTTTCATTCGATTTAATTCGCAATACGGGAGACTGCTTATATCCCACAAGGCCCTATATTAGTTATTTTAAGATTAAATGTTTTTGTACTTTTGAACTTCATCGTTTTATCAATTCGTATCATGTTATGTGTATTGCGTGCTAGCAACGTCTTTTTTCAGACAAACAATAACAGAAACTAGGAAATCTTGACCAGTAGTGAAACAATGCTAGTTGTATTCAGGATACCTACTTGATATTTCTATTTAAAGATAATAAATAAATGAATGAATCATTGCGTTATATTTGAAGAAGGACAGCTTATAACACCGCCCTACTTTACAAGGATTCGCGGAATTCCTTTACAAGGAATATTAACACATTAATATTCTTTGTTGAAAAGAAAAAAGTTTCAGGAACATTCGTATTCACATAAGGTACAGTGCGTATTTTTCCTAATGTCTCTCGGTAATCATCGCATTTCTGAATACCGACGAATATAAATTTCCATGTCCATAAATTATTAGATTTATCACGTATAATAATTTGAAATCAAAACAAGGTATTTTATGGTTATTTTGTTTTGATTTTTTGTGTGAACTATATAGAGCAGTAAAACTATAAATCGCAAATCAATTATGTAATGACACAGAGGCTTTTCCTCTCGTTCTAAAATAAATTAATAATAAGTAAAATGAGTAGTAGCAACTCTATGGGTAGATAGGTAGGTATATGGATATAACTGGTAGAAATCCAACGACAGCCGAAACACGAAGTTTAGTTATTAGATGCACTGTACATATATACTTCTACAAGAGGACGTTATAATTAATTGGGCCCCGTGCGACTATTCCTTATCATTTCAATTGTCATTTATTAGTGTCATACGACCATCGCATCGTACGGTATTTTGTAAACTTTGTTTTACATCGGTATTTTTATACTTATTCACATCGTATAAAATTAGAAAACATCCTTTAAAATAAATGGAATGAGATGTTTTGTCAATACCTAACTACTTTAAAATGAATAATACCTGAACATGTACGTAGTACCCATAACTATTGTTGTTTTATCAAAAGATATAAAAGTAAATAAAGTTTTCTTAACGTAATAAAACCTTTTAAACCTAGCTTAGGCTCCAGTCCATCCAAATATTGTATCCTCGATAAAGTTATATTTGTATACTTTGGTAGAAATTATTTTATTTTTCATAAGGAAGTCTTGCGTCTAATATAGGTATAGTAAAAAAGGGGTGTTATTTAAACGGTCAGCAAATTTCCACGCAATTTAATTCCAATGTAGCGCTATTATCGCTTTTAAGAGTGCCATTTGAATTTTTTAGATTTGTGATTGGAAATTGATTATTGCAATTGTGTTTCAAGAGTAACTCACCAGACGATGCAATACCCTCCCCTCGCCCCGATATCCCCGCGTACCCATTGATATATTAAATGTTTTACATTTCCAATTGCTATTTAGGAAATGTATAGATTACCTAGGAAATGTGTCTAATATAATTTATTTCACACATTTCCGGGCGATTTTAGGAATTACATACATTTCCTAGGAATTATATACAATGACGGATTACATACATTTCCGTTAACATATATACTCCATATAACTTATGTACTATAACATAACTGTATTATAACTACGGGGTTTATCAATATTAGCTTTGACTGAAACGCACGAATAATACTCATGCAAGTCAATAGTTAACACGCGTTCGAAAAAAGTGGCCGTATGAATGTATGGATCCTTCGATCAACAATACACTAGATAACGCCTCACGAACTAAAACAAATCTCAAATATGGCACTGGCTGACTTTACTATAAATAGAGAAAAACTATCCTAAGTTTTGATAATTTCAACCTAATTTATACTTTTTTTGCAAGGAATAAAGCACAGTTTTGATTATTAAGACATTCACTTCATTCGTATTTCGTTAGCAAAAAAATGTAATCGGTTAGCTAAAAGAGCTAGTTGGGCAGCAACTTATGGTCAGCAAATATTTCTAAATCAGTCTGCAACTTATATCATTCTGAACAGCAGTCTTATGCCGCTCCCCCCTTCCGTGACTGGTCATCGCTACGCTGCGCTTCGCTCGAAAAAAAAAAAACTGAACCTAACCAACAGTAAAGATTTATTATGCTGACCGATTGTATAATTCTGCTGACCAATTAATAATTTTGCGTTACAACTATTTATTTTGTTATACAAATAAATTATTTCCGTAAAAAAGTAGTAGTAAGTAATATAAATTCCGTAGAATTCCGGCTTCTAATGGCTTGTGTGTATTGTATGTTGTAAGGCGTGACTCGTGCGACTTGATGAGCGCCTTTTTAAAGTAGGTGATGCATAAGCCCGCCGTATTGATCGATGGGTGAGCTTTAGTGAGCTAAAGTAATATTAATAAATAACTTCCAACCAATACTTACCACAGAAGAAAGAACAAGCCCAAGGAGATCTGAGTCCGAAGTGTTTGGTGGTGGTGGTGGTGGTGGTGGTTGTCGAAGGACGTAACTGTCCGGTGAGGGCGCCATCGTGGCACTGAAATTGAAAACGTAACACGTTATTTTTGGAAAATCTTATATAGGTAGTTACTTACACGAAAATAATATTCCTAGGTAGTACCACGGTTAATTAGTATCGCGGTTTTTTTATCTTTGTAATTTCTTGTTAAATTAATTAAAATTAACAATAAACTGATAATGATGGCTTCATTATCAGTTTATAGATGTCCTATTTAAGAGTCTCTAATCTGCCAATTCAATAGCCTAATTTTGACATTAGGGCCATGGAAAAATTGTCAAAATCAGGCCACCGACACACGATTGAATCACATTCCAGAGCAAAAGGAGAGATTGTTGATAATTGCCGTTCCTTACAGCAATAACTATCTTATAAAATAATGAAAAACCAAATCAGAAATTCAATTTTGATTAAGCATTGCATAAGAAATAACTTTTTTTTATTAAGTACTTAAACAAATGAAAATATGAAGATTTGTGGTGCAAACAATGTATGGGGCGTCGACCAACTCCTTTAACTCTTCTTTTTTGTCATCAGGAGGCGCTGCTTCAATGCCATACAAATTTTAGTTTTCTTTCGTGATCTAACGGTGAAAAAGCCTCGCACTAGGCACTCGGTGCATTAGTAATTTCAATCGTAGGTACTAAGAGTATGGGAACGTATATTTGTAACACTAAATAATGTTTTACATTTAAATATTTATATCGTACCCTTTCAACGCTAATGACGGATATATCAGACAAACCATTTCCGTGCCCACCACGCCATCCAGCGACTGATATATCAGACAAATAAAGTAGTAGAAACCAATATTTTATTTTTACGGACGGAGCGCGCCGGGTCTGGCGTCGCGTGCGCCATCTCTGACGGGACATCAGTTCAGTTCAGGGAGTTCAATTCCCGGTCGGGTCAATTTGGAGAAAACTGTTTTTCTGAATTCATTTCGGGTCTGGGTGTTTTTCTATGTTTATGTATATTTATCCGTTATCTTGTTTAACCATATTAACGAGTTTCAATAGAAGCTTATCTTGGTCTAGATAATTGGTGTGAGCGTAAACAAATTTAATTTATTATTTATTTATTTACATGCCTGAAAGATTTTATTAAAGTTTTTGTCGGTATTTCCAAACATTTAATATCTAAAGCATAAAATAAACTTACAATTGTAGATTTCTTTAAGTCTTTTCATTTTAATTTCTAATAAATTTATTTCAGTGTCGCCCTCGTATGTATGTTTAATTTGTGTCGTAACTATTTACTGTATGTTTAGTCTTAAATACTCTTTTTTGTTTTGTGAAGTAGCGCCATATTGTACAAAAGATGTATGAGATCAACATCTTGACTTGTAGGTCAAGAGAATATACAATTAACTATTTTAGTCGTGTTTTCTCAATTTCTAAGTAGTTTTAAATTCATTTAATATTTAGGAATAGCCTTATTACCGGCTAATTTTAAGATAAAAATCTTTTATGTAAAATTATTAAGTTTTGCTCGTAGGTAATTTGGAAATAGTAACGCAAGAAAACTGCAGATCTTTAGTTTACATACACACATTTGGCAAATGGAAAATAAGTTTAATTAAACCATTTGTACAAAAAGTTTCATTTTCTTTTATGGTGTTTTGCTATTTCGAAATATACCTACCTACCTAATAAAATAAATGCAATGATTTTAAATTCACTACCAGCAAGCAATGTCGTCATCCAATCTAAAAAACTTGCGTAACCACAACTGACCAAGAAGCGGATTGCAAAATATATGTAACAAATAAGTAGATACTTTCGAATAGATACGGTATGTTTCGAATAGTTTTACAGCAACATACACACGTTTTTTTTCTTTTTCATTTGTACCGTGGTACCTGTTTCACAATTTTTTACTTCAACACCATACACACTTTTTTATCATTTATACACCGGGACAGTACTTTTCCTTTATATATAATCTGATGGGCGTGAACTAGTGACTATAATCCTGAATCCCGGATTCTGGCAAATCTCGGATGCTACAACTACTGAGGAACTGGCTAGTTTTTCCTATCTGTCTGTCTCTATCTTTCTCTTTTTCTATCTGTGGGAGGGAAACACCACTATGCTACTAACAAATAAAAAAATACTAATAGGTATTACGTAGGTACGTAAGATTAAGTACTGGTTTTACTATGGTGACAAACGAAAAGATGGCGGTAACTTCTGTTAATCAAACATTCTACTAGTAATCAAGCAATTCGTTAATAAGTCCAGCTCCAGAACTCCAAAGTTCTAAGACCAGTGGGTCTAATCACCAAACCACAGAGGCGGGCGTTTCAAAACAACTGTTTAATAAACACCATTATGAAGTATAAGATGGATAGGTTTAATACGTTTAGCTATATAGGAAAGTGAGTCACCATCGCATCGTCAAGTTCAAGGTCCATTCGTGTGCCATTACTCTATATCTATGTTTAGTATACACGTTTTTCTAGTGACGTCAAGCTACGATGTTTAATACACGATGCAAACAACTGGAACGGGTTGAAAGCATGTGGCTTTTGTATTCATTATCTATGAAGGTACATACCTACTAAGTAGTGCAAAACAGTACCATTTCTTTATTTGGTCGATTCAGCAGACACTCGAAGCATGACGCTTGTATGTACATGATTTAAAACTCGGATGTTGTCGACCCTGAAGCCTTAGGGCCTAACAAATAAACAGATAGGTAGGTATTACGTACTTTGTTTGTTCCCAGCGTGTAACAAACGGAATAACTATTCAAAGCTTACACTCTGGGTGCCTAGTGTGAGTTTTGTTTACTATCCGTATTCATTCGATTACATTTACGAAAACAAAAATTAGTATGGCATTGAGCAGCGCCTCCTGGCGGCATACGAGAAGAATTAACATTTTGCCATAGAAATTCTCGTTTTCGTTAACGTGGTCGATGGTGAATGAAACTCGCACTTGGCACCCTGTTTATAGTGTAACTTTCATTCACCATCCGATTACGTTCATGAAAACGAGAACCTTTTTGTGTGGCAATAGAGCAGCAAATACAGCCCATGCTGGTAGGCTACTCTTGACGCAAACTCAATCTCAATACAATTCCAATGCGATTATTATGTATCGATATTGGGATAAAATTTGCAATTTCGGAACGTCCCATCTCGATAATAATTTGTTCACTCAATTTCCACGCAATTTAAATCTAATGTAGCGCTATTATCGCTTTTAAGAGAGCCATTTGAATTTTTTAGATTTGGGATTGGAAATTGATTATTGCAATTGTGTTTCAAGAGTAACCCACCTGGTTTGGGACATGAAAAGAATCAGCTGCCTAACTTCCCGTGCATGTCGTAAGAGCCGACTAAGAGACAAAAACCTATATACTTCCAAGATACTCCTATATAACAAGACAGATGTAGCGTCGGGTTACAAATGGCGGGTATACTTTAAGTCGGTGATTTCGATACTCACTCCACTCTTTTTTTGGGAGAAGGACGTGAGGGTATGTGTGAATGAACTAAAGCAGCGCCACCTTATGACAAACGAGGTGACTTGCATTTTTACCATCCAAATACTTGTTCTCGTTAGCGTGATCGAAAGGCGAATAAAACTTGCACAGGCACTGACTTATTATGCCTACATGCCCAGTTATTGTACCTACTGGATCTGGACTGGTCAAACCGGAACACAACCCAGACAGCACGCTGTCTGCTGACTGATTTACGACTGCTGAAATAGGTAATATTCAAACAGGTTTTGCAATGTTCCCTTGCAGCATTGCTTTTGAACCTTTTATAATCCCTTTCCTTGGCTTACTTATTCATGGTGTCATTGATAGGATGTCAGGAGGGCGATTTATAAATCTCACCGGTGATCTTGAAATTTAAAGTTACTTACATATGAAATAGGTACATTACGAAATATAATATTTTGCATTAGTAGGATTTACAATTTGTGAGTTCTCGGTGTCAAAAATAAGTTAACGTGACCTTGATTATGAGAAAATGTAGCACTCGTAATTCATAGCAAAGCGTGAGAATTAGTCACCGGACCGGTTCAAAAATCGCTCCCCTGTAGGTATGACAAAAATCATTCGTTCATTCATGAAAATAAACACTGACAATAAAAGATTAGTTAGTTAGAAAAAAATGCATGACATGAGTGTTGACAAACGTAACAAATCAACGCAAAATCACTTTTAAAATACTTCCAGGAAGTCCTCTTGGTTTCTAAGTAAAGTCCCATGTTTATGTTTATGTTTATGTTAACTGATAACTACTTTTACTCAAGGGGTTTAAGAGGAATATCATTTATCATTAAACTGTCATCATTAACTAGCATTATTAAACTTATGGGTAGGTATTACAAATTTATAAATTTGCTTGTTTGCATAATTATTGCATTAATCACAAACCACTTTTGAATTAAATTAAATAGTGGTCCAACAGTATCAAAGTTATGCTTTTTCAAAAAATAGGTTATAAAATGGAGTTCCTTCCAAATTTAAAAATTATGGTGAAAACTCTGATGCCATAGAGATTAGAGAAGGCTACACAACCTGTCACAAACATAAGTTCTCCCGCCTGAACATGAGCATAACCCTACTTTTATATTTTGTTTTTTTTTATACCTACTTCATCAAAATATTATTATAACTGTTGAATGCCATAGCATTGGTTAGAACCAACAGTAGCATCACAAACAAGGAACTCCAAAATGTAATGGACAAAAAATACCCATCTACTAAAATTATATGCTACGAGGTCTTATCCTATGACGGAATTAATGAAACCCGGTAGCGTATTATTCCATCAATGTAAATAATAAGAGATAACAATACAATCAAAGATATATTATTTGACCCCATCAACGGAGTAAGCGAAACATTAGACAGTCGTATGGTTAAGCGAGACACTTCACAATCTTTTGCAATATGATTACAGTCCTCCCGCTCTAACAAAGATATGCAGTGAAAGCTACGCTATGACGGAATGCAAAATCATCTAGGTGTGTTAAAAAAACACTAAAATGAACCGGAAAAAGAGAGAAAATTGTACTTACAACATTTTGAAAATAGTGCGTGAAAGCACACGCAGGTGTGCAAACGTTAAGGTACTAGAAACCCATCGCAACGGCAATAATAGCACGGATAAACAAAATACACGTCTATTAGCACTGTAACATTGATGAGTAATGGAAAGAATGAACGAATGAACGAACGAGTAACGACGCGAATAACGAATTCGCGACGCATGTGAATGAGTAGAGGTTTAGGGAGGGGTTCAGGGGAATCGAGAAGTAGGTATCGATGTACTCGAGTAGGTATAAGTGTATATTATTTATAATCTGCAGTATTGCATCGATAAAGCGAAGTCCCAGAGCTTTACAGAGTTCGCATATTCTACCTATCGAATTTTAGTAGCCTGTATCTAGATAGATAACAGAAAGCACTGTCACGTCATGGACTATTGGGGTGAAATTGTTTTGATTGAATAGCTCCCCCAATGTGAAACTTAGGGATCCATAAATATTAAAAGCTGTGTGGTTGTCTATCACTCTAAAATTATTTAGGCCTCCTAAATGCCTGCTATGTAGGGTTCCAATTCCAAAGAGATTCTGTTTATAGTATACAGGAAACGATTTTTGAACCAGTGACCAATTCTCACGCTATGATGATTGATGATTAAATGCTTACGAGTGCTCGTTTTTCTCATATTCAGTCACTGTTATCGTAGTTACCAAAATGTTACCACTTTAAGCCCGTGTTCGTCGCCAATACGGGATGACAGCTAGGAAGCAGGTGGATTGTTGCTAAGGATTCCGGGCAAAGTAACATAATATCATTGGGAGAAGGGCCTGCCTCTGTGACCTAGTTGTTAAGATCACCGGTCTCAGACCAGGTCCCGGATTCAATTCCCAGCAGGGTAAAACTTATATTTAATTTACAAGTAATAAAAGGACTTGGGAAAATTAAAAAAAAGTTTATTTATACCCTATACCATTATAGAAGACGTTATTCCAATAAGTATAGTTTTTGTTTCACTTCGGTACGATAAGTAGGTATTTACAAAGTTATAGTTATAGAGGTACATAATTAATTTGCTTAAAACCCGCTTAGTTTGCTGGCAGATCGGATGACGCGACGTAACCGTATCCGACAGCCGCATAGTGATCTTTACGGAAAAACAAAAGCACGTGGTGATTTTTAAAATCTTTAAAAAAAATATTGTGAAGTAATTATCAGTACTTAACTACAGAAAAAAAAATTGTCATATTTTAAGTTGAAACTAATAGAACAGAAAAAATAATTAAAAAAATCCGTTCCCACCCTCATTATTATTTTAATTTTTGCATTTACAATGCTATACTATGTAGTTAAAAGTTTTTACTAGAAAATATCAACCACTCTTTTTTTTTTTTTTTTATACATAGCACGGCAAATGACTCCATTTTACCTGATGTTAAGTGAATATGGAATCCAGATGCGATGACAACTGGTGCAGCGCGAAAATAACGCAGCATCAGTTACCCTCACTCTGCCGGCCCACAAGGTGCCTCTTCACGCCTCGTTTGAAGGACCCCATATCATAGGAAGGAGGGAAAACGTGTGCAGGCAAACTATTCTATGTTTTGGAAGTGCGACAAAAAAATGAGTCACCAAATTTCTTAGTGCGTGATGGAATATTTGAAACAGTGAAGCGGTGACTCCGGAGAGCAGCACGCGTACTCCTATGGAGGAAGGGAGAAGGAGGGATGAGGTCAAAGAGTTCTTCAGAGCACTCGCCATGGTATAAACGATAAAACACGCTGAGTGACGCAATATCTCTACGCAATTGCAGAGTTTCGAGAGTATTTGTGACTTCTGCGTTGCTGATAATGCGTACAGCGCGACGCTGCAATCTGTCCAAAGCATCGAGAAGGTACTTTGCGGAACCGTCCCAGATGTGCGAGCAATACTCCACGCAAGACCGTACCTGTGTCTTGTACAAAAGGCACAACTGGTCAGGCGTAAAGAATCGCCGCACCCTGTTCAGAATACCGAGTTTTCGTGAGGCTGTTTTGATCACGGCTTCGATGTAGTCTCTTTGGTTTAGATCGCAGCGAATCGTCATACCGAGCATGTTGATACTGCTCTGCAGGCTTAGAGATGTACCCTGAAGAGTTGGAAGGGGAAGGAATGGTGACTTTTTTGCCGTGAACGCACACACCTGTGTTTTCTTGGCATTCAACTCAACAAGATTATTGGAGCCCCATTTAGATATGAGGTCCAATACCCGATTGAGCTCAATGACAAGATTCACCCGGTTAACTTCGGTTTCGACCCGCCCGGCCGCTAGGTGACCGTTATATCCCCCATGCACTGTGCTATCATCTGCATAGCAATGAATATTTCCAAGTGGAAGCATATCATTGATATGCAGAAGGAACAGCGTGGGGGACAGAACGGAACCTTGAGGGACACCAGCGTTCACTGACATGAACCGCGAAGCGCATCCATCAGACAGGACACGGATTCTCCGCTCATGTAGGAAGCCAGCGACCCAGTTGCAGAACTGAGCAGGCAGACCGTATGCCGGGAGCTTGGAGAGAAGAGCTTTGTGCCAGACCCGATCAAAAGCCTTGGCTATGTCAAGGCTAACAGCCATCGACTCACCACGCTTGTCAATAGCCTCACCCCAGAGATGTGCAACGTACGCTAGAAGATCACCCGTTGATCGTTTCGGCCGAAACCCATATTGGCGATCATGAATTATGGAGTGTTCTTCCAGGTAGTGGACTAGTTGTTTGTTTAAAATACGTTCCATGATTTTGCACAAAACTGAAGTAACGGCTATGGGGCGGTAATTAGATGGGTCTGACCGATCTCCTTTTTTCGGGACCGGTTGCACATTAGCTTCTCTCCAAGATTCCGGCACACAACCAGAAGAGAGCGAGAGACGGTAAAGGCGCGTTAACACGGGGGACAACTCCGCTGCACACATTTTCAGGACTATTGCTGGAATGCCATCAGGGCCATTAGCTTTCCGGACATCGATTGACTGCAGCTCCGCACGGACATCACACTGCCTGATTTTAAAATCAGGCATAGTGTGGCCACAGTGAGGAATTGAAGGTGGCTGTGCATTGCAGTCATCGATTCGGGAGTTAGCTGCAAAGAGTTTGGCCAGGAGATCGACCTTCTCTTGCGGCTTGTGAGCTAAAGTCCCGTCAGGACATCTCAGTGGTGGCAGCGAGGGTTGGCAGAAATTGGATTGCACGGCTTTGGCCAGACGCCAGTAGCTACGGCTGCCCGTAGGATGTGTCAGAAGTTCTTGGCCGACCCGTGCAACGCGCTGGGCATCCGCTCTAATGTAGGCTCTTTTGCAAGACTTGGTGGCATTATTATAGGCTGCTTTCAGCGAGCGAGTTTCGGGATCCCCAAGAGCTTTACCTCTGATCCAAGCGCGGTATGCCGCCTGCCTGTTATCGACAGCGTTGGCACACTCACGGTTGAACCATCGGTTGCGCCGGCCTTTGCTGACGAGATAGGAGTGCGGAATATAGTATTCCATACCTAACACTATCTCATCAGCAACTGCAATCGCACTGGCTGTCGGGTCCTTCCCACTGAAGCAGCGCTGCCCCCAAGGAACGGATGCGAAATAGTCCCGCATACCATCCCAATCTGCCGACGAGTAGTGCCAAATTTGGCGTTTCGATACCGCTGAGGGCGGTAGCGGGGCCAGAGGCGCTTTGCTGGATACCAAGCAGTGGTCCGAAGATCCTAAAGGAGCTCGAACTTCCACTCGGTAACCAGCTGGGCGACTCGTCAGCAGAAGGTCCAGCAAAGAGGGCGCGTGACCGACTATATCTGGGATCCTGGTGGGCTGGTTCACCAATTGAGTCAGGTCGTGCGTGAGAGCGAATGCGTGGGCAGTTCTACCGGCATGGTCAGTTTTGGAGGAACTTAACCACAACTCGTGGTGAGCATTGAAGTCCCCCAAAAACACCAATTCCGCCGAAGGAAACCGCTCCTGCGCTTCATCTGCCACCCGACTAAGGTGTTCTATAAGTCGAGTTGTCTCCATGTCGCCATTATGTGATCGGTAGACGCAGACGTAGACACGGCTATGAGAGCCCAAGTCGACGTGTACCACAAGGAGGGAAAAGGAAGGGTCCTCCAGACAGCGCAGACGGCGACAGCAAACGTCCGTCCGAACAAACAAGCAAACTCCGGCTTTGGCTTTAAAGGATTCTTCAAGCACAAAGCCGGGATAGTGCAGGTAGGTGGTGTCAGCTGGACAGATTATTTGTGTCTCCGTCAAAAACAACATTGCTGGCCGTGCCGTCTCAAGATGGTGGTGGACGGCATTGAGGTTTGCATGGAGTCCGCGGATGTTAGCGAACTCGACCTCAAACGGTATGGTTGTGGTGGGGGTGTGCACCGCTGTAGGACCAGTTTTTGTTTTAGGCGCTGTCATGGTGGAGAAAAAGAGGGAGGCGTGAATCGAGGAAATGCTACCGCGATGCAAATAGTCAAAGTGCAGCGGCCTGTTTCACCAGGGATCTGCCTAAGTTGAGTATCATTAACCCGCCGAACGGAAGGGCCCCCGAACCCCCCCGGGAATGGCCGCCGGGACCCCACCTTCCGGTCACCAACCGGCACGACGGGCCACCCCGAGATTATGCGTGGCATGGTGAGGCAGCCTCACGAGCTGGTTAGGCTCGCTTGGGCCCCTGTACTGTGCCACGGGCGGCCAGCGGGACAGCCGTTTCTACGGGTCTCCCTGGTCGGCGGGTTAATAAGGTCTTCCTGGCACTGGTTAGACGGAAGCCATTACAGACCAGATGCATCGCAGCACCATCCACTCGAGCTCTGGTTATACGCTGGCTGATCCCGAAACGCGACCGACAAGCGGTCACTTGACGGGTTTTACACCATGCGTACGGTGGTCACTAACCAGACGGGGCAAGCCCTACCACGCAGTGGAGCATATGGGAGCTCTAAATTCCGTTAGTCGCCTCTTACGACACCCACCGGAGGAGAGGGGCGGTGAATTGTATTCTTTCTCCGTCACCGCACGGACTCTCGGGAAGCTAGAGTGGGAATCAAACCCACGACCTTTGGATTACCGGTCCAATATAATAATCTCAGGGGTCTCGGTAGCTCAGCGGTCATAGCATGTGACCGGTAATCCAGGTGTTGTGGGTTCGATTCCCACTCGAGCTCCCCGAGACTAACAACCTAAAATGTTATTGTGTGTGTGCATTATTGTGCATGAAATAAGAGAATTGGTGAGGTATAAAATTTTAGTTAGAATTTCTGTCAACTCATGGACAAATTATGGCATCTTTTCCTGATAATGCATAAAAAAATTAATAATGTAACCAATAAATTTCAAATTCAATTCAAATCATTTATTTCAGAAAACAGGTTCCATAGTGTAAATTATGATGAAAAGTACTACTATCCGGTGTGGAGCTTCACCCAGTGACGCAGCAGCGGACTTACCCACCGGTCTTTAAACACACTCAGAAGACCGCTAGTGCTAGAACGGAACCTGGCGAGCATGGAGGCAGATCTTTTCTTATTATGGCGTAGAAGTTATGTGTGCCTCCGCAAACATCCCTGCCATGACAGCCCTAACAGTATCCTGAGTGCGTTGTTATATTTGGACACGTAGGTCGCTGTATGCTCGGATCGCTGCGTTTAGCTTGCCCAAAGGCTGCACGTGTAAAAAGATTGGGAGTATGCTTTAAATAGAGTAATCTTTACTGCATTCGTACATCGTGCAAACCTTCGGGCCAGCATATTACATCGCACAGTCAGCGACCTCCGCTCCCTTTCGATATCCATGTTATCCTTCAGATCGTCAGTGACCCAGTGACCCAAGTACTTGAATTTCATCACCCAGCTCGAAGAACTACCGCAGAGCGAGACTCCATGGACATCAGAGTAGTTGATGGATCTCGACTTAAACATCATGAGCTCACTTTTTTGACGTTGTACTTGAGCCCGTGGGTCACCGCATAGGACTCACAGATAGCCACGACTCTTTAGACCCCCAATTGATGGGCTCAGCAGAACCATATCGTCTGCATAGCGCATATTGTTCATGCACACTCCATCAATATGACAACCTATATGTTCTGCTGAGCTCACCGATCAGGCTATTCATGTACAGGTTGAAAAGGCGGGGCGAACTTAACCCCCCTGCCTCACCCCGCATTGCATACTGTACACGTCGGATTGAGCTCCTGCCCATCAAACACAATTTTTCTGATTGCAATACCAGTGTAAATTGTGTTGAAAATCTAATCATTTCAATATATCGTTACAGAATTTATAATAATTACTAATTTATTTATAATCTCTTTCATTCCATCTCACTTTATTACTAGGTAAACTCAAAGTTGATACCTTTTGATTTATTTTAGTAATTTTGAAATAAATTAAAAGTAAAAAACCCTTTTAAAAAACAAGCTTTTATTTAAATGCGCTAAAAAGAAAAAATAAACTTTTACTTTAAAACTTATCACGTCCCGACCCGGCATGGGGTGCGGGTTCGAATCCCGCTCGTGAATTTTTTCAACACTTTGTCTTTTTTCAAATTGTAATTTGTGCGCATCAATAGTTGCGTTAAATTATATATAAATAATCATTATTTTAGTCATGTCACATTGAAACATAACCGGGTAATGATCAGAATGGTAAACTGAAGAGTCGGTAATGAAATGTCTCGACGCGCCCGTCACTACGCACAATGGTCTAACCAGCGCCGTGGGCCACTGGCCAAATATACAAAAGTATGGGTGTCCTTAGGAAGAAGCTTACCATCTACACAGACCCATTTCTGATCATCACACACAGAACTTAGTTCATTAAAGAAACGCGAGCTAGGGCGCGCGTTAAAGTCGCCAAGTATAAGAACTGACTCCGTACCATTTCCTTCAATGATTGCTATTATCTCACTAAGACATTGTGTAAACCGAACTAAGTTGTCACTCTTACCATTGTCAAAGGGCATATAAATCGAAAATATCAGCATAGGACGATTCTCGTATACGATTTTGATTGCCACTAATCAATCACTTTCACACTTCATAATAGAGACCAACGGAAACATTAATGAAAATCTTTTAGACTTTTATTTTCAAACATTTAATTAGTTACCTGCCTTAATATAAAAAAGAAATAAAAAAACATAATTTCAAATACAAACAAACTATGATGACCAATACAAACTTAATCTAACTGCTATTTGTAATATTAAAAAGATAATATTAAATTACAAGCTTGAATCTTATGAAAACGTCATGCTGTAACATTCTAAGTTTGCTATATTAACTAAAGCTACAGTCTTGGTGTTGCAGAAATCAGGGAGGCATACTAATCTCACTCGCTGACCATCTTCACCTGAAAAAAAATATATTATCTCACAAACATATGAAATATCTGGTATTCGTAATAACAAATAATAATAAATATTTGGGAAAATATAATAGCATTAATTAACTGAGCTCTACTCTGTTAATCAAAATCATGTTTTTAACCGCTGCCATCTCATATAGCGACACACAAATTTCATTAAAAAAATAGTAACAGTGTGGTGCACTGTTTAATGCACAGCCAAGTGCTTTGTAATGTATATATTTCAAGGTCATATTATGTATCAATTTAATTAAGTATCCACTGATTATTACAAAAATATGAATTCATCAGTAATCAATGAATTGCAGTCATTGATCAATATATAAGTCACATTGAGTGGTTACATAACCACTCAATGTGACTCATATATTATGTATGCAGCCACATGGACAATATGGACACTGTGGTCACTGTTATGTATACTGCGAGACAGATTTACATATCAGTGATCACTGATCACTGTATTACATTATATTTATTTATTTATTTTGAAGTATTGAAATTTATATGAATGAAAGTACAAAATATTTAAATATTGATAAACAAATCAAACCAAGGTTATTTTGCTAAATCAATTAAAGAAACAGTAAGGTTTTAATTATCTAATAAAATAATGCTATTAACTATACAAACCTTCATAAATATCAGTTGCGAATTCTTCACAATTACCACTGAAGTAAAGAGCAGGACAATTGTATATAACAAAGGGATCTGTCCCCACACAAGGTGTACATGGCACTGTGTCAGGGCATGTAGGAGCCAAATGACGCCATTGTAACGTCTTTTTCATTACTTCTATATCACTTTCCAATTTACTGTACCTCTTTATATCTTTTATGGACTCCCCTGAAGACCCTAAGCACACGAGACCTGAAATATAAATGATAATTGAATTAGAGTAATTACAACTTTACCGTTGCTATATTTAGGAGTTGAAATACTTATTATAATTATTCCACTCACCACCGACATCACATTCATAGGGATTGGATACCCTATTGAATGATTTGTACTCTATAGCTTTAGGAAACAAACCTGTAAGAGAAATGAACAACTGTAGAACTGATAACATGTCTCAAATATAATATCTGAAAGTAGTTAGATTGTAAATCCATAACATGCAAATCCTTTAGCAGCTTATGTGCAATGTATTGTATTTAGAAATAGGTTCTTCTTACAATAATGGAATGGTTTCTGAGGTAGCATAACTCCTGCAGGATCCTTGCAGCCAGGCATGAGATCCAATGGAGCTACTGAGCTCACAGCACTGCAGAATGCATCCACCGACTCCGCTGAAGCTATGACGTTTGATTCACTCAGTACATCTTCATTGTCGTTATTTGCAAATACTCCACCTTAAAATAAATTATATTTTAACATTTTTATGCTTCTACATTTTCTTAGACTTAAACAAAGCACTCTATACTTACAAGCACATGGTAAAAATGTTATTAACCCTTAACCCGTTTAGCCTCACCCGATGTTTGTGTGTTGTTGTGAATGAACCTCTAAAAGTATTACATTAGGGTTGATCTATATATTATGTTTAGAAGTGTTAAATGTCGGGTCAAGTGGGTTAATAGGGCTCTTGTCGAAACATTAGACACCAATGCAAAATTTCAACATGCTGTGGTTCAATAAAAGGGTTAATAATAATTATTCTAATTTAACAAGACATGTCTAATGGTGATGACTTATGAAACCACATGCTTTTGCTTCTCATATATCATTCTCGTATATCATTGCAACATTGCCTGGAGCCCAGTTGCCAGCTATTGACACAGAATACTACACACTACTGGCTCTTTTAGAACAGTATAGGGGTAAGAAAGAAGTATTCTACCTGCTACAATGACTCTTACAATCTTCGAAAGTTCTTCTTGGTACTGGCTTGTTCCTGATAAACCAGACAGCCACTCCAACAACAAATGAAGAGAAAAGAGATGGTCAGCCTTTTTGGATGCCATATTTAATCCAGACAGAAGCACTATATACCTTTAAACAAATTATTAATAATTAAATACAAAATAAACAAAAATATATCAAATTATATATATAACTGGTACCTGTCGCTGCTTGACTTGGATAGGGGTTTTTGAACATTACATCCTGCCCAGCACACATCTTTAACTGAGAAAATTCCGTCTTCATCTTCAGAGCCTAAACAATACAGAAAAATAAAGATTAATTGAGATTTCTAGGCTTAAGTCACATTTAAATGTATTCTTTAAATTCTTTACCTAAAACTGCACAAACAACTCCAGTCACTACTTGGTTGACATCAATGCAATCTCCAATCAATTTAATTCTCTGCAATTCATCCTCTAATACTAAGCTATCTTCATCATGCACAAAATGGGTTCTAGAACAAATAACTAACAATTAATATCTTAAAAACTGGTTAAGCAATTGTGTTATTGCTTTAGCTGATGAAATCACCTTGTTGGCTGTGGGATGATCTCTAGTTGATCAGATAGCTCCTTCAGAATACTTGGTTTTAATTGTTGTAATTTAAACAATGTTCCAATGATTATGCACGTAGTATTTTTATCACGAAGATCGCACAACTTTAAAATTTTATAGCTTGTTGACCATTTCTTTTTGACAATAGGTACCAATATATTTCTGTATGTATTGAGCCTAGCAGAATAAATGTGGGCATACTGTTTAGAGAAGTCTCTGGAGACCTGATAGAATCTTTTGGAACAATCAGCGTAATCTAAAGAATATCGTTCTATTTCTCGAGACTCAAAATCACTTTCTGGTTTTGTGGAGGTACTATTTTCAACTATAAATAACATTGTAACTAAGTTTTTAAACAATACGTAAGGAACTAAAGAATCGTACTAAACTAATAGAAAATGAGAAGATTATTAAACTACAACATAAATGTTTTAAACTTTAGCAGTAAAAGTAAATTCTACTAATTACATGCTTTGCTTTTTTTTTTTTTTTTTTTTTTAATAGTTTGTTCTCTGAGGAACCGGCTAAGGTCATAGACCATGCTGCCATGTCATTAGTTTCTTAATTTCATTAGTATTATAATCCTAAAGATGATGATGAATGATAATGGAAATGATGATGATGAATGATAATGGAAATGAGAAGTGAGAAATGATATACCCCCAACCCCTCGAGTATCTCAGTAAAGATGTGGGGCTTTACTAAGTCCTCAAGCGGACTTCTTGAGAGAATTTGATTAGTGACGTTGCACTGTTTTGTTTCATTTGCCAACACTCATGCACACTCACGAACACTTAACGGTTAATAATCCACCATTATTTCACATTAATATTCGACTTAACACAAATTTTAGAAAATAAAACAAAACCGCAGACATGACTCTTCACTTTCCCGCCAAGAAATTTACATGCTTTGCTTGCCGCTAAATGTTTTACTTTATTTTGACAGATGACGTCCGCTCATATCATAATGTTGTTAACGTTTATATTTTACCGTTTGATTGCCGATTACCGAATGACATTATTCGTTCAAAAGAACGATATTCTGACTTATTTATCGATTAAGTATTACAATACAATCGATTGCTTCAAGAAACATTTTGATTTGCGAAATAATTGGTTTTCTTGTGGAATATAGGAAATATTTTGAAAATTTCGTCGGCTGCAGGCCCAGTTAACAGCATACTATGGTATTTACTTAGCTTAACTGGGTTAATTGTGAATGAGAATCTAAGTGGATTCTCAAGTCTTGTCTTTGTGGCAAACCAAAGGCCCAGAAGATTATAGTAGCTCGTGTAGTCAGTAATAGGACTAATATTACTATACGAGCTACTATAATCCTCTATAAATCCTTAGATGTATCAAATTAAGTTTTTTGTTATTAATACTTTTTCATATAAGTATTAATTAATTAATATTTGCCCTAAACAAAAGCACAAAGCACACATAGTGCGGTGCGATGTTAATTTTAAAAAGTTATGAATAGATCAATCTGATTGGATCGATTTTTTCTAAGCGCCAAATTTATCACTCTCATCCGTACCTACCCTAAAATGGCGGGTATTCAAAAAGTTTGTTTGAATAATTTAAACATAAATATTAGAAATGCTCTTATAGTTGGTATAATAATAGCGAAAAACAGTCCTCGTACAGTCGGTGCTAAGAAGAAAAATGGAGATTCCAGAGGAGTTACATCCTTTACAATAAGAGATTCAATCATCGATACTATTAACGTCGATGTTTGGGGGTCTCAATATTTTGTTATTACATTTTACGAAAGATTTCTCGTAGGTGACGTAGGTAAGTGATACAAAAATAAAGCTTACTTCCTAGCTGGGTCTTTTTACGTTAATCACACAAATAAGCAGCATCTTTTTATTCATCTTTTCAGTTTATTCTGTTAGTAGGTATTTATGATTATTATTTGATGTAAGTAATAAATTAATTTAATTTCAGTTGAAATATCATCTCCAAAAATATGTGTTAAAAGTGGTGACCACGAAATGTATAGACCTCAGGTATTTATTGTAGTGAATTTACTAACGTTACTAACTTTCGTTTTGTTGTTATTGTTAGGTTAATCGGTAATAAATGTTTGTACGTAGTTTTTTTTTTATCTTATCATCAGCTCATTTTGTCTCTACTGCTAGGGCTTACTGGATACACTAAAGTATAATTTTAAAAATCTTCAAAGTTCTTTTTCAGGTTTCTTCGCCCTTTTATTTGTCATTGAATGAAGGATTGTCGGACGTAACGATCCACAGTGGAGACACGTTCAGCCAATATTTGCCCCTACTCCACCTCCCCTCTAAGCCTTCAGCAGCTTACTACGGCATAGCGGAAGTACTAAAACTTTCAGGTAAGAAATTAGTAAAACAAACACTTTAGTAGTATAGATTAACATAGTAGGCTTCTCTGTCCGCACGCCACTAAGCACGAGCTGAGGCTAAATAATATAGCAGTAAAAACCGTGAATTTATATTTATTATTTGCATAAATATCGTTGTCGTAATAAACTTGTATGCATACATATTATTTGTCTTACGTAGTGTGGGATGATCTTCAGCAAGGTGGAGCGATATCTAAATTTTTTAATTAAACGCAAATTAATGCAGCAGACAATATAATAAAACCGCCTCTAAGGTCTAGTAGTTCAGACCACCACTCTCAAACCCAGAGGTCCCGGATTCCCGGGTTTGATTTCCAGTGGCGTACATGTTTGTTATGTTATCTAAGTATGTCGCCATATCATTATGTTTGTAGCATTGTGTTCCTTCAGCTAGAGGTTAAATAGCCAGTGCCTCAGTAGTTGAGGATTCCGTGTAAAGTGCACCATTGGCCTTATCATCACTAACATGAGGTGAGATAAGGGTACTAACTACTACCCGAAAAATAAAAATAAAATGTAATCTTACTTATTGTAATCAAACATTTTGCATTGTTAATAAATTTTGCTTTATTTCAGAAGATAATAATGTTTACGTAGATTTGCTGGTGGTCGTAAAATCTGTGAAACCTGTCAAAAGCATAAAAACAAAAACAGGTAATTTCAAACAAACTTTTAAGTTTAAATTTGTCAGGTACTCAATAACCGTGCGTAACTTTCATAGAATTTCATTAGCATTTGTTTATTTATACCATTAAATTTTTTTTACGGTTTCATTTTATTTTTTGTTTATAGTTTTATTTATAAATAAATAACCAACACCACTTCGACAGGTGTGGACATGACAGTACGGAGCGCGGAGATCATGGATAACACAACGCCGGCCTCCCTCAACTTAGATATGTTTGATATTGATGTTATACAAAGGTACCTATATAGGTTGGCTGCAGCCTAATCAGATTTCAAGTTACCCTACATAATAGCGCGATGCACCAAAACTATTAAGGTTACAAAATATCAGACAATTTTTTTACAATTCCATTAAATGTTTCTAAAGATTTTGACGGTCATGTCACTCTTTAAATTATTTGTTACGAAATAGTCAAACGTAAGCAATGGTGCAACTGGCCATTTTAATGAGCTACCTATGTATCATAATCAAAAATAGAATGGTCCTTCGAACCGGATTTGCCTATGGTACAATTGCGAATTGCTAAATGTTTTAAGTCCTTATTTATTTTCTCTTTGTACAGGTTAGTAAATTGAAATGACTAACACCTAGAAATTTACGTATGTATCTATGTATATTTCGGAACAAGATCACTCAACCAACAAACAATATTCAGGGCAGAAGAATGGCGTCCGCTAGAAAGTGTGCTGTTCATAGCAGACGCGCGGGTTACTTGGCGACGCGGCGTGGCCGCCCAAGTCTGCTCCAGGACCGTTGTTACGCACCAACCCCACACAGCTGATGCAGAAGCGCTGCGGCTGTATATACGCAACCAGGCGAATACAAGTACGAGAATTGTCTAATTCTAGATTAGGACCCGAACCCCTGAGAGAATCTAGTAGAGAACGGGGACACGCACTAGTGCGTGATACCATTCCGTCTAGAAAACCTCTGACGGATCCCTCGGCAGCAACCAAACTGGGCCCGTATATACCTAAGCGTAGCGCAACGGCTCGATGCACTCCTCGATGGTTGAGGATTCCAGGTAAAGTGTTCTTTCATTTACGGCTAGATCGTCACTTACCATCAGGTGAGATAAGGGTTAGTAGTAGGTACCTAAGGGGAATATATAAAATGTATGTTAGGAGGCGGAGAAGCAGCCGCGTGGGCAGCGTGGAGCGGAGAGCGCAGTAGCGCGGCATCGGTGGCGCAGATCCGCGACAGACTCGCCACGGGCGCACCGTTTTGCGCCTCACTACACGCGCTGTTAACGCACCTGGACTTAGACGAAATGGATCATGTGTGAGTATCATATAACTCGTTAGGTGTCAGGACAGCGCACGATGTTTGCAGTGCTTGATGGTTGGGGTCCCAAGCCTTTCCCGCTGCAGTATCGGGATGGTACTGCGGTTATTTGCACCACCTCAGTAAGGTGGGGAGAGTGGTCGAGTTTATAGGTGGGCGGAGGATATAGGAGTGCCACTCAACCCACGAGTTGTCCCGGGACCCTTGTTGTCATGTCATTTTCCCCAATGCGTAAGCGTACGATGCTCGACTGAACGCTAATCCTCTCTTTGTTTAATTTAAAATCGTTTGGACACATTCGCAATCAAATCTTTTAAAATATAAATAATATCGATTAAGTTTTGGAATAAATGAATATCTTATTTTCATTGCAGTAGAACTGTAAAAATATCAATTTGACAAATTGAAATTATCAAATTCCACAACATGATGATTTTTCATATTTAAACTGTTTACAAATTATTTTAAATTAGTGATCAAAATGAAGAGCTACGAGTGCGATTTGCTGACCACACAGGGGAGTTGAATGCGCGGATTCCAGTCAACGTGATGGAAGAAGCACTTGGATGTTCAGTAAGTTCGCCTAATAACTAATTTTCAGGTATAATAAGGTATGCCTGTATAATATATGCATATATGCACTCGGCGTCAAAGAAATCGCACCTTTTAAAAAATGTTCTTAACCTAGGCCCACGGGCCACAAAGTGGCCCGCCAAGGCATTTGAATTTGCCCGCTAGCACTTCGGTTGGCCAGCTAGCATAGGCATAATATGGTAAGTATTTGTATAATATACTTTTTGTGTATTGTTCTCCGAGGTGCAGCGACGTGTACCAGACCAGAGCCATGCCTCCAGACGTAGCCACCGGTCTACAGGAACCGCTGGTAAACTTTTCGAACTGAAAAACGGTTTAAGTTCAGTTGTCAAGCGACATAACACTGCCGCATCCCTGATTGCAGTAGTGCAATCACTTGGGCGGCTTCATCAGCAGTGGTATCCATCTTCAAGGTCGTTTTTCTTCTGAAAGATCTTCTCGTATGTCCTCTTTAACGGTTGGATAGCGATGACCCCCATTGCACCTGTATTGACCCTTTTATACCCACAAAAAGTAGCGCAACTATATCGATTCTTTTGAAAAGCAAAATTGCCATTGTTTTGAAGTCGCATTTGTAGTGTTAAGGTTTTTTTGTAATAAACTGATGTTTTTTAAAAGTTTTTTTAATAGGCTTTGAAATGACACCAATGTCGGTGAGTTTACATACCCCACGTATGTAAGGGTTGATAAGGCTTGAAAGTCATTTTCGTAGAGCTGCGATTTCTTTGACGCCGAGTGTATAAGAAGTTTTCGTTAAACTCCGTTGAAAAGCTGAGCTTGCATGGCATTCGATAATGGCCATAGTAAGAGATAACACAGCAATTTAAATAAACAAACATAACGGTGGTACATTAAACCCTGCGTGAGTTTCGTTGACTATTTATTGTCTGAGAGATAAGATAACACCGATCATAAAAAATTATTTATCGAAATTATTTTTATACATGATCTAAATGCAACTAATACTCAAACTACTGATATTTTGCAATAAATGTGTTTTCAATTTATAACATTCACCCAAAGAATCGGATCATCACCACCACTATAAAATGATTGGTCTTTATTATAAATCGTCCCACAGCTGGACAAATCTTTCCACATTAACAAAAGCAACATGACATCGGGCTCATAACCCACCTCGCTAGCCCAAAGCGAGTTGGTGCATTTTAACGACTGCTATCTCACAACAACCGCGATCAACAGATTAACGTGCTTTCTTATGCGCGGAAGACATCATCAGCCAATTATTATAAAAATAGTTGTAACATTAACCTTAACATTAGCCTCTATAGTCGTTTTTTACAATTTCCATTTCTGACCTTGGCATAGTATTATATAGACATGTTAACATGGGTCCGTTTCGGGAATATATACATATTACCAAACATCATCCTGTAAATATATCACTTTGTAGTATTTATTGTATTTTCTTTCTTTCTTTCTTTACCTTCGGCCTTATCGTCACATTGCCATCAGTTGAAAAATAAGGCAAAACGATTCCCCGTTTTTGTGTAAAAAAAACACAGATAAATAATTTGAAAGAATTCATTTCATTTCCAAAGTCTGCAGAGCTGAAATCAATGTCATCTGAGGGCCGAGCGGCACTTCGCTGGAGGGTACTGTTGGAGCAGTGCAGTGCGAAGATCGCCGGTTCGCCCCCACGCATCCTAGTATTGTCCTTACGGAGGGCATCGTCAGCAGATCCTATCCCTTTATATTAGTCCTTAATAGAAAAACTTATATTTTAAGTAAGTATATTCTCCATAGCAAGAAATATTATATTTCTCATTTAATTTTTATTGTAAGTAAAGGACTGATTTTTTAATAATTGTAGGTATATTATGTAGGAACCGTATTCAGAGTGAACAACAACGCATTTTTAAAATAGCTGTTTAATACGATATCAGTCAAATAAATTCAAAAAAGAAAAAGAAAATGATGATTGAAAAATAAGCTCTTAGATAAAAAAAATTGAATGAATTGAATGTAAATTAAAAGAAGAAGTAAGAATGTGAAGTTTAATATTGATGTAAGACAAAACAGAATTTATTTGAATAAAATGTAATGTTTTTATAACTTTGATATTTATTTTCTTCTTTTGACTTCTAATAGAGATCATGTTTAAAATAGATAGTTTGAGAAACACTAATACTGTTTTAACAGTAACATATAATATGAGAATTAAAATATTCCTATCCATTAGGTATGTATGACCCACAAAAAAGCCGCTCTGAACATAACTAGACCACGTGCAAAGCAATATTGGCAAAGAATATTAAAATAAGTAATGAGTTTAAAAAATGACATAGTGACTATATTTAATAACTATATTAATAATTTTATGTTTATTATGTTGGCCAAAAACCAAACAAGTCACAAGTTTTAGCCTATTCAAACATAACTCCAAGGAAATATCGATCAAGCAACCACCGCGCCGTGTCATTCCACCGTTTCTTCTAATGGAGAAAACAGAACTCACATACGAATATGCGAGGCGTAGGAAGGAGTATGGAAAGCAGACATTATTCGAAGACCATGGGCCAGAGATACGAGCCAGCATCCCTAACAACCCTGCAGTATACAAGAACTACATACTTCGCAACCCGGTCCACACCGGTGTTCAGCATACAAAATCATTCTCCGAAAATTGGGTGAATTCAGAAAGGTTAGACTACTATGACTAATCTTATAAATTTAAGTAAGATATCACAGAGAAGGATCTATAAAATTATAAGTAGTCTTAATAACATTTTAGAATTACTATAATTCATCCTCAATTAAACATTTACCTATAGGTAGTAGTTTTATTTATAAAATGTTCATCAGACTACGTGGACTAAGCTATAGATTTACTATGCATAATATGCGTATATTTCAAAAAAGTGTTTTGTCCATCTATCTATAGGTTCCATTATTCGAGTTCTGGGGTCAACCACATCGAAGGCGGATGGCCGAAGGATATAAATATGGCTGATCCCGAAGCCACACAAAGATATAGACGCAAAATAGAGAAAGATGACGCTTACATTCACGCAGTAATGCATTTGGGACATGTAAGTATCACTAACATATTACAGTAGGCCTAAATTTGCTTTTTGTGTTTAATCCGATTTTCTCTAGCACGACGTTTAACAAAAAAACCCTTATACTGTTCTCTAAGTACTGATTAACTTGTTTAAAATTGTTGAGTTCGTACCTATGCAGTAGTTTATAACAATGATATGAAGATATTAAAGAAGTCGGATAAGTAAAATAGTAGCAGTAATAGTAGTAATAGTAAATAATAGTAGTAGTACCTAAGTAAATATTATCTAACCTACCGATCCGTCGCACAATGACCTATTTTACGAACGCCAAATGACCTAAACGCAAAATGACCCAAACTCAAAATGACCTAAACGCAAAATGACCCAAACGCAAAATGACCTAAACGCAAATTGACCTAAACGCAAGTTGACCTAAACGCAAAATGACCTAAACGCAAATTGACCTAAACACAATATGACCTAAACGCAAATTGCTTCAGAGTATGGAGCACAACATCCTTCAAAACAACGCATTGGACATATACCAGATATATTATTCGGAGTTGCCGCCTATAGCGCCTGTGGAACGTAGCAGTTGCCATACCGTGAACGTATACCGGGAGCCAGGGGCAAGGAGGCCGGTGCGGTCGCTGTCTTGGCAAGCTGACGGTGGAGCGAAGCTGGCTACTGCCCACGCTGATGTTGAACTTACGAGGAGCCATAGGAACCAGCAGTTCTCTTACATTTGGGATATTGGTACGCGTCCATTTATAACTTTCATGCTATACATAAAGTCAAGTATATTTTCGAATTGATAGTTCTGTGATTTAATAGCAAAGGGTAACATTGTATACCTACTCATCGCCAGATTATACCTTCATTCGAGTACGAAAAACGCATGTCACATCACATTTGCTTTAATAAGCCGGTTGTGAGTTTTATATATGAAGACTATGCTGACTTCGCGATTTGCAACAAGGACACATAAAATAAATAGTTATGTTTACAAAAAATAATTTACAATTAAAAAGTAAGTAAAGGTAATAAAAACAATACGAAAACAAGCAATATCCATTGGAACAAAAATTAAATAAAAATATAACTTTTGTGCAACAAAAATATACATAACTTTTGTGCAACAAAAATATTTATATAATTAAGTCTCCATTTCAGTAATTAACAGATACTACGTTACTACCGTGTGTAACACTTGAACTTTACACCCGCTTAAAATTAGTGAAGTGTATAAGCAGACGTGGAGCAAAGGTTATCGATGGTGGCCTTATCTAAGAATACGATAATGGATGACAATATCCTCCTTTCTTCATAATTGTTATGATAACGACGATATCTTTAATTCTATTACCCAACCCAATATAGAGAGACTCTGAAAGCATTACAAAATACTTAGGTTGGCATACATAATATACTCATACACTATAAATTTTGTTTTCCTCGTATTACCTATCACTCATTTTTGTTTCACCAGTAACATAGATAGATAGACAGATAAACACACTTTATTGCTCACACACATAGAAAAAAAAATACAAATATTTTAATACAGAGGTAGGCAAAGACGGTCTTATCGCTTAAAGCGATCTCTTACAGACAAACTTTGAGGCACAGGACCAGTGGTCTGTGCCTCAAAGGTTATTGCTGTACTACCTCTCATTATCAGTAGAGCAACAACAAGCAATTATAATTATATAAACATCCATTTACATTATAAGTTATAACATAATATCAATGTTATTTACCTTACTTATTTTCTTTTGGCACATTGGTTAGCTTAATGTATTTCGATTAGGGCACTGCAGCCAAGATACAGGATTCTGGAATACCTAGTAACTATCAAATAGTTACAGATCAGATAAATTGAAAATGTATGTATGTTTAAACTAGTATGGATATTTTCCAAAATATTAAATATACTTTTTTTATGTATGGTGCTGTGAGTATAATGTTGATAATTAAATGATTTCATTATTCATCACCAGCTTATTTTATGTCCCATCTGCTGGGGTACAAGCCTTCCTTATGGAGAGAAACTCCACAGGCCATAAACTATCACGCGGGCCCAGTGATTGTTAACGACTGCTAATACAGCCGGGACCAACGCACCACGGTTTTACGTGCCTACCGAACCACGGAGGAGCTCGAGATGATACATTTTTGGTCACCTATCCGATGACCGGCCTTTGCGAAAGTTGCTTATACAACACAACGAAAAAGCGCCTTCATCTAACTTAATATTACAGAGAATGCAAATGCCCCTGAGATGACTATCAAGCCACCTCAACCACTACTAGATTTACAGTACAATCCTAGAGATCAAAACATACTCATCGGAGGAATGTTTAACGGCCAGGTATTTGAAAGCTGCTTTTTACACGTTTTATGAGTTAGTTACAGTTATAATGAGTTTTTTTGCGATAATGTTAACGAAAATAAGAGTTTATGAAAAAGGAGACTAAAAGAAATGCCTCCTTGATTTTTAGTAATCGTATTGTTAATTATATTTAATTTAATTAGGTATACTTGTATTGTTAATTTCCCTTTTTAAACTGTAACGAGTCAGTTTTGATTTTGTTTCAAACAACTGCTAAACATGGCTGACTTATACCAAGTTGATAGTCGAAAATTACGTACGTTCCTTCAAGTTCTTATCGAGAATTCGAGATACACTTTGGTACTACGGAACTTTCTAAGAAGATTCTGCTAAGTGTGGTGGCAATACATTGTTTGTTTTTGTAGGTTGGGTGGTGGGACATGCGTAAAGGGGGTGACCCAGCTGGCATCTGTCCGCCTCACATGGCACACAGAGACCTAGCTAGGAACGTACTCTTCATCAATTCCAAAATTGGAGCTGAATTTTTCTCATCGTCCCCCGACGGTGTAGTGAAATGGTAATAAAGAAAATATGAGAGCAATAAAAAGATTATCCGAAATGTTTATCTATTGAAATATTACAGGTGGGATACTCGAAATATGAGTGAACCGACAGATTCTATGATAATTGACATAGTAAATAATCCAACTGACACACAATGTATCGAGAAAGCCATTGGCTGTTCTGCTCTTGAATACGAACCAACGATTCCAACAAGGTATAAACGAAAAAATTGCTCTTTAAATGATCTTAATATATCACATAACCTTTTTATCAAGTCTAGATTATTTTACAGATTTATGGTTGGTACAGAAAGTGGCCTTGTTATTGGAGGCAACCGTAAAGGAAAAAACGCAGTCGAAAAACTTCCATCTAAGGTACCTTATTAGTTAGTATCTTCATATTTATCTGGCTGGCAAAAGTATCAGTTCCTCATTACTGAACTTATTACATCGATAAAATGTTCAAATATTTTTTTTATTACATCGAATAAAAAGTACTTCGGGGCTTGCAGTAGTTTTGGTTATTTATTATAAAAAAAGATAAACTAATACAATCCGAGAAGGATACTTATTGATAACTCTTTTCGAATAAAAAAATGTAGGTGCTAAGTACCTAATCATAAACATAAAATTACCTCTTTAAGTGCGGCAGTGCGGTTAATAATATTATGATAATATTTAACGAGATTTAACGCGTCGCAACGGGTACTTAGTAAAGTACCAATACTAGTACTTGGCGTTGAACTCCTTTAATTTATTTAAAACAGAACACGAATATTTTTATACTTATAAATATTCTTATTACATGGTAAGCAAATAAAAATTCTATTCTATTCAGTACGAAGCACACCTCGGCCCTGTATACGCGCTGCAGCGGAATCCGACCTTCCTAAAGAATTTCCTGACCGTCGGCGACTGGACCGCCCGCGTGTGGAGCGAGGACTGTCGCGAGTCCTCCATCCTATGGACTTACTCGCATCGGACTAAGCTTACTGATGGCGCATGGAACCCCATCAGGTAAAAATAATTTAATTAGATTTCATTAAATCATGTACAATACATTTATTGTACACATAAAACGCACATTGAAACACAAAATAGCAAGACATACTCAGGTAAGCTTATTTTTAGCAATTTAGCAGTTCAAAAAAAAAAAAAAATCAAAAATTGTTTATTTCTTTTCAAAGAAATTTCTTTTCTTTTCGTTGAAAGGCTAAAATTGCGTGCATTGAATTTTTACATTTGAACCTCCACGAGAGAGCGGAGAATTGGAGACTGATCGGAGTATTTTGCAACGTAACATATTCGATGCGAGCATTTGCACGGTCAGTATAGTGAGCCGACCCGCTCGCTCTGCCCTGTTATCGGTCAGTCGGTAATGACGTATTGAGCTCTCCGCGAATGGTATGTTACGGTTACGTTACGATGATACGCTCCAGTCAGTCGCCACCTTTACGTTATGAATTTTTACTTTAGTTTCCGCTGGGTTCCGCGGTCACACGTGCATAAAATAAAATATAAACAATTAACGCTAGTAGATTCGTGATAGATGTTTCATTTTAATGGTTTGTTCTAAAGTGTTCAGCTACTTTTGATTCTGACTGTACTAAAGTGTTCAACAACTTCCGTTGCTGACCTGTTGTGTACTTTGATTTTTGACTACAACAACGGTTCCAGGTTTTCGTTGATGCTGGTAACGCAATGGGACGGCTGCCTGTCCTGCTGGGATCTACTCCGGAGAAGGAGTGCGCCCATTATTACCGCTCAACTGTGCGACGAACCTTTACTTAGACTTCGGCCTCATGAAGCGGTAAGCATAAACAGGTCTTACTACTGAAGGCGCCATTAGCACAATAACGTAATCCTTCCTTCCTACAACATAAGGTTCTTTAAACAAGGTGTGAAAAAGCAACTTTCGGGTCGGCAAGGTGAGGACGGCTACTGAGACATGAACCTTCTTCACAAGCTGTCTTCGCATCTGGAATCCGCTTCTGCTTATCATCAGTTAGAGCGTCATTTGCCTACTCTTCTTCAAAAAAGCGCTTTGCGTTTTATGTATGTGGATACTGTTAAGAAATTAACTTACACAGCAATTCTGAGGTCCTTCTGAGGCTAATCGTATAGTCACGAGCAAAAATATGTAAACAATTGTAGCTCTTAATATGATGGAATAAGAGTCAAAGTGTATACATATCGGTGCTCGTGACTGTACGTCAGCGTACGTAAGCTTATACTTAGTTTTATTTGTAAAAGGTCAAATAGATATATTATGAATTAGAAATGATAAGATCGGAGCTAGATAGCAAATGTATTAAATGTAAGTTATTAACTTTTTTTGAAAAATAATACTATCGACACTCAACTTATACCATTTATACTTTCCATTGTAATTTTTAGGGTCAACTTATAGCGTGTGGAAGCAGCAAAGGCACTGTGTACTTGGCTGAACTGTCTGAGAACTTGGGCACCGCAGACAAGAATGACAAACAACTCCTTACACACGTATGTAATCATTTCGAATTGCTATTATGCCGCCCCACTACCAACCGTTAGGTTATAGTATAACCGAATAAAAAGATCTGGTGCTTTAAAGGCTAGTGTTAGGCGAATGGACAAACATAGTCACTAGTAAATTTTTGAAGTTGAATCTCTTTGGAAAAAGAAGGCTACATGCTATTGCAGTGTAGCATAAATGACACAACAGACTAAACCAAGTTGAATATAAAAATAACTTCGTATACAATTATTATTTATTATTTACTAACTACCCAATGGTAGTTAGTAAATAAAGAAAATTTTTAGCAACTGTCAAAGCGATTTTTAATAGAATGGCAAACTAGTTTGTTCCGTCAATTTAACGTTAAGTTACCAAACGTTGTTTTCAACATCCCTATTGTTAGCAATACAAACTTCATAAAAACACAAATGTTGAAAAAATTTCCACGAGCAGGATTTGAACCTGCACTCTTGTGACATTCCGGGTCAGGTGCTCTTCTAATTGAGCTATCGTGATTCTAACCAGCCCGCCGAAATTATTCAACACTTTTTACTTTGAAAGCCAAAGGCGCCCATTCAATGTCAACAACTACCGTCACTAACATCCGATCATAATATTTTTACAAATATTAAAGTTTTAAAAATATTGGAAGACACCTGACTGACTCGTGGAAATTTTTTCAACATTTGTGTTTTTATAATTTGTTCGCAACAAAATTTGCGTTAAAAAATATTTGAACATTTACAAACTTCATAATAAATGTCTACTTTCGAATATCTTATACATTTTTAGATTTTGGACCGGGAAAATAAACGGGAACGCATATTAGAAGCTCGCTCGAGAGAATTGCGATTAAAGATGCGACAAGACCGCGATCTCGGCCAACAGGGCACCGACAACGACCCGACCAGCAACGACCGGGACTTGGAGGAAGCGACTACTGAGTACAACCAGATCATAAACGAACTGCAGGCGCAACAGAAACACTCGCAAACTGAATAAGTTATTCACAAAATATCTATAATGATTAATACTTCCAACTAGTAATGGCATATCACTAGTCGGATATCAGTATCCGTATCCGCGGATATCCGCGGGAGAAAAAAGATCTGTACCTACCCGTATCAGTCTTTAACGGATCTTTTACATTAGTAAATTTCATTATAAAAATAAAAATTATATAAAGGTAGCAATGAAATATAAAATCTGTTTAAATTATTTTTTATTTCTTTAAATCACAAATATCTATGATGCTCCATGTCACGTTAAACTATAGACAAATACACGCCCAGTGCAAGTCGAGAGATTTGGCATAGTTAAAGATCGTATGGAGAAAGAGTGCAGAAAGATAAAAGTGAATGTTTGTGTGTATGTGTTACAAATACATTGTTTAAATGTATTTTTTTATTACGGTTTAATCTCGACCACTAGTTATTATTAATGCACTAAGTATAACAAACGAAAGTCGTGAGAGCGAATTTGCTAGATAAGACAAAATAGGTTCGTCATTAGTCTAAACGGAGATATGCGAATTGAACCGCAATTTCTTGCATTCCACCTGAACATCCTATCCGTTTGTCTACCGCGGCTTAAATTCGAACACATGCGATAATAAGCTAGTTAAAATGGCTGGTTAGTCAATAAAATATTTAGCTGCCAAAACGATATTGATGATAATAGCGAACAATGAAGTAACTATAATGTTGCTCTAATTGACAGTTTATTTAACCACCTTTTAGCCCCTTGAGCGTCGATCGACCACCAGGTGGCCAACAACAATTAAAATTCTATTGTGTCTGTATTCACGCAGACGAGTGCTTAGGTTGCAGACTGGTGTTACGATGTTAGTAAGGCTAAGCAGATATACTTACATCGGTCTTTCATAGAAATTGTATCGCGAACTATGACGTCACTACTTTATGGGCTTGTATGGTATACCTACATGTAAAATGGCTCTAAAGGATATGTACTTAAAGTTTCAAATGTTATATGATTTAAAATAAAACAATTTGTTACGACATAAATTCATGTTCATGTAAGAAGTTATTTACATTAATTATATACTACTAACAGTACATTACTACATACGCGCATGTATAATATTTTTTAACAATGTTCAATATTATCTATACGTAAATGCTTTAGTGAAAAATATTTTACTAAATTAAGTCTTAAAACATCAATATGATAATGGATTTCTTGGGTCTTAACGTGATCGAATGTAAGTAATATGCTCGCGTTTATTTTAAAACTTGCGCTTGCGCCCGGTAATTGAACGGCGATCGAGTGGGACGCTTTTCAACACATAATCATATTAACGAGCATAGAATTATGAATATTTATTGGATTTTGACCATAAGCCAAAGATGGTTAAAATTATGGTTTCAAATACAGACAGTCAGGGCCTTATAAGGACCTACTCGCATTTGTTTTACATATTTTTGTATCCTGAAGTTTCGAAACCTATTTAAGGCCCCAGGGCGCAGGAAGACAGTGTCAGTCGTCTCATAATGAATTTGCATCTTGCTACAGGTTTTTTTTTGGTATGTGGTGTTGGAGCTAAGATAATGATATGTATGATAAGATCTTATGCAATTGGTAAATTCGAAACATCAGGATAAAGCAATAGGTTTTAATTTGTAACTGAATCGGTGTTACCGAGTTAGCAAATGTGTATACGGCCCGTTGCCCGTCTGATGGAAAGCAACCGATGCAAGCAGTCCATGTACGCTCGCTACACCAATAATTATGTAAAATAAACGTGATTACAACTTGTCGATTATAGCCGACTGTGGCGGTCAAAAGGTTAAAAAAAAAAATTCGTACGAAAAAGTATCCAAAGTGTTGCTAACCCAATAATCGCATCGTACTTTCTAAAGCCGGGGTCCCACGGTCCGTTTGAAGACAGGCTGCGCCACTCCAGGCCGCACCGGGCCGACACGCCGTGGGAACCGTCCGCGCCTGCGCGGCGCGGCCTGTCTACAAACGGGCCGTGGGACCGCCAATGCCTGCCAATGCCTGGCGCGGCCTGCTGGTCGTCATTCCGAAATTCGATCTTATGAGTGAGTGAATAGCGTGGCGACGCACACACGCACGCGCCCGCGCAGGCCCCGACAGGTGCCGTCGCGCCGCGCCTTTGATATTACCGACTCCCAATGGATCGGACAGGCGACGCCAGGCTACGGCAGGCTTCATCGGATGCGACGATTCCCACGGCCTGTTGGCTTGGTCTGGCGCGATCGGGCCTGCCAAAAATCAGGCCGTGGGACCTCGGCTTAAGCCGGACTCTCCTCCTTGTTAAACCCGACGAAGGACCACTTGTGCTCGATGTTGGCGCCGACGCCGGAGGTGGTGCGCTGGAACACGTCCGTGTGCTTTTGTAGCACGTGGTGAACGGTGGCCTGCGACGCCAGCGGGAACAGCGCGCGCACGTACGAGATCACGTAGTCCAGGCTGGCGCCGTGCGGGTGCACCTGGACACATTGCATCATTATCACCAGCTCATTTTATGCACGGCTGGGGCACGAGCCTTCCCTACGGATGGGTAGGGAGAACAAGCCATAAACCACCACGCGGGCGGTGCGGGTTCGTGTTTTTTAACGACTGCTAATACAGCCGGGAGCAACGCCTTCTGAAGCACGGAGGAGCTCGAGATGATACATTTTTGGTCACCCATTAGATGAACCACATTTGTGAAAATTTGCTTACTTCAACAATCGCAGAACTAGCTCCTCAGTTTCTTTTTTACTACTTCCCAAAGTCGAATAGGAGTGCAATGGCTTATGGTGTAAAAAAAAAATATTGAACTAAATTCAACTTTTGCATGCTACACAAAAGTTTTAAATAGACTGTCTGACAAATAAAGATAGGAAGTAAAAATTAAAAACTAAAGATCTGCTAAAAGTAACAAGCTATACCTTTACAAATATATTTATACTCGTATAAAGAAGGTAAACTTAAGTATCTCAATCTTAATCTTAAACCGTAAACTTATTACACTTCGCTGACAGGTAAACTAAATGAAATTAGTATAAAATACCTGTAGAAATGCGGACATTATTCCAATAAGTTTGGCTTCACCGCAGCCCGCTTCTACAGCTTCCTTCAAATGGACTGTAGCGTCCAAGTCATCCGGTAGTGGGGGCGGGGGCGGCGGCTTCACCACGGGCGACGGCAATGGAGGCTGAAAACCAGACCACCAATAAACAAATAGAACACAATATATACGAACAACACGAAAGGACAGGTAAACTGAACAAAAAATAGTTAAACAACAAACATCACTTGCAGGGCAACCACCTTAAATATAGTAAATAAAATACTTAGTAAATCAATAGTCCACCTTCTATGCCAACACTGCTGGGTAAAGACATATTTGAAGTCTGCTGCGATTGATAGGTACCTATTGGCTTACAGCCGAAATTAATAACCTATCCTTAGCAAGAGATAGCCCTACTAGAGATTTGTTGCTTAGTTATTTCTGTTAATTATCGGAAAATAACAGCGGTTGCTTGGTAACTAAACTAAGCTAAGATAGGCCTATCTCTTACCAGAGATAGGTTATTAATTTCGGCTGTTAATCATCATTACCACCCTTGCCAAATGCGTTGGTGATCGCAAACCTGGTAGGCTACTCTTGACGCAAACTCAATCTCAATACAATTCCAATGCGATTTATATGTATCGATATTGGGATAAGTTTCGCAATTTCGGAACGCCCCATCTCGATAATAATTTGTTCACTCAATTTCCACGCAATTTAATTCCAATGTAGCGCTATTATCGCTTTTAAGAGTGCCATTTGAATTTTTTAGATTTGGGATTGGAAATTGATTATTGCAATTGTGTTTCAAGAGTAACCCACCTGGGCTATGCATTGAAATTTGAAACACAGTTTGCTCCCATTAAATAGTAAAATAAAACCTTACATTTTTACTCTCCATAGCTCCTTGCAAAGCTTGTCTCGCAATAAACTGAGCTTTAAATTTCTCCATTTCCTTCTTAGCGTCAGCCTTGATGACCTCCACCTCGTTCTTATACGCTTCTAGTTGGAATTTGAGACTGTCATTCTCTATCTGTAAAAAAAAAAGAAGTATTGTACGAAATTAAATTAATAACTCAAAAATAAAGAAACAAACAGCAAATTGAGACGTTAGGCGAAGTAATTTTTTCTTAAATTTGTATTTCGTCAAATATTATTGTGTAATAATGGAGGATTGATATCCGTAAGTGTTTGTGTTTGTGCATGAGGGTTGGCGAATAAAACAGTGCAACATCACTTTTTATATAATCTAAAAAGTCCGCGTAAGGTCTCAGTAAAGACCCACATCTTTACTGAAACTAGGCTGGGGGTATATCATTTACCATTAAACATGTATCATAATTCATTATCATGTATTAATAACCAGTAAAAAAGCATAGCATATCATATAAAAAATACCTTGATTTGCGTATAGTCATCGTTATTGACGTTGCTGTTACCAGTATCCAGTGGTCTATTATTGTAGCCATTAAAGTCGCTTTCATCACCGAAAAATTTCTCATTGAACTCATCCTTCAACGTATTGAAGTCCTGGAAATTTAATTTGTATTTTTAAGAAACTGATAATAGCAATAACAATTGGAAATTAATAGGACGTGTGTTACTGTACAAGTTTTGTCTGCAATGTCATATTTTCTTAAAATGTTTCTTTTTAGTTTTACCTGATACAGCTGTCTTCTGCGCCGCCAGCAATGCTATCTAGTTATTTTAAAACTAAATACACTCGGCGTCAATAAAATCGCACCTTTTAAAAAACGTTCTTCTAGCGTATCTAAACCTTATTTAAAATCAACGTGGAGGGTAATGCTGGGTATCATTTGAAAGGTATCGAAAAGGGGAACATAAAAACAACGCAACAAAAGAAAACAAAGTTTACAAAACAATAAAAATCCTTATTTAAAAGATTTAATTAAAAACCGAATAATTACAAAAAAATATATAAAACTTTGTTTAAAACTAATCTAAAACCTAGTGTTACCCCCCCTTGCCTTGATCACGGCTTCCATACGCTCCCTCATAGACCTTACCAATTTCAGGAGCTCTTCTTGTGGGATACTGGCCCATTCTTCAATAACGGCCTTGTTGAGTTCTTGGAGAGTCGTGGGAGCGGGATCACGAGACCGAACCTTGCGTTTCAAATGTTCCCAGAAGTGCTCTATCAGGTTCAGGTCTAAACTTCTCGCTGGCCACTGCACAGCAGAGATCCCAAGCTCTTGAAAGTAGTCGCGCACAATTACTGCAGCGTGAGCGCGAGCGTAATTGTGCATTAATGTGAACCTCTCGCCAACAAAACAGGCATATGAGACCACATGCTCTTCCAGGATCTCAGTGATGTACCGGTGAGCAGTCAGCGACTCTTGCCCGCGAGTACCTTGAGCCCGCCGGGAAACGTAAACAAGGTCGGTTTTGCCGTCGGCCGACATGCCGCACCAGAACATAAAGAACCGCCCCCGTATTCTACCGTCTCCTGGATGCAGGCTTGGGTGAAACGTTCACTCTGTCTTCTGTAAACTTTTTTGCGTCTATCGTTGCAAAAAGGCTGACTCTCGTCTCTTCTGAGAAGAGAACATCTTTCCACTAATCAAGGGAACAATTGACGTCATCACGAGCAAACTGTAAGCGGACTCGCCGAAGCACTGCGGTCAATTTTGGACCCGTAGCAGCTCTACGACCCGCTACCATCTTCTCCCTCAGTCTTCGTTTAACCGTAGACACGCTCACGGTTGTTCTGCGAGCTGCCTGGAGCTGGGAGTCGACCGCCTAACTCTCTCGCTTTCGATCGCTTTGAAGGCGAGGCGAGGAGGAGGCGTCATCTTGTCATTTCGAAAGCAATATGAAAGCAATATCGAAAGCTATAGGCTATAGCTTTCGATATTATTCGGTATCGTATTTCGATATTATATAAGAAAGCGAGGCGAGGGCCTCGCCTTCAAACCGATCGAAAGCGAGAGAGTTAGGCGGTTGGGGGGCTGGTGTTGCAACTCAACAGCATTCGAGAACCGATTTCTCAAAGACGTCGACACAATAAATCGGTCGTCTCTCTCCGAGGTGCAGCGACGTCTACCAGAGTCATGCCTCCGGACGGTCTCCAGTAACCGCTGGTAAACTTTTCGAACTGAAAAACGGCTTAAGTTCAGTTGCCGAGCGACATGACACTGCCGCATCCCCGATTGCAGTAGTGCAATCACTTAGGCGGTTTCATCAGCAATGGTATCTATCTTCAAGGTCGTTTTTCTTCTGAAAGATCTTCTCGTATGTTCTCTTTAACGGTTGGATAGCGATGACCCCCATTGAACCTGTATTAACCCTTTTATACTCACAAAAAGTAGCGCCACTAGCGACCCTTTTGAAAAGCAAAATTGCCACATTTTTTTGAAGTCGCATTTGTAGTGTTAAGATTTTGTTTGTAATGATATAAACTGATGTGTTTTTTAGTTTTTTTTATTAGGCTTTGAAATGACACCAATATCGGTGAGGTAACATACGTGGGTTAAAGGTTGATAAGGCTTGAAAGATATTTTCGTAAAGGTGCGATTTCTTTGACGCCGAATGTAGTTTATACCTCACTAAATGTTACTCTGGATTTACTTCTTACTCCTTTGAGTAAGAAAACTCCTATCCTAACATTTAATGTAAACTTAAATTGTATCAATACAAATTTACTCATGTACCTGTGTCATTTTCTGCCATGTCTCAATGTTTTTTCTTTGAGGCTTAGTGAAGTGATCCCAAACGCGTTGGTGCGCGGCGGCTGTAAACACTTTCGCCACCTGCTCGACTGAGGTTCACAAATAATTATGTTAAGAGAGTCGCCAGACCAAGTGACCAAACATACCACGACAAAATCGCGACCACACGCCCCTGGCTCTCAACATTGTCGACAGAGGCTTCGGAGAGTGTACTATGTCTACCTAGACTGCCGGGGTTATCCCATTGTCGTAATGTTGCGGGCGCGCAGGAGCTCGCGTCATAGAGACGTGCCACAAGACACATGACAGTGTGTTCGCACCATAGACTTTTATTTTAATAAGAACCTTTTTTTGTGGGTGTTTTATTACTATTTGGTAACATGTTCAGTTTACCGGCCCCCACCAATGTTCGTCCACGCGACAATATTTTAAGATATTAGGCATTCTCTTATGATTTCGACCCTAAATTCGATGTTTTTGAAAACTACTTTTAATTACCTATAACTAAAACGCAGTGACATCTGCTGTAAAATATCAGCGGAGTTTTAGTACGCATTCGAAAGCGGAGGTTAGTGCACGCGTGCAACAACCACGCCCAGTAAAAAAATAAAATTGTGGAGAGGTGTTTTTAAATGGTGAGTTCTAGTTCTTTTTAACGTTATGTTAAATAAGTTTGTGTTTTATGGGACATATATAAGTCTATTTATTTGATTTAGAAGTAAAATATGCGTTATTTAGTACCGTAATTTAAAAAATCGAGGGCCGGTGGGCTGAATCATAAATAGGCTACTTTTAGTGTCCGGCCTACCCTAGCCGGGCACTGGGTTTGAGGGTTGAGCTGATTTATTGTATTTTATTATCTAGTTAGTATGCCGTGAAGTATAATTTTATAAGTAACTAGCTGACCCGGCAAACGTCGTTTTGCCAAAAAAATAAAAAAAAAATTTAGGGGTGGACTACCCCTAACATTTAGGGGGATGAAAAATAGATGTTGGCCGATTCTCATAGATACCGGATGACCCGGCAAACTTTGTTTTGCCATAAAAAATAAAAAAAAATTTTAGGGGTGGACTACCCCTAACATTTAGGGGGATGAAAGATAGATGTTGGCCGATTCTCATAGATACCGGATGACACGGCAAACGTTGTTTTGCCATAAAAAATTAAAAAAAAATTTAGGGGTGGACTACCCCTAACATTTAGGGGGATGAAAAATAGATGTTGGCCGATTCTCATAGATACCGGATGACCCGGCAAACGTTTTGCCATAAAAAATAAAAAAAAATTTAGGGGTGGACTACCCCTAACATTTAGGGGGATGAAAAATAGATGTTGGCCGATTCTCATAGATACCGGATAAGCACAAAAAATTTCATCAAAATCGGTCAAGCCGTTTCGGAGGAGTATGACAACGAAAACTGTGACGCGAGAATTTTATATATTAGATGTCTCACTTAAATTCGAGTTAACCTCATGTCCAGTCTTCGGCCGTCAAAATAAGCTGTACTAATATTATAGGTAAAAGATCTTGTATGAGAATATGGAGGCCGGACTATTGGTAGTATTTATTGCCTAGTAAACCGGCCCTTACAGAGACTAAGTGGCCGGATTACTAGCTGCAGCACCAGGGTCCGGCCACTATCTATGCTTAAAATAATCTGTTAGACCAGCGTGTGTGCTTACATACAACACGCGAAAACAATTTACATCATTATTATCATTATTTTAGTAGCATTATATTTCTATAAATAAATAAATAAATAAAATAAATAAATAAATTAGTACTCATGTGCTAACGTATATTATTGTACTGTGACAAAGCCGCATCCTGCATTGCATAGTTAATTATACAAAAAAAATTGCACTGATTGAACACTTGATGAGCAATATATTGATTGCTGTTTTTTTATAAATCTGATTTATAACTTAGCCCTTTTTATAGAAAAGATAGATAGCATTATACTGACGCTTTATTACTATATTTCACATAAATCTTGAGTAAAGTGGGAGAATATAACTGATTAAGAATTAGTAATAAGTTGATTTAAAACATTCAAAAATAACCCTTATTTCAACCATCTGAGAGCCTATTGGCCATTAAGCTGCGTTAGTATCTAGTATCTGGCCTCTAAGTTTCTATTATTCGGGTGGCCGGAGACTAGGCATAAAGTGGCCGGGCACTGGATTGCGACGGCCGGATACTAGAGAAAACATACTTTTACAAAAATATTTTTTTTATATAAAAATGGACAACCTATATTTTTCAAAAGATTGTTAAATATATTCATTAGTTAGTCAAAAATACACCAACACCGATTCCTTTGTAGAGCTTAGTTATGAACGAACTAAGGCAGCAAGTGCACTAAGAGGTCGGGTACTGGACATGTTACCCTATATGTCCAGCTGGTACACACAGTTTTTCTTGACTTTTATAGGTATTTATAAAAACATCTTTTCAACAATTAAACTACGTAAAATAAAGGAAGTTAAATATATATTTTTCTAAAGTTTACATGAACACTGCACATTGAAATTATACTCTTAATAGGGTAGATCACTATCAAGTTTCCTCACGTTTATAAAAAATTAAAGAAATATATAATTGTTGATCTCCTTTAAAACTCGCCTTTAATTATATTATTTGTTATGCCACAAATATTAAGTCTATGGTACGCACACAGAGAAACCCTTTAATATTCTGAGAATATAAATTCACTATAGCACATATAGTCTAGTAAAAATATTATTCTCACAATATTAACCACTTACATTACGCCCAGTCTTTTCGGAAGCTATTGTTACATGAAAGGTAAGTCTTGATGTGCTGCATACCGGCGATCCAGTTCCGCAAAAATAAATAAATAGTAAAATGACCAGGGGTGCGATTTTTGAACTGATGACTACATTTTTTACGCTCTGTGATATCAATAGCACTCTCTCACTTTTATTTAAATTCATTTGTGATTACGATATTTTTGATGCCTATTGAAAACGGTATTTAAGTACTTCACTAAAGGAATAAAGTATTTTTATCATTATTAATTTTAAGATCACTTTTGAGGTTCAAAAGTCGCATTCCAGGTTAATAAATCATGTAAGCAACTCGATGGATTAGCGGCCAGCAAGTTCAGATAAGCAACCAACTTTTGCAATTGCTAGTCTGTAGATTGGTGGTCTATTATAATATCTTGAGCACCTGTTCTTCAGTAGACACTATAAGTAGCTTGTTTCAGTTTCTGTATAATGGTTACAAGCAACCTATATGCATCGGGCTAGTGTTGTTGTTGGTTATGGCCAGATCTTCCTATAATTAAGTTGACTGTGAGAGGAGCCTTGTACCTTGACAACTTAAAGCTTATAAATGCACATATCTGCTGACAGGCTGATGAGGGCACACTCGTATACTGATGAAAAAGACCAATTGACCTTTTTATGTACAAAATACTCTTTTCTATACCATATTATGTAGAGAATCTCCAGAGTTTGTACCGATTGTTTTCTATTGAAAACAGAGAGTGACCTTTTCTTACCTTGAAAAGACTTGACCCTTGAAAAAAAAAAACAATAGAGACCAATACCAATCTCCTCGCAACAAAGCTTTACTACTTACGTTGTTCAAACACTCTTTCTATATGGTTTTTCACTCTTTCTCTGCACTCTTGCAATTCCTCTTCAGACTGCATTTTTTCATTGAACAGTCGGCGAATATGCGAGTTGGTTGCTTGTATCATTGAATAGAATTGGTTCGAGTTTTTTTTGGAACATTCTCCACGCTCCAACCATGCGACCAAAGTCTGCAATTATAAAAATCATTTAGTTATTATAGTCTAACGAAAACCACACTGTTTAAGACCTCATAAAGACTTTCATCATCATCATCATCATCATTATAAAAAAAGATATCATCATAAAGATTGTTACTAATCAAACATGGTTACATTAGAATGTTACAAGGTTTTACACTTCTGAACCAATAATAGCAAATATAATAGCCACATTATAGGTTAATCGTTATTAAGAGGCTTGAGTCATTCCCGGCAAGAATGTTCTTCCTCTATTGGCCGCAGCAAACTTTTCTGATGTGGCCAGACAGGACAACTACTGGCAGTTTGAGTACCATTGTGCTATTTGTGCTGCGGCAAGAATGCCTTTTTTTTGAGTTTGCTGTTGGTTTCACCAGGGCTACCTACAGACAGACAGAGCCTAGGTCGCGATGACGGTGGTGTCCATTGGATAATTACAGACATTCTGTATGAATAGGAAAGGAATCAGTAATAATAAAATAGTTAAAAAACGAACTAAAGACTTATCTGCATAAGATACATACGTAAGTACATCCCTTTGTATTCCCTAAATCAATAAAAATATAATAGGATTTATTGCATTGAAACTTACAGGAAGAGTAGCAGCAAAGTGTTCTTCGTTTTTTATTTTCTCAACAAGCTGTACCATAGCAGGGTTTGAAAATGGCTGAACCCTCACTGGTGATGGGGATCGGTGGTATGTGGATGACCCGACACTGCTTCTTGCGAATTCTTGCTGTGCAGTAAGTTGCTGCATTTGGGCTTGTTGAACGCGCAACACTTGACGTTGCTTCCTTTCATATTCATTTTGATCATCTCGGCTCTGTTTAATATGGTATTTTAATTTAGTACAAGGACTGACACAAATGACATGAACACCAGCACATCTGCTCATTGTCTAAAGAACTGATCCCAAGATAATAAAAAAATATATAAGGATGTTGCAATAGGATAATCAACAAAAACAAGATATTTTTGTTAATTCTTATAAAACTAAAGGTATAAAAAATAAGAAAAATGATTTACCAAAGCATAGTCTACATGGAGCCAACCAGAAGTTGCTTTAGAATCTTCATCATCCTCTTCTTCATTTTCCTTGTTAATAAGTTTAATGCGGTATCCAGATAGTTGTATGGCTGCGTCTACAGAAGCTTCTCTGTCAAATCTTATGTGGCAAAAATCTTTTTTTGATAGACGCAAGGTGTGTATTCTTCCATAAGGCTCAAATATATCTCGTACAGTGCTTTCCCTTATTTTTTCTGGGAGACCTCCCACAAAAATAGTCCTGCAACCAACGGGTCGCGTTCTCCGTGGAGGCTGAGGAGTGCCTAACACTGGAGGAATGAGTTTACAATGTTTGTAAACCATCTCCTTCTTTTCCTGTCCCCCTGTCATGTCACCAGTCACACTAGAATACATGCCCATCATAGAAGGATCCATTACCATTCCCCCCATCATCGACATGTCCATAGGTGCAGCAGCTGCAGCCGGCATAGCTTGGCTACTAATGGTAGACATATCCATAGGAGTTTGTGACATCATTTCCATTCCTGTGCCAGACATCATGTCCATTCCAGTGGAGGGCATCATTCCCCCAGCCAACATACCTTGCATCATCATATTTGGATACATCCCTCCTGCCATCATCATATTACCTGCAATGACAAAGTTATCAATTACAAGTTATCTTTAAAAACTATTCAATGGTTACACTTATCTTTTTATATTGCAAATGAAAATTGAGATCAGTGCTACTGGTCTTTTGTACAGTATTTAACAGCTTCTTGAAGTTTCTTTGTTTTTAATTCCAAAAATGTAACGTAGTATATAGGATAGAATAGACTATGGAATAAATATCATTAGTAGTTTACTTATAAGTAAAAATTAAAATAAATAATGTAATTGGAAGCATTATTTTAAATGATTATACTTGATCTTTCATTAAGGGGGTGCCGTGCAGAATTTCAAAAATTTACGTGTTTTTAAGTCACTGGTGTTAGGCGCTGAATAGGTCATAAACATTAAAAGGACTAGTGTAAGTTAGCTTGATCCTTTCACAAGGCCATGGTTGTCTTGGAATTTGAGACAAATACCCAGAAACTGAATAAACAATATGTAAAAGTAATGATATATAAAAACTTATTTCTTCAGAAACTTTGTAAATATAGCACAAATGAAACAATGATCCGACATCAAAATGTTTGTATTGATATTCCACAGGTCACTGTTGTCTTATTTTTCAATAAAAAAATATGAATATGAAAATAATAACACTTTTCTTATTTTTTACCCAAACGCCTATGATTTTACGAAAGTAAACATTGCTCTAATTAAATCACCAGCCTACTCTGTACAGATATTAGTGTGTGTGCGTATTCGTAGTCGTGCGCCGTTGTCACACCACTGCCACGCGCCGTTGTCAGACCACTGCCACGCGCCGTTGTCACACCACTGCCACGCGCCACTTGCTCGCTATCATAAAGAAACTTGAAAATCGCAGTTTTGTGTCCGCGCTGCACCCCCTTAACATTTAACATTTTTAATACTTACAATACACGTTGGTTTATTTATTATATATTATATATATTATATATTTAAAGAGCTGGACACTTGCTGAGTTTCTTGCCGGTTCTTCTCAGTACAAGATCTCCCGCCCAGAGTAGACTTACGAACCGATGGCATAGTGACATTCATAAGAGCTACTTGTAGCCTAAACTGAATAAATGATTTTGAATTTTGAATTTTGAATTATATAAATTCTTAGGAACACTAAATTACCTTGTGGATACATGTTCTGCATCATCATTTGGTTCATCATTGTGCTATTAATGTCTTGATTAGATTGCTTATGGCTGTTGTCTCTTCTTTTACCTACATTGTCAACTCGCATTGGAGAGCGAGACCTATCTCTGCGTCCTGTCAACAATATTTACTTATGTTATTACAAGTATAATTAATTTATTATTTGTATTTTGTCCCATTAGACCAGTATTACAAAAAGTGTTATTTTTATCAGTAGGTCCATATATTTTTATTTTTCTTTATAGTAATAAAGATTCTTTAACTACAAATATGTACATAGGTATAATAGCATTTATGACTAAACTGTTGTGTGCATAATACGCGACTTGGTTGTGATAGATATAGTTATCGTTAGCATGTTGACTTGTTTGTTGAACATTTTTATAGATAATACTAACCTGACATTATAGATTTTCAAATGCAACGCCAACAAGATAATTAAGTTATTTATCGTTAAAAGAACACTCAAATTGGATGACGTTCATAGAAAGAACAAGCTCAATCAAATCAATCAAATGAAATCTTAACTCAATGAAATGAAAAAAAAGTATTTGCGAATGAAATTAACAAATATCGCACTTGCCAAAACAGAAACATACAAAGAAGAAAATAATAGTTTATTTTTCTCTATGGTTTAGTTAGAGGAGCGCCTTGCTCTCGCCCTTGCTTCACTCGATTGACTTTATGATGAGTCGAGTCGTGTCCGTTAGCTAGCGTACACATGGTCGATTTCACGTTTCTTTTTAAGCCATCTTTTAGAGCGTAATTAGTGCAAACACAAAATAATTAGTGCCTCTTTAGTTTAAGAAATAAAGACCTTTTTTAGTGTGTACGCTGCCATCACGATCAAGCTGGCGTACAAGTGATCATTCTCGAAAACTACTTATATTTAGCAACGAAATTTACACACACAGAGCCTAACTAGTGCCCCCGCTATGCAAATTTTCATAAGGATTGCTCTTAAAGGAACGGAGATATTGAACAAGACTTGTGAATGATAATTCGAGCTGGCGTCTATATAGCGTACCCATATTAGTGCTTACAGAAAGCGAACATCTCTTTTTATGGTTGCTATATTTATTTTAACATCTTGGATACCATGTACTTCCACAACCACGCACTACACATTTATGGATCATTTTACGTAATAAAATAATCTATTACGTGAAATTATCAGCATAAAAACTTGAGTAAACAACTAACTAAACGTGAGTGACAGCTACCATCTCAGTTCCTTTAAGAGCAATCCTTATGAAATTTTGCATAGCATGGGCACTCATTAGGCACTAAATATGTGTGTAAATTTCGTTGCTATAAAATAAGTAGTTTTCGAGAACGGTCACGTGTACGCCAGCTTGATCGTGATGCCAGCGTACACACTAAGAAAGGTCTTTATTTCTTAAACTAAGGAGGCACTAATTATTTTATGTTTGCAGTAATTACGCACTAATTACGCACTAAAAGAGGGCATAACAACAAACGTGAATTAGACCATGTGTACGCTTGCTTAACGCACACGCCTTAGCCTAAGGTAGATAATAAATATGACTTCTTGGCGGGAAAGTAAAGAGTCATGTCTGCGGTTTTGTTTTATTTTCTAAAATTTGTGTTATGTCGAATATTAATGTGAAATAATGGTGGATTATTAACTGTTAAGTGTTCGTGAGTGTGTATGAGTGTTGGCAAATGAAACAAAACAGTGCAACGTCACTTTTCAAATTCTCTCAGGAAGTCCGCCTTAGGACTTAGTAAAGCCCTACATTTACTGAGATACTCAAGGGGTTGGGGGTATGTCATTTCTCACTTCTCATTTCTCTTTATACAGAAAAGAAATATTGTTTATTTATGTATTACTTGTTAGAAAATCTACTTTGACACTGGCTAAATGTGCTAATCGCACAAGGCCATCAACAAAAGGAATAAATAAAAAGACGAGGAAGGAAGATTTTTTGTTTATGGTTTTTGGGTTTTTGACAGTGTTTCCACAATGAGGGGAAATTTCCCTTTTGAGGGGAAATTGGGGTCCAGAGGGGAAGAAAAAGGGGGAAGAGATGAAAAGGGAAAATCATGGGTAAAGCCTAACCAAAAATAGAAAAAAACCTCGCCATATTGCGGAAAATTTCGGATTTAATTTCTGTATGGACTATACTATGTGTTACCGTATAAAAGATACAGTGGCGACACTAATGCAGGTTTTTATATATTACTGGTCAGGCTATAAATAAGAATACGAATGTTGAATTATACTTTATTCATGCTTAGTCAAATTTTTTTGGATTCGCTTGCAGTTGCATTGGCCTGTACAAACTTGAGGTGTGGTATTTCAAACTGATTTTTCATCAGTTGTACAGAGGTTGTTCCCGTTCTTTTCAAGCCAGATTTTACGCACAGGATTGATCCAACTGTTTCATTATCGAGCATGTTGCGTTTATCTGTTTTAATATTTTTTAAATCACTAAATAGCCGTTCTACGGCAGCATTCGAAAAAGGCAGTGAGTTTTTTTTTTCTACTTGGAGTGGAGACACTAAGACACAATAAATCGCGCGAACCACAGACTACGGATGTAGGTAAGCAGATTATTAGTATGTATGGAAACAACAGACAAGACAAATTAAAATGATACGATATCCGTTCAGCAGATTTTTACTACTAAGTACTAGGTAGTGCCAAAACTATAGCGCAATAATTTTTGAGGGGAAAAAAGTCCTGAAAAGGGGAAATTTCAACTGAGGCGTGGGGAAAGTGAATCATTGAAGTGGAAACACTGGTTTTTTACTTGTTTTGTTAGACTTTTGGCGGGAAGTCGATTTGAGCGGGTGTTTTAAAACAACTTCTGATTTCAATTAAAATTATTACTGTAAATAAGTATTGTCAAGAGTAAATATAATTGTAGATAGGTAGTTATTAAACTCATAAACCATGAGTGGCAGTAGCGACGGGGAGAGCCCCGTCGATTCTACAAAAAAGAAGAAACGGAAATTAACACGACCAAGTTCTGACCAAGAAACTATAAACTACAACACATTTATTAAACCACAATATAAAAGACTCTTTTCCGAAAACCATAGCGGTGATTGTGTTGTCTACATCGAATCTACAGAAAATGAGAAAGTTGGAAATAAGAACCCGATTTCCTTGACTAATATTTTCACAGAAAATGTAAAAGGAATCATTGGTGTACACCGTGTTAATGCCTACAAGGTAGGCGTTACCTTCAGAAAACCAGCACTGGCCAATAATTTAATAAAGATGGACAGCTTCTTGTCGAAGTACAAGTTGAAAGCATTTATACCATCTTACATGACAGAGAGAACCGGAGTCATACGATATGTACCCAAAGACATGTCTAATGAAGACATTTACAAGAATGTGACATGTGACCTCGAAGTCATATCTATTAAAAGATTCATGCGAAAGGTAGAAGGAAAACTGGTCCCATTGGGCACTGTAGCGGTCACGTTTGCGGCTACCACATTGCCGCAATTTGCCTATATCAAGCTTTTCAGATACCCAGTACACATTTATGTGCCTCCACTGCTGCAATGTTACAAGTGTTTAAAGTTTAACCACTCAGCGAAGGTCTGCAGGGGCGTGCAGATGTGCTCGTCGTGCGCAGGCCAGCATTCGTACAGGGAGTGCGATGTTGATGGCCTCATGTGCATCAACTGTAGCGGTAACCATTTGGCAATCTCTAGAGACTGTCCTATCAAGAAAAAGAAAATGGAAGAGAAAAAGAATAAATTTATGAGCCAGTCTTATGCCACTGTGGTGAGTAAACCAGCACCCATATCAGACCCGAAAGCGTACCCTGCTTTGAGACCAAACAATGTAAGTAAAACACATGCAAAGGAAAATGCAATGTCACTTGATCCCCAACAAATAATAAGCAATGACATTATTATCAATGCCATTGTTAAATCGTTAATTGCTCTTGGCAATAGCAATGATAACATTCCAATAACAAATAAGAAAATAAAAGAAATATTATTATCTCATTTAATTTAATATTATTCAATGGATACATATTTAAAAGTAGCACAATTTAACATACAAAGTCTACTCAGTAAAAGAGCCTTATTAAACAAGTTTTTTATGGATGAAAACATTGACATTTGTTTATTAAACGAAACTTGGCTTAAGAGTTCTAGTAACATTCCACGATTTCCAACATACAACTTTATTTACAAAAACTCTAAAAATGCACACAATGGTGTAGCTATTTTGATAAAACAAAATTTTAAATATGAAATTGTTAAAACTACATTTTATGAATCAATTCAGAACATATGTTTAGCAGTAGAAACAGATTTAGGAAAGTTATATATTCTGTGTGTATATTGTCCTCCTAGTAATAGGTTTGACTTAAATAAAATGAAAAAAGTGTTACTTGAAACTCCAAAGCCATGTCTCATAATGGGAGATTTTAATGCTCATCATATACTGTTTGGCTGTCATAGTAATAATAGTAGAGGTAACAATTTATACAATCTAATAGATGAATTTGACTTATGTGTTTTAAATGATGGTTGTCCGACAACTGTCCAGTATCCTAATAGAAATGCGTCGGCAATAGACTTAGCCTTAGTTAGTCCAACAATAGCTCCTATTTGTAAATGGCGTGTACATAATGATCCTATGGGCAGTTATCACTACCCAATCCTGGTAGAAGTAACAGTGAGACCTTCCATGTATGAAGTTCGTCCTGTGGAAGAAAAATACATATATAGCAAGGCAGATTGGTCTAAATTTTATTCATTGTCTGAAAACAGTTTTTTGCACTTGGATAGTAGTAATACACAATCTCTTAAATTATACAAAGAATTTGAAACTATTTTAATTGATGTTAGAAACAAGTCAGTTCCAAAACAAACCCAAAAAAAAACATTGCAAGTATTAAGAAAACCGGCACCATGGTGGAATCAAACATGCCATGATGCTGTTAAAAAATCAAAAGAAGCTCTTAAACAGTATAAAGATTCACCAACAATTCCAAATTTCATAAATTACAAAAAAATTGATGCTTTAAAAAAAAGAGTTTTAAAGGAAGAAAGCACTAACTCCTGGCACTCATTGTGTGCTGGATTTAACAGAATGACACCAGTTTCTAGAATATGGGGTTACATTAGGAGATTTAAAAGGATAGGCAGTTGTCAAACCAGATTTTTAAATGACGAATGGGTACCAAATTTCTTAGAGAAGTTGGCGGACTCATCCCAAATAGATGAGGATAATTTGAATGCCATTTTAGATCAATCTGTAGTAACTGATAGTAATTCTTTTTTGAATGAGCCTTTTACATTAAACGAATTTCACACTTCACTTAAAAGTAGAAAGGATACAACACCAGGATTGGACAATATACCTTACATGTTGATTAAAAAATTACATCCAAATGCACAAAAAACATTATTGTATATATATAATAAACTTTGGAATGATTCAGTAATACCAGAATCATGGAAAACACAATGTGTTATTCCCATCTTAAAATCAAATAAACCTGCAAATAATGCTTCCTCATATAGGCCTATTTCTTTATCTTCATGTTTAGGTAAACTTTTTGAAAATATGTTGAAGTTGCGCTTAGATTACTTTGTGGAAACACAGGCTAAGTTGCCAGATATACAATTTGGGTTCAGAAAGGGTAAGAGTTGCTCTGAGAGCTTTGTATCTTTTATTTCAGATATGAAAAAAGCAAAACTTAGTCATTCTAATGCTGTTTGTGTCTTTTTGGATGTAAAAGGTGCTTTTGATAATGTTAATATTGAAAGTCTTATCAAAGTGTTACATGACATAGGTCTACCAAGTAAAATATTAAATTGGATTTATAAATTTTTGTACAACAGGACTCTTTTTGTTAAATATAACAATAAACTTCATGGACCCCAACTAGTTAACAAAGGAACAATGCAAGGAGCGACTTTATCTCCTCTCTTGTATAATTTGTATACATCACAGATCCTTAACTATGTAAATGTTTCTCAAATTAAAATATTGCAGTTTGCAGATGACTTGCTTCTGTACAGTCAAAACCAAAACCTGAATGTGGCTGTTGATAATATGAACACTGCGCTAGATCAATTACATCATTATTACAGTAATTTTTTACAATTAGAAGTGAGTTCTGAGAAAAGTTCTGTATTAGTCTTTAGTAAAGATATCTTAACTGAATCTAATGTGGAAATTAAATACAATGGGTATGTCATTCCTATTGTTAATCATCATAAATTTTTAGGTGTAGTAGTAGATGACAAATTAAAATTTGATAAACATATTAATCATATTTGTCAAAGTGCTATGAAGAGTATAAATGTTTTAAGATGTTTAGCTGGAGTGTTCTGGGGGTCTGACCCAAAAACACTCAGCATGTTATATAAAAGTATAGTCCGAAGCCATTTTGATTATAGCAGTTTGGCTTACATGAATGCTAGTAGCACTTTATTAAAAAAACTTGATGTGATACAAAATATAGGTCTGAGAGTAATTAGTGGGGCCATGCGCTCCACTCCTATTAATTCAATGGAAATTGAAAATTGCATACCTCCATTATCATTGCGACGTTTGCAACTGGCAGAGAGATTTTGTTTGAAGGAATTGTCTTGTAGGAACAGTATAGTTTTGAATAATGTCTTGTATCCTGAAGAAATTTCTCAGTCAATTCTAACTCCCATCATCTCAGCAAATATCCTTGTGTCGGGAGTTATACCTGAAATTGTAACCATTATGTCTCATGTACAAAATACTTCCAAAGATATGCATATAAGTGTCAAGTGGCCACTATATGAAAGTCCATATAATGCCTTGTTAAACTTTCTTGACATCAAATGTGATTTAGATTCTATAAACAGCAAATATGAATTTTTAGAATTTATTAGTAGTAGTAAACCTGATTACTATATTATCTATACTGATGGATCAAAAAGTACAAATAATGTAAAAGCTGCATTTTATGACTGTCAGACAAATTTGACCAAATGTATAAAATTACCAAATAATTGTAGTATTTTTACAGCAGAAAGTTATGCCATTTTATCTGCTCTAAGATTTGTTAAAGCTTATGTGAATAATGTAAATATTTTAGTAGTTTCTGATTCAAAGAGTGTATTGACCACTCTTTGTAATTGTAATCTATCATTTAAAGTTAGCTATATAGTTTTTAAGATTAAAGAAATGTTGCAAATTTTAAAAGTAAACAAACAAGTGGAATTTGTATGGGTTCCCTCACACAGTGGCATAACAGGTAACGAGGTTGTGGATTTGGTGACTCACCAAGACTATGATGAGGACCACACAACCACTATGAAAGTCCCATTTACTGATTACTATGAACAGTTTAAGAGGTATTCAAGAAATATGTGGAAAGAACTCTGGAGCATCAACCTGCAGACCAAAGGGAAGTGGTACGCTGAATTACAAAAGGACCTACCGACTGCACCATGGTACAACAACTTCAAGTACAGCGACAGGAAGTTCATCACAGTGATGAATCGCTTGCGTTATGGACATTGCCTAGTTCCTGCCCATCTTTATAGACTTAAAATCATCACCGATAGCAAATGTACACATTGTTCGAAAGAAAATTCGGATATTCACCACATTTTATTTGATTGTACAGCTTTTAATATTCAACGACTTCTTCTTGTGAGTGAAATTGTTGCCATTTCGGAAGAAAAATGTCTGAGTGTTCCCCGCTGTGTACAAAACCTTTTATCTAATGCAGTTTATTTCATGTCTATTTATAAGTTTATATTAAGTACAGTACAAAAAGTTTAATGTGATTGTAACGTAAATTTAGTGTTCTAATGTATGTAACTTAAATTTGAGAAATGTTTAATTTAAGTTTTCGACTGAAGGACTAGTATCCATGGTCATGAATAAATTAAAAAAAAAAAAAAAAAAAAAACTTGTTTTGTTATGTATGACTTTTGATAGATCGCTGCGTTTTGTGTAGGTAGGAGGTACCATGTAGATGTAGGTACTTAAGTTCTCGTTGTTATGTACCTACTACCTAGTAAAATACTAAAATTTAAAATGTTTGTTTTAGCCGAAATGAAAGATGTTATTAGAGTTACACCTGAACACTTTCATCAAAGTTTAAATGAATCTATAACAACTTTGCTAAATAGAAAATTAGCAAATAAGGTAAATAAATTCTATGAACATAACCTTTTTGTAGCTAATAATATTCTACATCAGTTGACGGAATCATGTAAATAAGCAAAAAAAGGCTTAATCTTCATAAAAACAGATACACAACCGTTACTATCGAATTTTAGTAAAAGATCAAATTTTACATGTCACAATAAAACAAAATAAATAATAGCAAATCTCTCGGCAGCGGTTTCTTTATTACACAAATAACAACTACCTATTGAAAAGGTATAAATTAAAAAGCCAATATATTTCCACTTTGCTGTAGCAGAATTGCCATCTGTATTGTTATTCATTCTGAATTCACAGAGGAACAATTTATAATAAGCTTTGGGTGTTCGCAATAATAGTAAAGTTTTTTTAATATTTAATCTGAAATAATAAGTGTGCCGATGTTCATGTTTAAAACTATGAGTGGACTTTATAACAACAATGCAACTTAACATGCAAAAATAAATATTTGAGTTACAGCTCTTCTTGTCGTCTAACTTCTATAACTGCATAATGTCCTGATAATGAATATTAGCCATAAGCGCAACCCAGTTTTTTTTATTATACTTTACTGTTTACAGGTAGTTCTTAATGTAGGTTTGTTTATAGCCCTCTTTGATATAACACACATAGGTCATTCTTATATACTTCCTGGGGATGGCTCTTCACATACTGAAGTTAAATTCAGGTATATTGTGTTCAGGCCTGTAGCGGAAGAAATACTTATTGGCAAAATAAGAAGCTGCAGTAGAGATGGTGTCCATGGTATGTAATTGAAGTAAGCAATAACCATTATTCTAAATGTTTAATAATTTAAGTTGTTATAGTGCAACTATACCGCACTAGCTTTTTGTTGAGCAACATTTTTAAGTGTATTGGCTAATGCCCAAATAATAAAAAGTTTAAAGATAGTTACATGTTGTTATGTTGCAAAAAGTTGCTTTACAAAATCCAACTGTGTTGTAAACACATTTAGATTTCAGTTTCACTTGCATAGTGTTAAATTCAGTTAAATTTTTATTAGTCCAATTTTAAGCACTCCATATAATTTTTAAAAATATTGCACAATATTAAGCAAATAATTAAACTTGTTTACTGGTTGTTCTTTCAGTCACTTTAGGCTTCTTTGATGATATTTTAATACCAGTGAATGCTTTGCAACACCCGTCAAGATTTGATGAAACGGATCAGGCATGGGTTTGGGAGTATCCAAAAGAAGATGGTGAAAAGCATGATTTATTTATGGACTCAGGTAAAGTAAATTTTAAATTGGAATATATAAAGAGTTAAATAAATATTAGAACTTAGAAGAGCAGAAATATGACTTTAAAATTTGTAAGTTTGAAACTTTAAAAAAAATATAAATTTGCATCATCACCATCAGCCCCTCTCGACCCACTGCTGGGCATAGGCCTCTCTTAATAAAATCATTCATTCAAAAGTACTTTAAAATAAAAAGTTTAAATTGAAATAAAATAAACTCAACAGCACTGACAATATGAAATAACTAGGGGTCATAAATAAGCATCTAAAATTTAAAACCCATGTAGAAGCTTTTCCATCTAGAGTTAGAAAGTTAATTTATATATTTAAAAATCTAAGGCATGTTGCAAGCAGCCATCTCCTTAAAACAATATATCTTCTTACTTTATGTCAGTCATTATTTGTATACTGTAAAACGTCAGGGGGTGGTACACACAATAGATGGGCAGATATTGTCTGTCCCACTGAAATATTCAAAAATCACACTCTAAAGATTTTTTTTATCATTTGGGAAGTTATCTTTATAACATGATAAATATGTCTCTATGTATTTATTCTATGAATAAAGTAATGTGTAAAAAAACAATACAACAGTGGCTAATGGGGAAATCATATGATGACATTGAAAATCTACTTTTAGTCATTACATAATTTTAAGACCTTATTAGAAATAATGCTAAATAAGTATAGCAACAAATGTTATTATAATTTATATTGGCTTATTTACTATTACTATGTATGTCATTGTTATTGTGTAAATGTTTTATTGTTAAGTAAGCGCTAACCTGACTGTTTTGGATAGGTACCTCTTAGGTACACAGGCAATCTTTTTGCTTAGCTTAGGTATTACATAATTTATTTTATTGTATACCCTTACATTAATTACATACGTAGTTTTAGTTTTTGGGAGGCCCGTCCGCAAACGTGCGGAAGTTGTATGTCGGGGTGGTGAGGTCCATGGCCTTGTACGGTGCTCCCGTGTGGGTCGATGCTCTGGACTCGAACAATAAGGCCCTGCTGCGAAGACCGCAACGAGTTATTGCAGTCCGAGCGGTGCGAGCATACCGCACGGTATCGTATGAGGCCGCGTGCGTCTTAGCGGTATCTTATCTTATCTTAATAGTGTTTTGATTTCTTACAGGAGAATCAATACGATTTAGAGTAACAAGTGAAGCGTTTGAAGAAACATTGCCATCTGGCCCCCCAGGAACTGAATGTGCTGTGCAAACTGTAGCCCCTTACAGATTAGTTGGAGGAATCAATGAACCAGGACTAGGCTTATTAACGTGGTGGGAAGCACCAGAACAAGATGATGGAGAAGACAATGATAATGACCAAGAAAATGATGAATAAAAAATATTTAAAAATAATTCGGAAGTTTTATTTAGAATGCTTAATTTTCTTTTCTCCTTCTTTATTGTTTAATGAGAAAGCACTTGGCCCTCTATCCCGCTCGTTATTTATTATCTCTAAGATATAGAAGAAGATATAGAAGATATAGAATGATATTACCACTAAATCTCAGAAAACTAAGATGGATGGTTTTGTAGTTCTCATCAAACTAGAAGTCTTACTAGTTAGAGTCATTAGTCTCAGAAGTTGCAGGTTCGATTAAACCACACAGGGCCACAGAGCTCTCGGCATGTTATCTACTCAGCTATCAGATGGTTTCTATTTTTCGCCTCTTATATTTCAGCCCTAATTCATTTTTCCTATAGACCATATCAGGCTGCTAAGAAACGATTGCGGGCGTTTAAATGAATAGCAGAATCTATATATAGGCACAGGGGCTTCAGTGTTCGCTTCGCATCAGGAGAGCCGTTGCATTTTTTTAACGTTTACCAGCATGTTACCATGCTGGCAAACGATAAATAAAATCAAAACAGTCGCAAGTAGAACAAAATTGTTTTGTTGTTACTTTGAATAGGTTTGGAATAAGGCCTTAAAAATCTGTCACCTATGTTAGAAAGTAGGTACCAAAGCTTCAACTACACTTTATGCGTATATAAAATAAAACATCAGGTAGGTATATGCTGTTGGTAACAATAGTTTAATTTTTTTTACATTTTCTTTTGCTCATTGGACAATACACATTAACAATAACAATATGATAATATTTATAATCATAATAGATACCAATAACATATTTATCACTTAAACACTATCACAAGGCATAAATCACAAAAAACAATTAAGGGCGACTAGCACCTATATAGTATGGATTGTGTCATTAATGTCTTACAAACAAGTTTTGATAGTTTACGCTATTACACTTATAACTGGGTATTGATGAAAAACTACACAGATGGTAAAATAATTACATCGCATCCTTAAAACATTTCGTGACATTGATATTGAGATCACTTATATTTGGTACACTTTGCCACTATCCTAACAACGTTTGTTTATATACTTTACTGTATAGGTATAACTAGTAGTAAATGTCAGCAAAATATTTTTTGTAAAGTATAATATAGGTAACTAGAAAGAACTTATTATAGTTCCTTTTACATTCAAGTTTTAATAAACATTCCTAAATAAAAAAAATATAATAATTTAAATTTAAATACTTAAGTATATCACAAATTGCAAAATAACTACTAAAATAAATAAATAACCAACAATACCTAATTTGTTCGTTAATAACAGCACCAATAAGCTTCGTATTTGATTTTGTGGAAAAAACATGTTTTTTTCACATATTTACGCAATAAGTTGTGCAACTGATTTTCTTGTTTAACCTGTCATCTGCCGCGAGCACTGATCAGTGCCATAAACAATAAAAATTCTATTGTGTCTGTATTCACGGTAGATGACAGGTTAATTTTCCTAAACAGCATCAATGGCCTCAAAACCTGGATCATGAAGAAAAATAACGGCACTTATGCTATACAAATATTATTAACGTAATATTAATGTACATAAAAAATAAACCCATGGAAAAGCCAATAAATATCAGATCTTTACTGAAATATAGAATATGTTTTATTGATAATTTACATTTACAATACTATTGCTATTGATATCGATACTCCAAGCACTTGAAAAGTTTGACTAACGTTTCAGATGCTTAGTTGTAAGAGCCTGGATTACGAAAGATTGTCGGTTCGATAATTCGGTCCCACCGGAAGTCGTTTTTTTCTAGTGCTTTCAATCCGAGAAAACTATTCTACTTAGCCAGTTAGCCTCTATGTCTTCATCAGTGATTCTTCTGTTATTAGTAAATAAAGAAGGATACAATAGGGCTGCCCGGCTGGTGTGCCCTGATCAGAAAAACCCAAATAAATTAAACTATATAAAATTAAACTACTTTTAATTCATCTATTACAAATCATTTAGTTGGGTTTATTTAATAGGCTGGAATGTTTTTTCTAAATTGTGTGCTTCATACACCAATCAGATTTTTTTCATATATTATACAATATATTATATTGTTCATCGCATCGCATAAAACAGAGTTTTATAATAAAACAAATGTCTTTCCTAAACTTAAAGGCACTGGGATAGTAAGAAATAGGCGCCTTAAATAGTAGGATGAAAAAAAATTTCATGTCATGTATAAAGGAGTAAAACGCTTATAAAAAACTCAAGCTATAAAAAGACTGTCAAGAAGGGCATCTTTTAATCGCTAAATCAGATCAACAATAATAATCGTGCGCTAAGATCTCAACTCGCGTTATTTAGTGCTGAGTGGAACATAACATCTCTATTCAAATTCGTCTATTGAATCTATTGATCTATCTATATGTCTATTCGATAAATATGTTATTTCTTACAATTTACAGAACGAAACAACGCTATATACATATATAGTGACAAATTGGTTTTAATTGTTTGTTACTTGCACTCAGCGCTAAGAGTAATTCAACCATGTACACTTACTTGAATAGAAATAGGAATAGCGCTTGGTTGATTTATTTTAAAAATTACATTTTAATCTACATTAAATAAAAGCCCCAAAATATAAAATATTGAATTTCAGGCGAAAAATTTGCCTATGAAAGGAGAGTGTTGGTACTCTTTAACATTACTTAGCAGTGTAGTGTCTCAGTAGTACGATAATTTGTATTATACAAGGTGTCCATGTTGTATTCCCGTTACTTTATGGTAACGTTCTTTGACTGTAAGAAGCAAATGTGTCAGAACTATTAACTAAATATTTTTGAAAATGAATTTGATACAGGTTAATTAAATCTCCAGTGGGAATTAGTTTTTTTCCAGGCAAAATATTATCCTGTTTTATATTTTTGCTTATTCACATCAGTGAATATCAATATCACACATCGTCACATATCAATGTGACGTTGTGATTTCAAGTAAAGGCGTTTTACATACATTTTATAATGATATAAAAAAAATGTTACAAGAAAAGTTTAAATCTCTCATTACTCTAATACTCAATTGAGTCAATTAAGAACCCTGAAGTAAAGATGAAATAAATCTAAACATAAGTTTTATACAAAGGAAAATATACAGTAAATAATGTACTTACATTTAAACATAACGACATTCAATTTAATATTAACGTTAAGTACCTTTTCAATTCGCCAAAGTCAGAACCAACATATCGCCGTTTGTATACAGAAACTTCTATGAAGTCGATGTTGAACTTACAACAAATACAAAAAACACAAGCAAACATACTCATAGTACCGTTTAGTATATAAACTGACATCCCCTTATTAGATTATGACATCCTGGTAGTAGTTGAGATACCAAAAACTTTTATCTCATAAGGACAGATTCTCAAAAAGAAAGATTTTCAAAAGTACTGATAGTCAAAAAACTGAAAATGGTACAGGTGCGCCTCAAATTAATAGAAAGAAATATCTTGCTAGTTCTGGAAAAAATGACACCGTGGCACTGCTCTAGCTATTTTTGATTTAATAAGTTCAATTTTGAAAAAATTAAATAATAATAATTTGACTACGGGACTATTGAAGGAAATTAAGGTACGACTATTCTTGTTAAACAAATTTATTTGTTAAAAACATTGACGGCCGTGGGTGTTGTAAAGGCGACTAAGGGATTCTAAATACCCCACGACGGCCAGCAGCGTCGTTCTGTGTACTTTTCCAACACCCTCAAAACCTGTAACGGGTTCTATTTATCTGTAGGAAGGAGACCCGTAGGTTTATGAGTCGTGATGATGATGGTGGAACATTTTTGTGTAGTGGGCATGGAGAATAAAGTTCTATACTTTTTTATTATAGGTAAAGGTTGGTTACCAAATGAAGAACTAGTACTTCTGCACGCTGGCCATAAATACAATTTTGTTAAGACAAATGTGTCTGGTATTGACTAATTGGCGATGCGTCAATAAAAACATTTGTAGCAAATCCATAACATTGTCGGGAAATAAGAAATTGTGAAAGAAGCTAAACATGTATGTTTGCCAGATTTTGAACGAAACAAAATTGATTACATAATGTCATTAGCAAAACAGGAGGTTTGTCTTAATATGGAGCCTATACCAAAACTATTTGAGAAACATTATTACAAACTTAATAAAAAGGAAAAAGAAAAAAGGGAAACAATTCTGATCATTGTGATCATACACTTTCTCAAGACGAAATGCTTTCCCCAGATGAATTGCCTTTATTAAGGGTACGCTATATATATACTAGCTGACCCGGCAAACGTCGTTTTGCCATAAAAAATTAAAAAAAAATTTAGGGGTGGACTACCCCTAACATTTAGGGGGATGAAAAATAGATGTTGGTCGATTCTCATAGATACCGGATGACCCGGCAAACGTTGTTTTGCCATAAAAAATTAAAAAAAAATTAGGGGTGGACTACCCCTAACATTTAGGGGGATGAAAAATAGATGTTGGCCGATTCTAATAGATACCGGATAAGCACAAAAAATTTCATCAAAATCGGTCAAGCCGTTTCGGAGGAGTATGGCAACGAAAACTGTGACGCGAGAATTTTATATATTAGACTAGCTGACCCGGCAAACGTCGTTTTGCCATAAAAAATAAAATAAAAATTTAGGGGTGGACTACCCCTAACATTTAGGGGGATGAAAAATAGATGTTGGCCGATTCTCATAGATACCGGATGACCCGGCAAACGTTGTTTTGCCATAAAAAATAAAATAAAAATTTAGGGGTGGACTACCCCTAACATTTAGGGGGATGAAAAATAGATGTTGGCCGATTCTCATAGATACCGGATGACCCGGCAAACGTTGTTTTGTCATAAAAAATTTAAAAAAAATTTAGGGGTGGACTACCCCTAACATTTAGGGGGATGAAAAATAGATGTTGGCCGATTCTCATAGATACCGGATAAGCACAAAAAATTTCATCAAAATCGGTCAAGCCGTTTCGGAGGAGTATGGCAACGAAAACTGTGACCCGAGAATTTTATATATTAGATATATATATATATATAAAGAGATAAAAATAATAATAATATTTTTTCTCTTTATGTGTATACGTGTACTCCTGTCCTGTTATGAGAATCTGTTCTTATGAGAATCTGTCCTTAAGAGATATTTGTAAGTTTTTCTTATGATTATAAGTATGAAATTACTTAGTATTTCAACAAATAAATTATTTATACTAATCAATCCGCATATTATTTTTTAATAAGTAAGTAAAAATTTTCAAATATATACATACCTACATCGAAATGTATAACTGTATAAATGTATAACCTGCTATTTTATGAAACACAAACGCCAGCAAGTTGTAGCGGGTACCGGTAACCTAGTTGAAGGTATACAGCAGCGGCGAGTTGGTGAAGTGATGCGCGTTATTAACGTGCGACAATAAGCGTCCGTCGAGCAGGTGGCGTCCGTACTGCGTGGCCTCGCCCTCGTCCTTGGCGAGGCCGCAGCCCACCAGCCAGCGCACCAGGCACTCGCCGCGGAACACGCCACGGTACGTGCGCATGCGCCATCTGCACGGAGCGATGCGAACATTGACATATATTTTTATATTGCTTTCGAAAGCTTACACGAACACTACACATTTGAATAAATCAACACGGATCATCTCGCATTTATTTTACACATTGATTTAGATTATTTTATCTTGACTTTCTAGGGACTTATTTGATCCTGATTTTTTAAAGTTTGAAACGTCAGAATATAATAATCTAAATACATGTAAGAAATAAATGCGAGTAGATCCGTAAAAGTTGTTTTATTTATATATTTATTAAATTAGTGGTTAGCGCTTTAAGCCAGAGTGTCATAGTTATGAAAATATTGTGAATGGATGATAAAAATATGTTAATTGATAATCGCCCAAACGCCTGGAGTAGGTATCTGTAAAGATGTAGTACCATGCAGGGCTTTGAATACTGTTAAAAATTAAGTAACATTACCTATATCATACTACGATAACGTTAATACAAAAGGTAATGTTTATGCTTGGTATCGTTACCTGGGTGGTATTTTTACCGGTTAACCTTTTATAAGGCAGTGGCATATATATTGCCGCCATATTTTGAACTTTATAGAACTGAGATTAGGTCGAAAACCAAAGAAAAATTTGAACATGCTGTGCCCGTTAAAGGGTTAAGTAACTAACTGTTCTAAGCGGTTTTGCTAAAGCGCATTAGATAACGGAAAACGTAACGATACCTGTACCACGGACCTAAAAAAAAACGGACGTAACACACTAAAAAGATGTGAAGCATGCAAGGTCCTAAAATCTCGTTTGTTGTATACATGACCTACATTCACACAAATAGACCAGGTCCGACAACCCGCCGCCATTTTACCCCGCGTGACAGCGCCAGTGACACGTACATATAATCACGCACACACCTTAAGGCGAAGGGTAAGGCACACTAGCGCCGCTAATGGATTTAATTTGATAACTGCTAAACTGGATTTTTTTTCAAACATTGCGGACCTTCCGACACTAGGCAAACATCTATTATTTAATAATTGTGCACTACTTTTACGTTTGTTTGTATTCATTCGCTAACACCAAAAGTGGCCATTGTTTGTGAATAAATGCGATAGCCCGTTTTGTGAATAAACCACGCAACAAAAAGTAGTGCACAATTATTAAATTAATACTATGGATGCTTTCCTGTTGTAGGACGGTACGCAATGTTTAAGAAAAGATCCGGTCCGTTAGTAATTGTAAAATTATCAATTGGTGGCGCTAGTGTGCCTTACCCTTCGACTTAAACGGGCGGCCATTAGCATGCTTCACTCATGATTAGACGAGGTTACGTCCGTCTTTTTTTCAGGTCCGAGACTTGTACTAGATAAAATTTCTAGAAATAACTTTACTTAACGATACTTATTGTGTAAATTTGGTAACGTTATCAAGCCTACTGACACATTGAATTTTATGAAAACCTGTGTGATGTCTGTGTAGTTCAAGACGCGCTTAATATCAAACATAAACTTACCTAGTATCTTTTGCGATAGCTTCCCTGCATCGTTCGAGATGATGCGTTATAAATTGGTCACACACATGCTTAGTTTCAAAACTGAGATCTTCAACTGCAGGTAGCACCACAGTGTCGGCTCCATGCCTAAAGAGAAACAATATACAAGTTATTTAATAGTATAATAATATTATTTATTATTCAAATAATTATATAATATAATAAAAATGAGACCTTTTGCGTATTTTAATTTTTGAGTCAACAAACTGCCGAAATAATTCTTAGATTGTTGTAGCGACAGACATTGATAAGATTGCGGTAGCTGCAAGGCTGACTTAAAACATGCCCCACCGCCACGCCAACCATTGCTCAATTAGATTTAAACTCAAAATTCTTTAATAAATGAAACACAAATGTTGGAAAAACTTCCACGAGCAGGATTTGAACCTGCACCCTTCTGACATTCCCGGTCAGGTGCTCTTCCAATTGAGCTATCGTGGTTCTAACCAGCCCGCCGAAATTATTCAACACTTTTTACTTTGAAAACCAAAGGCGCTCATTCAATGTCAACAACTACCGTCACTAACATCCGATCATAATATTTTTACAAATATGAAAGATCAGTTAAGAAGTAAGCAAGCTATTTATAAATGTTCAAATAATTTTTTTAACGCAAATTTTGTTGCGAACAAATTACAGAAACACAAATGTTGAAAAAATTTCATTCATCATCATTTTCATTTGTTTCTGTAATTTGTTCGCAACGAAATTTGCGTTAAAAATTATTTGAACATTCTTCAATAAATGTTCAACCATATACCACAGACACAAAGCTCAAAGTCTTTTGACAGTTTGTGATATTCTGATGTGTAGCAGGTACACATGAGCAACTTACCACATTTTCTGGAAGTGCCGCACAGTAGGAATAAGAATTTCTTCGGGGTCGAGCCCGAACAGTATGAGCATGACGAGCGCCTGCCCGTAATTGGCTGCGATGTCCAGGAACTCGATCTCAACGAACACTCCGCTCTCGTCTTTCATCATCATCCGCCATGTGGTGTATGTAATGCCCTGAATTTTTAACATTGTTAATTTGTATATAGCAGCTATACTCTAAGTGTGTTCTGCGGTACCCTAGGGTTCCATGATATCTCTGTCGGGGTTCCGCAAGAATTTAGAAAAAAAAAATCAAAACACCTCTCTCTGGTCGCTCCGCGGCTGCGCGGACTCCGCGGCCGCGCGGGGACAAAACGCTATGAACGTTATTTATTTATTTATTTGTATTTGTATAAACATGTGTTACAATAGCTGGTACAATATCTCATAAGTTTGGTATCAACAATTTTATACTTGTACAACCCGTTCGCTCTAAGTTTGACGGTCTGTGGAATGCGCGTACCCTCCCCCACGTGACAACAAAACTTATAATGTGTCATAGTTTTACCCAAATATGTACGTACACAATTTTTATTGTTACAATTAAATAAAAAATATTTTTATATTATGTTTTGCTGACGCTACTTTTCGAACGTCATACCTATCGCCAGCGGCAAACTTAAAGCGAACGGGTAGTATACTTGTGAGCGCGCAGTCTCTTTGATAAAAGCCGCCTCTGAATTAGACGCTATAGTTGTCAACAAGCGACTTTCGACTCTAACTTCAAAGGATAAAGTCGATATTGTTTAAATTTCTGTTTTTATTTTTGCTTTTTGTTTATCAAAGGTGCCGACTCGAGTATTTTCGAGAATATTTGAGATCGAGTCTAGGACTAATTATAAAAGCGGCGATCGCGCGTCGCGCGTCGTCAGTTGACGATTAGCGTTCAGAGCGATAAGTTACTACCTACTTACAAGCTCGCTAGCGAGAAAATAGTGTTCATTGTTTTACTGCCTGCTGTATTCTGTTGTCTCAGTTTTATACATTTCTTCACTGTAGGTACTAAATTCAGTCTCTTATACGCAGTAACGATTGTGCATTATTTAAACCCCACTATCCTGACGTGTAACATTATAAATAAAGAAGAATTAAACGTTGGCTTAAAGGTGTTAAACGTGTTGCAACAACATCTTCTAATGACGCTGAATGTTCAAAAGCAGTGCGCGCGGAGAATATAGCAATCACCGATCCAGAAGATGATGCCACGACGTCAAGCTCGACGGTTTCAAAGACGAAAAGAAGGAAGTATGATGAATCTTATATCAGTTTCGGATTTGTTGATTCCAACGGCTCACCTCTGCATGCTCTGTAGTAAACTGCTTCCTAATTGTTCCATGGCACCTGCCAAATTACGCCGACATTTAGAAACTGTACACCCCGAGTCTAAAGACAAGAATAAAGAATTTTTTGTTCGCAAAAAAGATCTGTTATTAGAAAGTCAAAAAAATATGATGCATGTAACACAAACTATCAACGAAAAGGCCACGGAGGCATCATATTTAGTTAGCTATCGCATTGCACAAGCAGGTGAAGCGCACACTATCGCTGAAAATTTAATAAAACCATGTGTATTAGACATAACAAAATGTATGCTCGATGAAAAATCTGCAAAGCATCTTTCTACTGTTCCGCTATCAAACGATACTGTTTCACGACGAATCCATGATCTGGCAAGCTACGTCAAACAAGAACTAGTTACACGTCTACAAAATACACGATTCGCCTTGCAAATGGACGAGTCGACTGATGTCGCTGGTTTGGCTATCCTGCTGGTTATTGTGAGATATCCATATAAAAGTTCTTTTGAAGAAGACATGCTTATGTGTTCACCGCTGCTTGCAAACACTACCGGGGAAGAAATTTTTAATAAAATAATAGTAGTTTATGCAACTGTCATATAATGAAGGGTATTAAAACACGAGTGTGAGTTTATGAAACGAGCGCAGCGAGTTTCATAATAGTAACGAGTGTTTTAATACCCGTGTTATATGCAGTTGCATACACTACTTTATCTTCACTAATGCAATTAGTCAAACAACAAGAGTAAAAGCTGACAATAGTTTATTTATAATAATTGTTCAAATTTTGGATGGTACAATTTTGAAAGTTAATGTTAATTACCAACCAAACCAATCCATCCACCATCCAATAACCAATGAGAGCGCAGCTGCGCGCGCAGGGCCAATCAGGAGCGAGCGCGCGCTGTTCTTTTTTTATTCAATTGGCACAAGATCTTACCAAAGAGTTTTGTGTATGTAAGTTTAGTAGTTTCGACGAAGTTTTCACGTATAACCCAACTGTTGACTTCTTGGCGGGAAAGTGAAGAGTCATGTCTGCGGTTTTGTTTTATTTTCTAAAATTTGTGTTATGTCGAATATTAATGTGAAATAATGGTGGATTATTAACCGTTAAGTGTTCGTGAGTGTGCATGAGTGTTGCAAATGAAACAAAACAGTGCAACGTCACTTTTCAAATTCTCTCAAGAAGTCCACCCGAGGACTTAATAAAGCCCCACATCTTTACTGAGATACTCGAGGGGTTGGGGGGTATATCATTTCTCACTTCTCATTTCTATTCATTCATCATCATCATCATACATGAAAGAAATTATTATTGTTTAAGTATTGTAAGACTTTTTCATTGGCTAAATGCTTGTGCAAAGCCATTATTAAAAAAAAAAAAACCCAACTGTTTTCAAAAGCCAGCCTAATATCAAAATTTTATACAACTTGTATGAGGATTTTGACATAAGGCTCGCCAGGTTAATTGGTCGCGTTTTATTGATGTTATAATGAGATTTTACGATATCGATGTGGATATTATACCATCATGTGAAATTGCTTAAATTGAGTGTTTTGTTGTCTGCGCTATAACAGTAGTAATTATAAGTCAAGTATTGGAAACATAAGTAGAATGTTACAACATTAGTGTAGATAAATATATTTTTTGAAGAAAATAATCTCAGTTGGAACAATTGCATTGACATTTGTACAGATGGGGCCAAGGCGATGACAGGTAAAACAGCAGGAGCAGTGTCACGAATGAAAAATAAAGCGCCTAATTGTAGTTCCAGTCATTGTATTCTGCATAGACAAGCACTTGCGATGAAGCAAATGCCGTCAAATCTAAAATTAGTTATGGATGAAGCGGTAAAAATAATTAATTTTATCAAATCACGACCACTACAATCCCGATTGTTCTCATTATTGTGTGAAGATTATGGCAGCAAACATAAAACACTGCTGCTCCATACAGAAGTGCGATGGCTGTCTCGAGGTAAAACTTTAACAAGGCTATTTGAACTTAGAGCCGAGTTACAAATGTTTCTTTCAGCAGATACTTCTTTTAATTTGAAGGACCGTTTGTATGATAAAACTTGGTTGTTCCGATTGTCTTTTATGGCGGATATCTTTCAAAAACTTAACGAATTGAATTTATCGTTGCAAGGTAAACAGACAACAGTGTTTCAGGCCTATAATAAAATAACTGCTTTTAAAAGAAAATTAGATTTTTGGATCATTTGCATTGGTAAGAAAGAAATAGAAAGCTTTACGTTACTCAGTGAGTTTGTTAGCGAAAACGACTCAGAAATGTTTGAAGAATTGGTCCAATATCTCAGTTCGATGCGCGCATCTTTTGAAAAGTATTTTCCCGAAGAACACAATACAAAAATTAAAGTGAATTCATGGATTTATAATCCTTTTTTACCCAACTTAGAAAAGCCTGAAAACTTGCCAAACGAGATATATGAATCTCTTTTAGAAATGTCATCAGACACAAGTATGGAGTCACTGTTCAAAACGACGCCTCTCAATGATTTTTGGTGCAAAATCCAAGATGAATATGCAATGCTTGGCCAAATGGCTCTGGATATTCTTCTCCCGTTCCCAACTACATATTTGTGCGAAACAGGATTCTCTACCTACGCAGCCACGAAAACAAAATATCGCAATAGACTGGACGCCGAAGCTGATATGAGACTCCAACTTTCTTCCATCAAACCTGATATCAACCAATTGATGAAAAATAAAAAACAGTTTCATACCTCCCACTAGTTAGATTTTTTCTTTTTTAATGTTTTCTATTATTGTCCTTGGCAAGTGGTGAAGTAATAATTAGTAACTGTTACATTGTACTTTTATTATGCTGATTAATAAAGAATACACTTATAAAAACAATTGTTTTATTGTAGGGTTCCATCAAGTATTTTGCTTCCCAAAAGGGTTCCGTCATTAAAAAAGTTTGAGAACCACTGGTATATAGGATCTTTTTACAGTACATGTAAACATCATCATAAATAACATCATCATAAGAAGTAAATCAATATCAAGTAGTCAATTTTAAATGTTTTGTAAAGTTTACAGCTTAATAGATTTTCCTCAATGTATATTAAAAATGAAACATGGCCAGGCTATAGACGATGATGAACATGGTGTGCTTGAGCAGCAGCTCCAGCTGGCTGGCTGTACAGCTGCATGGAAGAACACTTACTATGAACATGGCCAAGCTGTAGGCGATGATGAGCACGGTGTGTTTGAGCAGCTGCCCGCCGCGGCCGCGAGTTTGCTCGGGGGGCAGTAGCCCCAGCTGGCTGGCGGCCCGCTCCAGCTCATTCAGGTAGCTGCAGGTAGTGTTGTCGATGCAGCGAGGCTTTTGTGATGGTGGGCAGGCGCAGTCGCGGCTATAAGCATATTGTTGACGCTCGAAGTTTAATGTATACTACAAGAACGGTGATGCAACGCAACTCAATTTTTGGCATTCAATGTGTCAAGTTATTTCTAAGTACCTACACGAATATTAAGGAAAAACAAAGTACCACAAGAGCCTGAGGTGTTATATTTGAACCTTTGACAACAATAACTCTCAGATTATTATCAATAAATCACGAGCGTACTTTTGCAGTTGCAATTTGAAAATTCCTAAATAAAGACATTGAAAATAATTCAAAAATAATTATTTTTCATCTTATTTCATAATGCATGTTTTGTCATTCTTAATTTGACGATCACCTGTGATATTCAATAATCACAACCTTGCTATAAATATACCTATACCATGAACCCTACCCATGGACTATTAACCATGCAATACCGTAAGGAAAAACACGTAGTTATTTATCTTTTTAAATCCAATTCAACAGTTGATATAATAATAACGCCTATACTTTTTTATCAAATCAAGTCAATCAGGTAATTTCTCAATGATACATTTATATTATCATCTGTATCAGTTTGTCTGGTCAATTCATTACTAATCACCAATCACATCAATAATTTAAATTAACATGATTAACATAGACCTAAATCGAAAGTTTTATTACACAATTAACATTAACATAATGTGATCAAGAGTATAATTATGCTTCTGGAATCATCACGAAAATAAAATAATCTTCCTGATTTGGAGTTACAGGCAACTACAATATTTATCTTAAGATAAATAAGTAAATTTTACGGTATTCCAGAAACAGCTGAGGCTGTCTGGGCTCATCCAAGCTATGCCAACATTGCAAAAGTATATCAAAACCTCATCTTATTCCGTGTCAAGTTAAAATTGTGCTATACAAAATTTTATTCATATCAACGTGAGCAAATGGCAAACATAATTCGCAGTAGGCACCTTGATATCTATGATTATACGTCTATAACTATACTTCTTTTTCTTCTTATTTTGGTGTCAACGGCCTTAATCTTTCTGAGCTAGAACCTGGCCACGCGCACTGCAGCATCCGTGGCCTTCCCTTGTGCACGTGTTTGGGCACAAGGGGCACGAAAGCAGGTAAGTCATCCTGAATTGGAGCACCACATTCACAGCCTAGCCCCGCGGGGTATAGTATTACAATCCTATACATCTTATTTGCGGCACTACTTATATAACAACTAATATAAATCACAAAATAACGATTCGTATAGTGAAAGCCTTGGTGATAAAGAGAGAACGTTGTTGCTAGCATAAAATACTCTAAGTCAAATCATTTATTCAATTTAAGGTAAAGCCTTATTGACGTCAAAACTACCTAACAATATATAAAAATAAACTGTAGCATTAAAAATATAATATTGTTGGAGTTGCCAACAACTTATTTTAAAAACTACTTACGGTTGCATTTCGCCATTGGCTATGTCTTCGATGTCGTGACTTTGCACGAAGCCATTTTGGCAGTTGGGATCGTCGGAGCAGCACGCGGAGTTCACGTTCCTATTTGGCGACGGAGTTGCAGTTATTGTTCCGTAACATCCTGTATAAGACATATTAGATATAGTCACTATTCCGACAAGGGCGTGGGCACGGTGGGGCACTAGCCCCATCTGGGTTGTAGCCAAGGCAAAAGTTGAAGTAATTTAAGCAGGTGTAAAACTGGTGCTTTATATTTCACTTGTATATTCCTGCCTACACAACCTTACGCAGAGTAAAAGCAGAGCCGGATTAAGCTATATATAGGCCCCTAGGCATGTTTCGGGGCCCCTATTTTCTAGGCTTAGCAAAAAAAAACTTTTTTCTGTGACCGAGGGGCCCCTAAAGAAGCGGGACCCATAGGCACGTGCCTTTTTGTCTTTAGGTAATCCGGTACTGAGTAAGAGTCCTAAATAAGCCCAACCCACTAGACTACCAAAGCAGTTTAATTTAACAATATTAATTCTATAATGATCTATTTGCCATTGACTACAAACTTTCTTAAAACATGAGACATTTAGGCACAGTGTATAAGTTAGTCACACTGCAAATGAGAGATGATAGGTGCGTTGAAGTTTTCTACTAAATTAGTAGTTTTATTTACATTGCTGTAATAGGGTATAAATGTTAACTGTTGTTATATGTAAAAGTTTAATTAAAAGCATTGTGTAGAGATTTAGAACAGATATTTACCTTGATCATCTGTTGCATGTTGGGACAAAACAAAATAAAATTAATAAGAGAAAATAATATAAATTAATTTTATAATATTATGTACTTATTAATTTAGTTTTTTTAAAGTTTCTGTTGAAATTGGTATAAAGCTAACATATATAGATAATATTTTATAGACTTAAATACCAAAGTATTTTTAACTAGAATATGAAAATAAAATTAAAAATGAAATGAAATTACATTTATTGGCATACACTACAAAATTACACGATACTTACAATAACAATACAAAGCAAAGACAAAAGACAAAGAGTGGCCAACTACGCCCCAGCCTCAGCACGTGCTACAGCGACATAAAGCTGGTATTCTGGAGAGGCCTAAATCTAATATCATCTACTTTTTACATATAGTCACAATGAAAGTGCGTACGGGTACGTACGAGTGCAAATATAAACTCGAAAGAAAATTCTATAACGTTGTTGACTACTACGTCGTATTAACAATATCGATACAAGGAAAAAAATATTATTTTCATCAACAATATCAAGCAACACCTTATACCATTTAAGGCCGACCGACACCTTAAGGCGAAGGGTAAGGCACACTAGCGCCACCAATTGATAATTTGACAATTATTAACGGACCGGATCTTTTTTTAAACATTGCGTACCGTCCGATAACAGGAAAGCATCCATAGTATTTATTTAATAATTTTGCACTACTTTTTGTTACGTGGTTTATTCACAAAACGGGCTATCGCATTTATTCACAAACAATGGCCACTTTTGGTGTTAGCGAATGAATACAAAAAAAAACATAAATGTAGTGCACAATTATTAAATAATAGATGTTTGCCTAGTGTCGGAAGGTCCGCAATGTTTAAAAAAAAATCCAGTTTAGCAGTTATCAAATTAAATCCATTAGTGGCGCTAGTGTGCCTTACCCTTCGCCTTAAACTGCCATGATTTAACGGAACGGTGTAGAGTATTCAGAATGCTATTAACCGTTTCGAACTACTAAAATCGCTATGTTGTACCTTCATCAAATCTTCGCTCGAATTTCAGAAGAATAAGAATAATCTTCCAAGGACATCCGTCTATTGCAATCACAGGGTCATTCAACAAAATCAAGTCGTTAAACGATGTCTACGACGCCACGTACAGATAACAAAATATAATTACCGTTATTGATCGACTGCGTGTGCGATATCGGCTCAACGTTTTCCACAAGGCTCGTGGACTCGTCGGGAGGCGAACCCGACACCTCGGCGGATAGAGATGCGAATTGAGCGCTGCGCCGTCGGAAACGCACGTACACTATCAAGCAGCTTGTTGACACTGATTGGAAAAGAAAAAAAAAATTGTTATGACCCCACGTTATCCGGCAGGTCCAATGTAAAACGACAAAGTTAATATTTTATTTTATTAATTTTTACACGATGTACTTATATGCCTCACTTAATAATCATGTCAATCAGTATGACTTAGGCATTTTTTATCAATTAATCATAGGGTGATTCAATGTATAACCACATACAGCCTATACATACCATTATATTACCATATATTACCATATATTACCATATACGCATAGACAAGATTGTACAGTTAAGTTAAGTCTATATACGCTGGAGTTAGCTGCAACACAACGGCTTAGCTTTTTTTGCGGCCCTTGGTGATGAGTAGCACGGCCGTAAGCTAAATATGTGACAACTACGACCAGTGAGGTAGAACACGAGCAGACACAGCATGATGGCGTCCGTAGGCTTCACGTCCAAATCACCCACGCAGCCCTTGGTGATGAGTAGCACGGCCGTAAGCTAAATATGTGACAACTACGTACCAGTGAGGCAGAACACGAGCAGACACAGCCTGATGGCGTCCGTAGGTTTCCCGTCCAAATCACCTGCGCGACCCTTGGTGGTGAGTAGCACGGCCGTAAGCTAAATATGTGACAGCTACGTACCAGTGAGGTAGAACACGAGCAGACACAGCCTGATGGCGTCCGTAGGCTTCACGTCCAAATCACCCACGCAGCCCTTGGTGATGAGTAGCACGGCCGTAAGCTAAATATGTGACAGCTACGTACCAGTGAGGTAGAACACGAGCAGACACAGCCTGATGGCGTCCGTAGGCTTCACGTCCAAATCACCCACGCAGCCCTTGGTGATGATTAGCACAGCGGTAAGCTAAATATGTTACAGCTACGTACCAGTGAGGCAGAACACGAGCAGACACAGCCTGATGGCGTCCGTAGGCTTCACGTCCAAATCACCCGCGCGGCCCTTGGTGATGATTAGCACAGCGGTAAGCTAAATATGTTACAGCTACGTACCAGTGAGGCAGAACACGAGCAGACACAGCCTGATGGCGTCCGTAGGCATGCCGTTCAAATCACCCGCGCGGCCCTTGGTGATGAGTAGCACGGCCGTCATCACGCCGGGAGTGCCCCACGCCACGAAGCCAAGCACCGGCCAGAGGGTCACCACGAAGCATGGGCCGCGACTCTGTATGGGAGATTGGGACTGGTTAGTCAATAGATAAATATTTAAGCAACTGTCAAAACGATTTTTTAATAGAATTAGAATTGTATGGGAAAATGGCAAACTACCAGCATGACGAACTATTGCGTTCCTCCCAATTGAGTGAGCCAAACTTTTTAGGTTTCAGATTTTCATGCTCAGGTAAAATAAAAAAATCATAAATAAATAAAGAACTGTTACGTGATGTCATTTATATCTATACTAATATTATAAAGAGGAAAGCTTTGTATTTTTGTATGTATGTATGTATGTTTGCAACGAATAAACTCAAAAACTACTGGACCGATTTAAAAAATTCTTTCACCATTAGAATGCTACGTTAGCGCTGAGTAACATAGACTATATTAAAAAAAAATTATATATAAAATACTAAAAACGACCATTTAATTTTCCAATACAAAATGATTTGTTTGTTTTGTTGTCATGGAAACCATTGATATTATTTAACTCAATGATGGAAACTGTCAAAGCCGTACAAAGTTCGCCGGGTCAACTAGTATTCAATAATTTGGAATTATTTATTGTTGTTGTCAACTTCCTTAATATTAATAACATAAACATACTTATTGTTATACAGTCGGCAAAAGTGCATACGGCCCGCCTGATGGGAAACGGACCCCGCAACTCATTTTCGTTTCCAACACTAAAGCTCAGTTTTAAAAGCATACAGTTGGGCATCGAAGGTACTTTCGCAGACCAAGGGAGGAGAACCGGCGGAAGCGGACGCTGCGGTCAGTGTCCCACAAACAAGCGCAGTTTGAGGGAGCTATCGTGAAGGGTAGCCACGTGCGCGTACTGCGTGTTTTAAACGTTTTTTTAATCTACGTTCAGTGATTCCTATTGAATATAATGGTACATACACATTTAGAAACAGAACAAGAATTTAAAATTTCATAGATTTCCCCTTGACGCAAGGTAAGTTTTTTCTATAATTTCGTAATAACTTACAGTACTTTGTCTTTGTTGGAATGTATGTAGCTATATGGATGGTAAAATATATATTATTGGTGAAAAGCAGGGTACTCCAACTACAAGAATAAATAACCGAATTCTTGTGCTCCAACAACAGACTAAATAGTTACTTCGTAACTCTAACTACAACTTAGCGGGGTTTTCTAGTGTAGGTAGGTATATGTATTCTTTACGAGGCGCATGCTCTTGCGCAAAGTGTAATTATTATGTTTACAACTAATTGGAGTAGTTGGGATGTCGGGCACAGAAGGAGTAGGTATTTGTCTAATATCCAATTGTTATGATTCTATTTAAATCAACAGAAAAAGAGGAGGTTATACAGACGAACCAACAGCAACCTCACGTAATTCCTTTGGCGGACTACAGGTCCCTCCAGATGATTTTGTTAAATACTGTAATGAGCTAGAAGCGCAATTTAGGCAGAATTTAAAACAAGTACAATTTATATCACAGCCATGCTCATGTTTCCCTCATATTTTCATGATCAAATTGTATATCCGAATGCGAATTCATTATATTGTTAAATTTAATAATAGAAAATTTAAATCTAAAAATAAACCTTCACGTAAATATTTAGCAGTGTAACATTTGTAAATATGTAAATAGTTTATTATTGTTAATAAATGATTATTTTATAAAAATATTAACGATTATTTGATTTCGAATTTTGCGACAACCCTTGCATATCGGCGAACGACCGCGTCGATACCTACGCGGGCGGCGGCATCGCCCCACACCAAAGGCGATGCCGCCCTACTGTATGAAATAGTAATACTGTGACTAAGGCTTTAGTTCTTATGCCTCTTCTCTCTTTCCTCTTAATTTTACAGAACAAGTGCAAGTCAAACCCGAACAGAACAATGCAAAACATAGGTGGTCATTATCCAGGCAGTCAGATACTGGGCAAAATACTACATCCAGGAGAATTATTGGGTCCTTACCTATGAAATTGGCGTTTTTTTTCTCACTTATTAATAGGTGTATTACTTCTAAAAGTCAATACCGGTTGTTAATATTATCATACACCTTTCATTAGGACTATGTTACTTAGTTTTGACCTTTTGTTTCATTATAGCTTTGAAGGGACTTGATTTATTTCTTTTTAATGTCTGCTATATTTACCTAGTGAAACAAACACTCTACTCTACAATTTTTATAGTGTTAGCATAAATTGATGCTAAGAAAATTTAAAAAACGTTAGTATGAAAAATATAATAATATATAACTATTAAGATTTTGATTCCTAAATTCCTTCTCGCAACTAATGAGTGTGGATGGATTTGTGATATCATTGAATTGTTCACAATGAATACCCATTCATTGTGAACAAACGCCACAAAGAAATCAGGGTTTTTGAAATTTGAATACTAGACCACTAAAGGTGATTAAATTAAAGTACGTGTCGGCAGCGTTCCTTTTTGCCAGCCTTTAGAGAAAATAAATAAACATGTCCTAAATCCTTCTCTGCTTTTCACAATGCACGCACTAAGCGCTTCATGTCATCATTTTTGCTGCGCACTGGCAAGGAGTGGAATTCTCTGCCATCGTCTGTGTTCCCAAAAACTTATAACCTGAATTCCTTCAAGGCGAGAGTTAATAGGCATCTTCTAGGGCAGCTCGCTCCATCTTAGACCTCATCTACGCTCACCATCAGGCGAGATCGAGGTCAAGAGCTGTCTTATAAGGCATAAAAAAAAAAAAAAAAAAACGCGCGGTCACACAATAATAATTTTCGTGAGAACTCGAAAGTAAAATTATCTGAGGTCATCAATTCCGATTGCAAACCCCACGTTCGCGGGTTCAAATACTACAAGGGGAAAACGATTGTGAGAATGAACATAAGTAGTTGTTGTACATGAGTCATGAAGAGTGATCGGAACAAAGGAGATCGGATCAAGTTAAGTCGGCACCTGAGTGTAAGCGACGTTTTTAAGCCAGGTGCCGAGTGAACTTGACCGGGTAATAGTTAAGCCAAGACTTAGACGATTCATAAGTTTAGTGCAAACGGGTGTTAGAGTTGTAAAACCACCAATTATTTTTTTATTGTATCCCGCATCCTGGGTATACTTTTATTTCATCGTATTGACTTAGTACACATAATACACTCATCATCATCATCATCATCATCAGCTCATTATATGTCCCGTCCCATTGTTGGGGCACGACGTTCCCTATGGATGGATAGGGAGAATGGGCCATAAACCACCACGCCGGTCCAGTGCAGATTGGTGGTTGTTAACGACTGCAAATGCAGCCGGGACTAACAGCTTAACGTGCCATCCGAAGCACGGAAAAGCTCGAGATGATAAATTTTTGGTCACCCATCCAATGACCGGCCTATGCGAAAGTTGTGTTTAACCTTAGCAATCGCAGACCGAGCGCGTTAACCACTGCGCGATTGTGGTGGATTTTATATTGTATGTTTATTATCATTACTTTTATCTCGGTAGCATAATGGTCAGTGCAGTGCAGAAGACCCAGGTTTGATTCCAGGCTGGTTCGGGTAGGCATTTAATTTTTTTACTGTATTTTATAAATATTTAATTGTATGTTTATGTTTAATATATTTACCTCTAACATGAGGATACCGACAGAGAGCATGGAAGTCCAGAGCAGGCACGAAAACATGCTGAACGTGCGAAGTGACTCTTGCAGGGTGTAATACCAAGATATCTCGTGATTAGGCAGCGGACCACCCAATAGTACACTGATAGCAAGTAATATCTGAAAAATAATCATTAGTTAGTACAAAATTCAACTTTCAATAAGATTTAAATTTAAAGTCGAGTTGTTATTTTGTATGAGTTAAAGATAAACTTTTTTACTTTGTAGTAATGTATGATGTTATATTTTTAATAAAATTTTAATAAAATTTTTAATAAAATGTTTAGAAAAGTTGGAAAGCAACTAACATAACGAATAAACAATTTATAATATTTACCTGAGAAATAAATATTTACCTGAGACACAATCAGACAGAGAGTGAGCCTGTGAGGCATGCGTTTATACTTTTTGGTAACAATGAATACAAATAGAACCCAAAGTGCCGCTACTAATGCCACTATGGAGAGATCAAAACCAAACTTCTTCAGTTGATCAGCATAGTCTTTATTTATGGATATGACTTGTGCAGACAAGAACATCATTGGAGCCGACAGGAAAGTACACACCACCATAGACGAAGCCATCTAAAAAGGTACAATATATAAGTTATTACAACCTTTAAGGTAATATATCTTATCTTATCTTAGTGGGGCCTGCTGAGGTTTCCCTCTCGCAGTAACACTTCGCGACCCTTCGGGATCTTTTGTGCAACCCCATCATTTCACTCTTCTTCTGTAAAGATAAATGCCATAAGTTTGGCAACGTCTTTAAGAGCGAAGAGCCTGAAGTTCTCCGGTTTCGGATAGGCCGACCCAAGGAGCCCCATTATTTTCTTAGCCAGAGAGTCGCAGTCTCACAGTAGGTGCTGCATTAATTCCGTTTCCTCTCCACATGCCCTACACAATCTTTTGATAGATGCAGTATGTGAATTGTTTTGTGGCATAATGCCCAGTCAAGGCACCGATGGTTAATCGGGCCTGCCTTCTACTGCCTCCGCATATGAACTTACTCCGTCCTAAGCTAAGTTTTTGCTTAGAAAGGATTTGGAATGTTTCATACTCGGCTGCTCTTTCCATTCGATGCTGCGTATTGTGTGTTTACGATGTAATCTTTTATGGCCTTGTTATTGGTACTTGGTGCAAGTGCCACGAACGACTCAGGACTGATGGGCTGGGTCTCCGAGCCCTCCCTAGTAAGGGCATCCGCCATCTCGTTGCCATGGAATTCCATATGGCCTGAGACCCAGATCAATCTCACCTTGTTATGTCCACCTAGCTTGTTTGGAGCTTTGGTGGTTTCTAGAACAAGGCCAGAGTCGATCCGGAGCGATATAAGTGATTTGAGCGCAGCTTGGCTGTCACATATTACGCTTTTTCATGGCTAATTCTATATTCTGCTTTGCGCATAGGAGAATTGCAAAAGTTTCTGCTTGGTAAACAGTGGCAAATTTCCCCATGCTTTGATTATGCTTGAAGTCGTTATTAAAGACGCCTGCCCCTGTGCCCGATTTCATTTTTGATCCGTCGGTATACCAGATTAGGCTGTCTTTTTCAAGCGACGGTGGCCCTCGTTTTCATTTGTCCCTGGTTGGAACATAAACTTTAATTTTTTTATATATTATATCGCACCCCATTTCCATGATCCTGTCAGGAATGTCACTTGGTGCCCATTTTGTGTGTTTAGTTAGAGGTTTAGATGCGTCCCACAGTCCGGCCACCTTTAGTCTATGTAACGCTTTCTTGGCCTCTGTTTCTGTAACAATGTACAGGGTCTGTGAGGACCTCCAGCGCTGCCGTTGGAGTGGTTTTAAAGGCACCAGTGATTGCCTGACAAGCTGTTCTCTGAAGTTTGCTAAGAGCATTCTTACAGATCCTCAGTCTGGTTCTGGGCCACCAGACGATGTTGCCGTATGTGAGGATCGGTCTCACCATCGTCATGTAGATCTTAAACCTAGATATTTCACTTCTTTGGACCAAGAGAGCTGGGTACCATAGAGTGTTAGGTTACCCATTTTCGTAGTGTTTCTCATTTTTGTAAAGGGGATGGCTGTTGTTTTCCCCGGGTTTACAGAGAGGTGATATGGGCATTGCACCATTCCTCCAGCAAACCCAGGGCACGTTGCATTAAACCCCGATATCGTAGAGGGAAACTTCCCACTGACTGAGATGGACAGATCATCCCCATAACCAACCGTATAGAATGGTCCCTTATTCAGCCTTACTATGACTGAATCAACCACAAGGCTCCACAGAAGAGGCGAGAGGACCCCTCCTTGCGGGCATCCTCTGGTTGTTTGTGCAAGGAGACTGTCACCTAGCAGTTCAGGGTTGATAATTCTACCCTTTAACATGCATTCATCAAACTACAGATCGGTTGTGGCACACCATGGTTCTTGGCTGCAACCTTGATGGATTCAAAGATAGTGCGATCAAATGCACATTAGGTAATATATAATAATAATATTAGATTTATAGATTATAATTTCATCATCATCATGATAAGTTGTATCAGTCCACTGCTGGACTGCTTTTCTGACTGAGCCCGTTCTGCAGCTTTTCTTATTCATAATTAAACTAGAATAAAAATGATTTACAAAAATATAGCTTAGGCACGAAACATAGCAAGTGCCCCGTGCGCCCGGGGCACTTGCTATGTTTCGTGCCTTAAGTAAGAACGTAAACTGAAGTAGGAATTGAACACAAAGGCAATGTAAGACGAATCAACGTTATAATAATTTACATAATCGTTTTATAATAATATGTCTTACCAAATCCATTTCCAGTTGATATAAGTTTGAAAATACAAACACGGCGGGCGCGGTGGGTATAGTTCCATACAAAAATGCGTAGGTGGATAAAGAGGAGGTCTCACTATCATTAGCACCTGCCTGGAACATGCTCACACATTCCCTCATCACCATTGGCAGGACCAACCTGAGAATACCAAATGTCTTTTACAACAATTCTGGTCAATTAAAAAGTTGACAAAAATCACAGACGGGACGGCAGTAGCAGCGCGGGATGAACGTGGTCCCGCTCAAGCTATAATTGATGGAATCATAATATGAACCACTACACATTAGAAATCAACGCGGACTCGACGGCGAAACAGTTCTGCGTCGGGCCTGCTCTAGAGCTATCGGTCAATAAGCCGGCCAGAGTAGCACAGAGCTGACACGGGACGGTTTCTTAGTGAGCCCCCGCTGATACTATGGGTAGCCCTTATAAATACTTACAGTTTTACCATAATCAGCACACAGGGTAGTATCAGAGCAGGACCCCTCAATCTATGTATTTGCCCCACCATACGTAAACCAAGCAAAAAAAGAGCAGATGCTGAGAAAGATTGACCAAACACCTAAAAACATAGAGAAGCTTAAAACCACAGGATATGTAACCAAATTAAAATATATCAAGCTTCTTAGGATTAGCTTCATAGGATTATGTTAAGCTGTTTGTCTTTTAACATTCTTCTTAACTAACTTCACCATTCTGCATTAGGCTAAGTGGTTGATTATGATTCAAACCTAATGCTATTTAAGATATAGGAGAGCATGACCCCAGCAGTAGGATGTTTACACTGATTATGATAAGTCACATGTTTTCATAAAAATATGTTAGGTTCCCAGTCATTTGAAGATGAGTCATACATACACAATGACAATCTTGTGAGCAAAACATGTTACTTATTTAACCTATGTACATATGTTGTATGGTGTATGTAGAGGCAGACACTATCGATAAATATGAACAAAAGAAATCATATTCTATACATGCTTACATAAATATATGACAAATATACAAACCTCTAATAAACCTTCAATATACACAGATATTTTGTGTTTGAATGCAACATTGCCAATAATACCTAAAATAGTCATTGCCAGTACTGGATTGAATAGAATTCCTTTTATAATTCGTTTCAACAATTTCAACTTTGATATGTCAGGTGTTCTATTGCCAGCAGAGTCTTGAGCATTCAGTGCATTCTCCTTTTGCTTGTTAATTTCCATTAAAACAAAAGCAACGGGATTCAAAATCGCCAGGGAAATAGGTGCCATCAAATACAAGTATAATGCATATTCTGGATGTGTCTTTTCATATATGGCATTAACTGAAATAAGCAAATTTTTACTTTCAGTATTACTATAACACATTTTCAAGTACTTGACAGATTTAGATCATTTATGAGTTTACTGGATATCATGTTGAAAATAAAAATTTATATTATTTGTTTTTATTACATATTTTAATAAAACTAGGACTTAAATCAAAAGTACTTACTTATTGGGTATCCTAAAGCGAAATCATTACTTTGTGTGCAGAAAATGGCAAAAATTCCAGCTCGTCCCAAATTGACTGGTTTTGACACCAACAGTGTAACAACTATTACCGCAAAGAATATAACTCCCTTAGCCAATAAAATAGCAAGCAGGAAGGTCCAATTAACAGTTGTAAAGTCAAGTCTTGCAAGAGAGAGAAATATTAGAGATGGCAAGGCAAATGTGCCAACAAAAGTTCCAATTCCTTTAGACTCTGTTGCAGTTACAACATTAAGACGTCCTGCTATGTACCTAAAATGCATAAAGAAAAATTAATATAGCATTTTAGCATTTGTTATTGGCTTTTACTAGTAGAAAATTATGACATGACAAAGATACTCACCCACATAAAATTATTGTAAAACACTGAAATAAAGCTGGATATAAATTATCAGCAGCTGCATCACCAACTCCATGAGAAATTGCTTCTTCCATGACGTTAATTTTATTAAAAATGGTAAGAAGTGGTTGTAATGATTTTATTTTATTGATAGCACTTCACATTTTCGAAAACTGATATTGTAGCACTAAAACAATGATGCAAAAATTGAATGTGATTTAATGAATATTTGTATTTGTCACCGTAAAGTTAATATTTTGATATATTTAATTACAATCCATAAAATTTAAGAGAAGTTTCAACACTTTCACGAATCCAACACGAATCAAACTTCATTCGGGTGCTATCCTGTCATGTTGACTGACCATGACTGACACTGACTGGCAATAGTGTTGCCAAACAATCGTAAATGATCAATTATTAATCAATAGTGCCAATGGGGCCCAAAATAATTAAATAAACTATTTTTAATCGATTAATCGATAATATCGATGGAATCATTTAAACCGATTCCCAATTTTTATCAATATAATCGATTATAATCTCATAATCTATACAATACAGATCGATATTATCGATACTAACGATAGCAATTTTTGATTCATACTATCGATTTAATCGATAATATTGATATAATCGGAAGACATGACATGACTGATAATTGTATCTAAAAACAATTTGTAGAAGTATCGATTTCAGCAATATAATCGATGTAATCGATAGTACTGTCTTAATTCAGGTATAGATTAAATCGATAGTATTGGGGTTAAAGATATTTTATTTCTCATAAAGAATTTGACAAAGGCCTCCCCCAAGGATCTCCACAACGATCGGTTTTGTGCTGCTCGCATACAGCGGCTTCCCGCGACCTTCACCAGATCGTCTGTCCAGCTTGTTGGAGGTCAGCCCACACTGCGCTTTCCGGTACGCAGTCGCCACTCGAGGACTGCTCCGCCCCAACGGCCATCAGTCCTGCGAGCAATGTGCCCTGCCCACTGCCACTTGAGCTTAGCAACTCTTCGGGCTATGTCGGTTACCTTTGTTCTTCTGCGGATCTCCTCATTTCTGATTCGATCTCGCAGAGAAACCCCGAGCATAGCCCTCTCCATTGCTCTTTGAGTGACCTTGAGTCTTCTGATAAGGCCCATAGTGAGCGACCAAGTCACAGTCCCGTATGTCATCACTGGCAACACACACTGGTCAAAGACTTTCGTCTTGAGACACTGCGGTATATCGGACGAAAAGATATTTCTTAGCTCACCGAACGCTGCCCAGCCTAATTGGATTCGACGATTGACCTCTTTGCTGAAGTTGGACCTACCTAGCTGGACCGTTTGTCCCAGGTAAACATAATCGTCCACAACTTCAAGGGCAGAGACCTTCAGAGGAGTGGGTACGACACGTGAGTTTGACATAACTTTCGTCTTCTCCATGTTCATTTTAAGACCCACTTGTTGAGAGACTCTGTTGAGGTCACCGAGCATTGTGCCGAGGTCTTCCAGAGTCTCAGCCATGACCACTATATCGTCAGCAAATCGAAGGTGAGTGATGTATACGCCGTTGACGTTGATGCCGAGTCCTTTCCAGTCCAGAAGCTTGAAAGCATCTTCCAGTGTAGCAGTAAACAGTTTCGGAGATATCATATCTCCCTGTCTCCTCACTCCTCGCTGCAACTGAATAGGTTTCGAGCTCTGGTCCTGAAGACGGACTGACATTGTGGCGTTTTCATACAAACACTTCAACACTTCGATGTACCGGTAGTCAATAGTATCGATAGTATTGTATACCTAGATAATTATAATCGATACTATTGTCGATAAATTAATATCGATACTATCGATAAAACCGATGTTATCGATAGTCCTATCGCGATGTTTAGATTATTTGGGGTGGCGATAATCGATTAATAGAAATTCGATATTTCGGCAACACTAACTGGCAATCCAGCCATGCGGTCCGAACTTTAGTTATTATTCTGACCCCAATAATGTTCTGAGATTCTGACTGAGGGTACGATGTCTGAACCTCTGAATAACAATTTGAAGCCTTGTGTTATTGTTCTAAGTTTTTGCGTCACAATAAGATGAAAATTGCCAGGAAACTTTCCATTTTCGTAATAACTTCCAAGACTTCCGGAATTCTTTGAAGTTTCCTTCCTTCATTATTTTAATGACGATATGACTATAGGAGGAGCTCGATGGCGCAGTGGTTAACGCGCCCGGCTTGCGAGTGTTAAGGTTAAGCAACTTTCGCAAAGGTCGTTTATCGGATGGGTGACCAAAAATATATCATCTCGAGCTCCTCCGTGCTTCAGAAGGCACGTTAAGCCGTTGGTCCCGGCTACATTAGCAGTCGTTAACAGCCACCAACCCGCACTGGGCCCGCGTGGTGGTTTATGGCCCATTCTCCCTATCCATCCTTATGGAAGGCTCGTGCCCCAGCAGTGGGGACATAAAATGAGCTGATGATGATGATGATGATGACTATGTTAATTAGAAATACAGTAATTACTGACTTGTTACTGTGATTTTTTTCACGTGTTTACCATTCCGGTAATCTTGCAAGCGTCCAGATAAGATACGCGCTGAATTTTTGATTAATGACTGTTATTATTAAGTGCTAATGCACTTAAAAAATCATTTTTGTGGTATTTCATGTGTAAAGATGAATCTGCATCGCTATCGGTTGCAAACTTGCAATAACCGTTGGATAGATGGCACTCTGCCGCTAACCAGCAGTCATTAATCAAAAAGCAGAGAAAGAATTCAGTGCTTACGTTCGCCTTCACTGTAGCATAATGGTCAGTGCAGCCGCCCGGATTGCGGAAGACCTAGGTTCGATTCTTGGCTGGGTCTTGCTGGGTGGTTTTGTTTTATTTTCTAAAATTTGTGTTATGTCGAATATTAATGTGAAATAATAGTGGATTTTTAACCGTTAAGTGTTCGTGAGTGTGCATGAGTGTTGGCAAATGAAACAAAACAATGCAACGTCACTTTTCAAATTCTCTCAAGAAGTCCGCCCGAGGACTTAGTAAAGCCCCACATCTTTACTGAGATACTCGAGGGGTTGGGTGGTATATCATTTCTCATTTCTATTATCATTCATCATCATCATACAGAAAAGAAATATTGTTTATTTATGCATTACTTGTTAGAAAAATTACTTTGACACTGGCTAAATGTGCTAATCGCACGAAGCCATCAAAAAAAAAAGTATGATCACTGCTGCTTGCTTATGCGCGCCCAGTCTGGCGCAACTGCCTAGTAAAAAACTGATGCAAAGTAATGTATGAAACGCGTACTAGAAATAATGGCGGCTATCGCTGTCTTGCTTTCACCTATTTGACTCTCACTCACTCTGACTGACAGCCAGCCGCCGCCGTCATATTAATTTATTCTTGTTGTCTGTTTGTAAACAAAGCTCGATTTTTGGTTAAGTTTTATTGTGTGAATTTGTGTATTTCATGAATTACTCGCGAAATTTCGCGCTAATAGTAGTACGTTTTCGTCATCACGTGTGATGTGATCTGTTGATATGCATTATAAAATCTGTGAAATATGTGGTTTACGAGCCGACCGGTCAGAAGTTCAAAACCAAATATTCATGGCCTAATTTCCATTAAATGAAGAAAGGTAAACATGCATTCACATTTTGTTATGCCATTACAATAAAGATTACGTGGTTTAAAAGTTTTCTATTAAAATTTAAGTTTGAAATTGAGAAAATAAACTGATAATAGTGCTTGACATTTTTTAATCGACAATCGATAATTTTATATTTTATTATTAATTTACCTGCTATTCCACCCGAACAGCAAATATGTACATATAAACTGTAAATGCAGTACTACTAATAATTATTATTTTTGCTAGATGTAAACAATTGGAAGAAGAAGAAGAAGACTCAAAACTTCAAAGGAATCTTCATATATCGAAATTGGCCGGCAAACTCAGTTCTGCTGCTTATGCCATCATAAAAATAAGACAATTAACAGACGTTGAAACTGCTAGAACAGTTTATTTTAGCTATTTTCATAGTGTCATGTCGTATGGCATTTTACTGTATGGGCTTCAGCGGCTAATGTTGAAAATTTATTTTACGGAATGATGATTTTGAATTTTGAATTTTTTTGAATTTTGATTAAATGAGATTTGGATTTTAATAACAGAGTTTGCTCTTAGCCCCATTTGCGCCAACGTGAAACTCAGTTTCAAATTTGTTTAACTTTTTGAATGATAACTGTCAGATAACTTTTGTTTAAACCGAGAATTAACGTTGGCGTAAGTAAGGCATTAATTAGTCCCTAACTAAAGTTTGAAAATTGATAAATGGAATCCCGTTTTTTTAAAATAAAGCTATCGATAAAAAATCCAACGACTAATACATCACTATTTCGATTATTATGTTGGGAACCCTATACGTCATGTACGTAATAATTTCAGCTTTGTAGTTGGTATTCAATTTTAGTATCCGTTCATACAGAGTGACAGTTCGTTTTCTCTCTATGAAAGACCCGTCTCTTAAACGTAGTGTTAAATTCTCTTTGTGCGCGCCCATGCGCGCCTGACGCGCATGACTACACTAATATAAATATTCAATTTACAATAGCATGAAAAATTAAAGTTAACAATTTTATTATGTTTTAGTAACAACACATACAAGATCTAGTTTGGATACACTTTGGATCTTTTCAATTTTACCACACCTTTCTGTTACACATTGGAACAATGGCCCGGAGCAAGTAGTCTCATCTCAGTTTAAATTTTTTACAAGCTTTAAAACAGACTCGATATATTAATATATAATTTTCTCATAAAATATAAAATTTTGTATTAGTGTTTTTTATAATAATAATAATAACATATACCCCTATATAAAAAAAATGTTTTCTTTATTTTGTTTTTAGAAAATATTTAAAAATGTTAATTTATAAAGGAAAAAATAAATAAAGATAATAAAAAAAATTATTTAACTAGTTGAACATACTTTCTTCACGCTCGCGCCATAAAATCAATACAAATTATTTGTGTTGGCAACTCCTGCTAATTTACCAGTTTCTAGGCGTTTCCGTTTCCGACGGCCATTATCGAGTTGTTCGTTCACCGGGTCTGTGTGGGGTCTGGTGTGAATGAAAAATCAAATTAATTTATAAACTCTCTCCTAATCGAGAGGTAAGTTTTGTTGTTGTTGTACACTATTAGTTTTTCAACGATTTGTTAATTGTCAGATTAGCTAAAGTTGTTGTGTGCTGTTGTTCCAGATAACTACTCGAGCGTACTTATACCTCCACGTAAGTTCCCCAAGGAACTTGTCAAAAGCCTAGCAATGCAGTACAACGGATTCCACAATCAGCATCCTCTGTAAGCAATTTCACGTTTTTATAAAAATCGATATCGGATGTGTTACATCCACTGCCTATGGCTGTTCACAGCGGCCATTTTGTGAAATGTTTCGCTCAGCTGATAATGGTCGCCACTTCCTTGAGTCCGTCGTAAAACGTTTTATCTATAGTTCTTCAGCAGGGCTTTGTACTTAACTTTACTGGTAACTGCAAATTGTAACTGTCATTATTCACCTTCATCTTAGGTATGAATCGTATTGCATTTCTTTGTCTAGGTACTACCTGCCTACCTACCTTCTCTGAACTCAATAAAATTCCTAACACTCACTATGATTACAAACCTATACCTATTACAGGTGGTTGACTGTGTAGTAGGTAAATTGTAAGTAGCTAATCTAGTACAGAATTGTAAACTATCGGCTGTACCAAAGATTTCTGAAATGAATAATGTTTATTTTAATAAGAATGAACAAGAATTATATACTTATTTTTTTAATGGTTTATTACAATATTTTGTCGTTTATCAGATTATCAATTTTGATGTTATTCACTCCAATGTCTACAATAATTTTCAAGGACAAATTTTGTGTTACCTTCTTTACTTAGTACAGGAGCCATAGTCTCACTGCACGAAACAATTATGTTGTCAATTTATTTTTTGTCTCTTGGCAACCAATTTTATAACAAGTGGGTATGTGAGGCCATGATTTAGACAAACGCAGTTGTCTCATTTACTCAGTAAACATTATATCTGAAGGTATTTATTAGGAATTTGGGGAACCAAATTCCTTGTATAGCTATCTTCAAGATTGAATATTTTATGATATAGCCAAACTCGTTCTTTTGATTCTTATAAGTTATTAGAGTAATAATAACCTGCCAATTAATTCACATATTATAGCTTAAAGTGATATACAATCGCTTTAATTTATAAATCTAGTTGGTGAACTTACAGGTTCAACTGGCCAAAAACAGCAATTGCTCATCCTTTCTCTCTTGTTTAAACAGTATCTAATTGTTTAAAAATTCTTACATACTTTAATAATAAACATGCAGCAGAATGCCTGTAATTTAAATGATTGCGACCGCTTCGTTTACACCACTCACTTGTGACGTAGGATATGTCACCTGTAAAGGTAGATAAGTGTACAAAAATAGCAGTGAAATTCTATAAGTTGTGTGTATATAAAGCAAAATTCATAAGAGCAAAACACCCAAAAGGTCATCTAATACCTTTAGTTTATGCCTAAGTTTAGTAGGTATTTTTGTTGTTTTATAAAAGACATTTTTTAAACAACAATATTAGCATGTGAGGGATAGCCATATCTTATCTGTTCGTATGTTGTAACAACCTTACATAATTAACACATTAATATAAATAAAGCAAAATTCATAAGAGCAAAACACCCAAAAGGTCATCTAATACCTTTAGTTTATGCCTAATTTTAGTAGGTATGTTTTGTTGTTTTATAAAAGACATTTTTTAAACAACCGTATTAGCATGTGAGGGATAGCCATATCTTATCTGTTTGTATGTTGTAACAACCTTACATAATTAACACATTAATATAAACAATTTTTACCATTGAATAAAATATAATGTCTGAACAAATAATAGTTTCTTTGGAAGCTAAGCACCTACTTAACAAAAATGTTAACTTAACATTAAAGTACCTATGTGCAATTTAATGACAGCAGTGTAAACAAACTTTCATAAACAATCATTCACTAAATAAAACTACTTGTTTTTAAAGATATTTATTGACTTAGTGTCGATGATATTTATTGATTTGGGCTGATTTTTCAATCTTCAGTTTGTTTATTCATTGAATAATTTTGACAAAACTACAGATTCTCTTTAAGAAAATATGTCACTATAACAATGTTATTCGTCGGATAAAACTTATCTAAGATTAAAAATCGGGCCTTAACCAGGGGTATGTATGAGTGTAGAGTTAATCATCAGCTATGTAATATTAGCTTTTTTATGCTATGCTGTATTATACTACGTAGGATATCCTGTTATTTACTAAGTGTTCATTTACAAATTAACATCTTTATACACCTGTATATAAATCTTCTGTATGTGTGTATGTTATTGAACTCCTAAACAGCTGGATCGATTTGTATGAAATTTTCTGTGTTCAAGTGGATTTGTGAATGGTTTAGATTTACAATTGGACCCGGTAGGTGGCGTTGCTATAGAGGTTCATCATGGGATACAGGTGTTCTTGGCAGACAAATGATTTCTTTGTTTTGTTGTCATGGAAACTGTCAACGTTTTGTTTGTTTTGTTGTCATGGAAACTATCAACATTTTGTTTGTTTTGTTGTCATAGAAACTGTCAAAGCGATACGAAGTCCGCCGGTCAGCTAGTAATATGTAAACTATTGTACAATAATTCAAAAATATAAATACAATATAAACACACAATGTAAAAGATTTCAACAGAGGCTAAAAGAAAAGAGATTGGCTGTTAGCAGTGTTCCACTGTTGGTGTCACAGCAAAAAGTCCATAACTATGAACTTTGACTGATATTGGCACAATAACATTTGTTTTTCAAATAATTTTAAGAGTTGGTTTTTCTATAGTTTATAAATGATGCTTACCAATAATGTCACTGTTTACTACTGATCTAAACAGCATAAGGTTGTGTATAGGACCAGTTTTAGCTTACTAATCACAAAACTTAATTAAAGTGTTATTATTAAATTGTATTTCACATGTTAGCTTTCAATCCCATCAGTTGTTCCCTCAATGCTGTGGTTTGTGACCATCACGTCTGGTGGTGGAGACACAAGCTCTCCATCTGGCCCTGTCACCAGCAATGTGGATGGACTTGTGGAGCTGCTTTTGTGTGGTCTTGATGATGACGTCAGCCCATCCAGCAGGAGGCCTGCCTCAAGCTCTCTTGCCCTCTATTTTTCCTGTCTTGTTAGCTTAGCTTAGCTTAGCTTAGCTTAAAATATTTTCAATTTTTCTTTGGTTTGGTTTCAAAAACAATTATAATCAATAGAAATGTTATTGTCCTTTACATAATAAAACCAATAGTCTAGCTATTTTGAATGTGATGTTTCATTCTTTAGTTACAGACCTCGGCCAGACCGGAATGAACAATTCGGTAAAATTCCATTCTTCAATGGATTCCCAGACTTTGGAGGGCCGAAAAATTTTGGTGGCCCAAGAAACAATCTAGGCAACAAAAATAACTTTAGACCCAGGAACGATTTTAATGGTGTAAGAAATGATATGAACCACCAACAGATTGAAGGGAATCTAAATGACTTTGGTGGGCCAAAAGAATATAGGCCTAGAAACAACTTCAACAACCAAGGTCAGAAGAAAAACGACTATGAAGGTGGGCCTAAGCCTGGAGGAAACATGCAATTTTACAGTCCAAAAAATGATTTTGGTGGACCAAAACCACAAAATTTCCAGAAAAATAACTATGGTCCCAAAAACTTCAATAACCAAAATGGTAACAATGGTCAAAGTTATGTGCTACAGAAAGTCTTTCAGAATCAGACTGCTGGACAGCAACCAAATGATTTCAATGCGCGAAAATTACAAAGTAAGAAAGCAAAACATCCTGGAGATAGTTTAGTAAAGCCAATGTGGGACTTGGGCAATCTTGAACCAATTCAAAAAGATTTTTATAAGCCACACCCTAATGTTGAAGGCCGTTCTGAAGAAGATGTCCAGATGTTCCGAGCAACTAAAGAAATAACTGTGAGTGGAAACAATGTTCCCCGCCCTAACCAAATGTTTGATGAGGGTAATTTTCCAGATCATGTTATGGCTACAATTAAAGAACAAGGGTGGACTGAACCTACTGGTATTCAAGCTCAAGGTTGGCCTATTGCTCTGTCTGGCCGTGATATGGTTGGTATTGCCTCCACTGGATCAGGAAAAACCTTAGCCTATATGCTACCAGCTGCAGTGCACATTGTTCATCAACAAAGAATTCAGAGAGGAGATGGGCCCATTGCTCTGATTTTGGCTCCAACAAGGGAATTAGCTCAGCAAATACAATCAGTAGCTCAAGCATACAGTGCTCATGGCTGTATCAGAAATACATGTCTTTTTGGAGGATCACCTAAAGGACCTCAGGCTAGAGACTTGGAAAGAGGAGTTGAGATTGTTATTGCCACGCCTGGGCGGTTGATTGATTTCTTGGAACGCGGAACAACTAATCTGCGCCGATGCACTTACCTGGTTTTAGATGAAGCTGACAGAATGTTGGACATGGGCTTTGAACCCCAGATTCGTAAAATAATTGAACAAATTCGTCCAGATCGCCAAGTGCTCATGTGGTCTGCAACATGGCCCAAAGAAATTCAAGCCCTTGCAGAAGATTTCCTTAATGATTATATCAAGGTCAATATTGGATCTCTGAACTTATCTGCAAACAATAACATCAAGCAAATTATTGAGATGTGTGAAGAACATGAGAAAGAAAACAAGCTTTCTAATTTACTGAAGGAGATTGCTTCTGAAAGAGACAATAAAGTTATTGTTTTCGTTGAGACCAAGAAAAAGGTAAATATATGGATTGATCCACTTTAACATTCAAGTTTATAAGTACAATTTGACTAAAACTGATAAAAATATTAACATATAATCATTGTTTTTATAGGTAGATGATATTGCGCGAGCTGTGCGTCGTTTGGGCCATAAGGCTCTTGCCATTCACGGAGATAAGTCTCAACCAGAGCGCGATGCTGTACTTACGGAGTTCAGAAATGGAGCTACTACTATTCTCATTGCAACTGATGTAGCTGCACGTGGGCTGGATGTTGAAGATGTGAAGTTTGTAGTCAACTTTGACTATCCCAACTCTTCTGAAGATTATATCCACAGGATTGGTAAGTTATTTAAAAACGGCGATGGTTTATATGAAACAAAAAATACAGTGAAAAAATTAAACGCCCACCCAACCCAGCCACCGAATCGAACCTTAACAGTTTTTTTAATTTTATAGGACGTACTGGACGATGCCAGCAGTCTGGAACAGCATACACATATTTTACAAGTGGTGATGCTCGTCAGTCACGCGGTCTAGTGGCTGTACTGCGAGAAACGGGACAGAACCCGCCAACTAAACTTAGCGACATGGCACGGAACAACAACAACAACTCTGGTAAGAAATTAGCAAAATCTATGCCATGCATAGGAGTTTCATAATTCTCACACAAATATTTTTATTTATGAAAATATTGGTTTTTCAGGCCGTAACCGCTGGCAACAGCGCAAAGAAAACAACAGTGGCTCCAGCTCACCACGTCAACAAAACAACCAATGGAGCAACAAAATGGCGACTGCATCAAATGACGATAACTCAAACACCAATAATTACCAGAATAGAGGCGCAAATCAGCAACCACCACGTTTCTCAAACCAGAATCAAGCAAACCAGGGCTACAGGCAAAACAACTACCAGAAGCAGCAAGTGCCTTTCCCAAGCCCTAATGTATTTGATTCAATGGGTGGCTATCAAGGTGGATATAATAATGGATACCAGAACGGTTATAACAATCAGAACACCTATGGGCAACGCTCTTACAACAGTAAGTTTTCAATATTGTATGGTTTGCTCACAAACTAATAGGTAATAAATATTACATTAGTAACAAAATGTATGTTTACAGACACTCGCAATGGAAACCAACAGTATCGAAACAACAACGCCAGTGGCAACAAATCAAATGGATCTGGATCTTCATTTGGATCACCGCCACCCCACTTTGCTACTCCTCACTTCCCTCAGATGCACCCTCACCATCAAGATATGTTAGGTAAGTAGTACTAAAAACTAGAATGCTTTTGTCTATTTTATTTGTGAAATAAGTAACAGTCGTCATCATCATCATCTTTATTATCATCATCATCATCATCATCATCATCATCATCATCATCATCATCATCAGCAGCAGCAGCTCATTTTGTACTCACTGCTGGGGCAAGAGCCTTCCATATGGATGGAAAAGGAGAACGGGCCATAAACCATCACGCGGGCCCGTGCGGATAGGTGGTTGTTAAAGACTGCTAATGCAGCCGGGCTAACGACTTACGTGCCTTCTGAAGCATGGAGGAGCTCGAGATGATAAATTTTTGGTCACCCATCCGATGACCGGCCCTTGCGAAAGTTGCTTAACCTCTGTACTCGCAGACAGGGCGCGTTAACCACTGCGCCATCGAGCAGTAACAGCAGTTAAGTAACATAACTACATTAAATATGTAATATTTGCTGTCCTTCCAGACAATGGTATATCTTGTAAAGAAATTCTATGCATTAATGTTATCGATCCAGTGAGGTGCAATCTATCTCGTTCAATGACAATATAATGCTATCATAACTCTGCTCTAGACAAATCATGCCTGAAATCATACCTTTCACTTTGGTGACATAACTTTACTTTCTACGCTATTATTATTAGAGTTTTTTACTATAGTTAAATATTAATTGGTGGAAGAAAGGATATGGTTAGATACCACATTTGAGATAAGTGGTGAACTTTTTTTATGTATTACAATTTCTAGGTAGACTTTCCTGATTACACAACTGACTGGTGAAACGAACTCACCACTCTGCCATGACCACTGGCGGCGCGTCGCACGATTTTCATTGCGTTCATTCTATTACTGTTTGGCTATAACTTCCGTAGTATATTGCGCAATGAAATAAAAATTAGCTGGAGTGCTTGTGGCAGAGACCTAAGGCCAGCCGCACATTGGATGCTCTTTCGTATGAATTTAGACTCGTGCGAATGTATGTCCGATACGTCTTTTGATGCTGTTGTCTGTGTCACCGTGCCTGTTAATTGCAAGCAACCAGTGAGCGCGTTTAATTTGTACGATCAATGTCGTATGTTTACGTAATGAGTAAAGTTTGTACGAAAACGCATCCAAAGTATGACTGGCCTAATTGTAAAATGTGTTAGGTGGCAAGTTCTACGGCGGCGGAGTTAGCGGCGGCGGGCCGTGCGGCTACCAGGCGGCCGTGGGCGCCAGCGTGCCGTACGCGCACCTGCCGCCCGGCCCGCTGCTCTACGCGGCCCCGGTCCAGCAGTAAACCCACAGCAACATCACACCCACATGTTACAAATCACTGACACTCATGCCGGGCGAAGTCGTCGTAGTCGTAAGTCACGTCTCGATGTCTCTCTAAACGGTAAAATTCCACTAAGATTATCTCAAGTTTTCATTATGATCGTCTCGATGTACTTAGATGTGTAAAATTATACTTCTAAATGTTGACCATGCGGGATGTTGTGTTACATTTTCTCTTATGATATTTCAGTTTTATTTTTTGATTAGAATATATTGTAGATCTGAATGAAGGCTTACAAAATTTACTTTAGAAGAATGGACAATATTATATAGGACTCTTACTCCTGTTCCTGTATTACTTTTTTTTTATCTTTTAAAAGGTTTTCTGTCTCCTAATAGTTACATTTGCAGCACTGTAATGTTTTGTGGATTCTCTTCAGATCAACTTGAATTAACAAGTATAATATTATGTGTGTTAGTTTTATAAGGGATTGTTTTCTGTATTGTGTCACATTCACCGCTTTGATAACCAGAAACATTACATTAGAATCAATTAAGTCTGTGACAAATATTAGCCACCAACATGACACAGATATTTAAAACCCAGATTAGTATTACATAACAATTAATGTTTGGTAAAAGTTAGATTTTAGCGAAATGCGTGTGACCAGTACAGAATTCTTGATCCAAATAAGTGTGGTGGAACTTCAATGTGTCTGTTCTACCTTTAGATTTTAATCATTATTTAGAGTAGTTTGGTGTGGGTACCCTTATTGTGTAATCCCGGGTGCCTTTCGTTTTTTTCTTTAAAATGTCTGTATGATGTACGAAATGCACGAAACATAAAGAAGATGAGTGAAATTGTAGGGAAAAGGATTAAGGGATAGAAAACGTTATCTGAGATATTTTATATAAATTATTTTTATTATTAATAAATTGATCTTATCCAGTGAAAAATGGGACAACTTAGAGTTAGTATAAAACGCATTGAAAAGCTTTTTGAATATACATACTTCCTCATAACAATCTGTATTGCCAGATAAAATTGTGAATATTTTTCTTATGTAAAGTGATGTCAATGACATTTCAAGTCACTGATTTCAAGGTTATTTTTTTATTAAAGATTAGATCTTGATAAACTTGAATAATAAACTTGTCTAGGGTATTAAAGTCTGTGTCAATTGGACTTGGACAATGGTTGGACTATGAAAATGTTCACAGCTGATTTTACCATACTCAAAAATGTAGAAAGTATGTAAATAACATGCATTTAACTTAGGGAGATTAGTATTTTGAGCGTTATAAATAATCGAACAATGATTGCTTTCGTTTCTTAGCAAAATAAGTATTTCTTCATATTATTGTTTTTCGATTATTTTTATGTGATTCCAGATATTCATCTAGTTAATTACTGGATTTTCTTTGTACGTAAACGGGTTCTAAGGGCTTTTAATAGGATATCTACTGAAACAGATGTAATAAATAATGTATTGTAGAGGCCCGTTACTGTCCAAAGATTTGAAAAATCTGTGATATTTCATTACTATATAACCCTGTCGTTGCGTTGGTCAATTGTTAATAAATACATATGGCACTTTCTGCATTCGGAACGTGTTTTAGACAAAAAGATATATTTTTTGACTATTTGAACGAATTTCATGAAAGTTTGTGACATCAAAGCTCGCAAGTCGTTCACAGATATAATATAATGATATGATAGGTATAAGATTTAATAATTTATTGTTATTCAATTTACTTTTCAGTTTACTGTTAGGTGACGAAATTGAACCAGTTCAAAGGGACGTAAACGTTATTATCTATATAGGAATTCCGTTATGGTACATCTCAGTTACGATGTAAAAGCTACGGGTCTGAGCAGAAAGGGGTGAACATCGTGTTCGTGAGTCCCGCATTGTGACAAATGCGGGATTTGCTTTGTTATTTGTGTACATTTTACGAGAAAGACTGCCATGAAAGGATGTGTATATGTGCTAACCTCATCTCAGAGATGTTTCGTAAGTGCTGGCCGGTCCGCGAAACGTCGCTGTTTTCATTCGGGCTGGTAGGTTTTGTCTGAAGTAGTGGTAGCAGTGGCTGGACTGGCTGGCTTGCATATAATAGCGGCAACCGTGTGTCGTGTCGTGTCGGGTATGGTCGCGGATCGCAGGTAGCTCCTGTATTATTATGTACAAAGTACTGCACCCACCTCTACTAAACAACTGTGATAATAACACTAAGTAGCGTAGCAGGCGATTTATATAATAGTTACGTCCAAGAGAAGGGATGACATCATATCTGACATACTGTATTGTGATAATAAAATATCAAAGCGTAACCTCTTCGGTGCGTTTTGACTAAACGTTTTCTCTAAAACAAGACTGATTATTTCTTATTGATAAATATTTTATACATGTTCCACTTTGACTGAATGAATTAAGATGTCTGTATTTATTGGTAGAATATTTCTCTCTTGCTGTGTGTTTCTGTTTAAATTTGAGTATTCACTATGTTGGATATGTGTCAAAAAGCCTTTCTAAGCGGTCACCAAATTGATGAAAAATATTGTCATTTATTTTATTCATTGATTTCTAATCCCTTTGTTGTGATGGAAAATGTTGTTGACAAATTATGTAGCAGCGGCAGTTAAAACACTACATAGAGTATATTATTTTGTTGTTAATTTGCAAATATTTATTTATTCAACCCATATCTCATAGGCAATCGTACTTTCATGCTACTATTAAGATTTGTTTTCAAAAAATACTGCAAGTATGTGAAAAATATACATAGATTTTTAAGTATGTGGCAATGCAGATCTTCATAAATATTGACTATATTACTACGAACGACATAGTTTGTATTTATTCAATTAACAAAGATATGGAGAGAGGCTCCTTATAAAACTGTCCCAAAGGGAAGTCTTCTGGATGTTTCTAAGAAGTGCATTTCTTCTATGTAATACAGTATTAAATTCAGATTAATAAATGAATGTATAATTATTACTGGATGTATAATATTAACCCCTTCCCTCCTCTTAACCTCCTTACTATGGACTAGTATCATGTTCTTATTATCTATAGATAGGGGTAATACTATGGTGAAGCACTAAGTTATCCCGAAATCGCATATTCCGTTCCAAGATTAGCGAATAGTTTGAACAAGTTTATCAAAACCGTGCATTCAGTTTTATTTATTATTTATTCTTTATTGCACAATAAAATAAAATAATGTACAAAAGGCGGACTTAATGCCAGATGGCATTCTGCACCAGTCGATCTAAGGGCTAGACAAAAATTGGTAAGCGGTGCGACAAAGAACGTAAATGAAACATAAACTACATACATTTATAAGAACTGAAATATACATCATTTACGTTTATTAAATTAAATGATAATAATGTTATATACTTACATACTATAAAAAAAAACTTAAATAAAAGTAGACTACATAAACATACTTAAACATAACCGAAGAGAAAAGATGATAGGAATCTCTTTACGTGTGCTGTGTTAGTTTTGCTGTGAAACAAAAAAAACTAATTATTAGCTGCTCTTATTTGGTAACATTCGTCAATCAACAATCAAATGTCAAGGCTCTCTGGAGAACATTCATAATGTACTTAGAATAGTAGTTGTTGCTAACATAATACCACCAGCCACCGATTTAGTGGCTGATGATGACATGCCGAACGTGTATTGGTAAACATCATCACATGATCAGCTCATATACGTCCCAACTGCTGGGGCACAAGCCTTTCCTATGGATGGAAAAGGAGAACTGTGCCATAAGCGTGCCTTCTGAAGCACGGAGAAGCTAGAGATGATAAATTTGTGTTCACCCATCCCTCCCCAAACATTCGGTCTTGATTGTCTCACTGGGACTAGAGATGACTGGAGTTATGTGGGGCTTGAGGCTCTTCTCCTTTACCCGCCCAGCAGCTCCGAAAAGTTCAAGGGACAGAGGGATATTAGGTAAGGTAGGCGCCCCTTCGCTCTACTGACGCCTATTTTTTACTACTGCGACGCGAATCTTGCCAACTTCAGAGGAGACTAGAAGTTTGGCGCGACCTATACCTACTTATAATTTTAGTATTTCTTTTTTAAATGATTAAATACCTACTATGAATTATTATCAGTCACTGACTTAAAATATTATTTGTATGGGCAGACGAGAAGCAAATAACAATTTATATAGGTATAGGTCGCGCCAAACTTCTAGTCCCCTCTGAAGTTGCTTCGTTGCGCAGCTGTACAGTCTCGGGGCCCTACCGCTCGTCCCCGCCTTCGGCCTACTGACTCCTATTTTTTACTACTGCGACGCGAATCGCGCCAACATCAGAGGGGACTAGAAGTTTGGCGCGACCTATACCTATTAGCTGACTGGCGGCGGCCGGCGGACTTCGTACCGCTTTGACAGTTTCCACAACAACAAAACAAACAAATCATTCGTCCGCTTAAGAGCACCCGTAGGACCGTATCCCATGATGGACACCTATAGCAGCGCCACTTACCGGGTCCAATTGTAAATCTAAACCATTCTCAAATCCACATGAACACACTCAGAAAATTTCATCATTAGAAGAAGTTCAATAACACCTTAGAGCATAACACACGCACAGAAGATTTATAATAACTAGCTGACCCGGCGGACTTCTTACCGCATTTTTTAAAATATAGCCTATGTTACTCAGCGCTTATGTAGCATTCTAATGGTGAAAGAATTTTATAAATCGGTCCATTAGTTTTGAGTTCATTCGTTGCAAACATACATTGTTGCACAAAATAGTAGAAAGTAGTGCATTTATTTAGAAACCGTTAATACAATAATATAAACGTTTTCTAAATAAATGCACTAGTTTTATACCAAACTTAAGTCTGCAACTGCATTGGTTTCGTCGCCAAAAAATAATAGGAAGCAGATGCTCTGAATTCAACTGTAGGTACAGTAGCAAATCCTTATTTAAAAAAAAGTCTATAAATGGTTCCTGTCGAACACTGGTACCAAAACCCTACATTCAATTCAGAAAAAATATGAGTACCTATGTAGTAATAATAAAAAAATAAAAATTGTTTAAATAACAACATCGAGCGAGATTCGAACCTGTATCTAATGGCAATCTAAGCAAGGTTAAAAATATAGAAGTCCCTCAGAAGTCCAGAAGCATTAACAATCAAAAAACTATAATTACTTACCTATTTAAGGGCGAAGCATATGAGATGTGTTATGTTTAACTATTATTACTGTACGGTTAAATTTAGCTGGGTACTGAAAGGTGGTCCGGCCGCAGAGGATGAACACCACACATATTCTTAAACATATACCTCTTGACGCACGGCGCACTTACAACAATACCACCATCAACCATCAGCACCACTCACTCATGTAAGTACACCAATACGATGATGCTGCCATCTCTGCAGCGTTCAATTAATTAAAACGTACAGCTGGAAGAAATAAAGCACAACCTTATGCTCGTGTGGTAATTGAAATATAGTTGTAAAGATAGGCAAGAGATGGCGCACTGTACGTCATTTGTGTTTGACATCTGGTTCTGGGTTGAATGTCTGATACCTAGTGATAATTCACGATTTTTTTGGTAATACTGATAAATAAATAGTTTTTATGTTCCTGTGTCAGTGTTTGCGTTACTTAAAGTATTTTAAAGTGTGCATATTTCGGATTATTGTTATTGATTTATAATTCTTGTGAATTAGAAGAAATTGGTAACAACGATCTAACGAGGTCATTTGCAATGGCTGAAGCTGTGATGGTATGTAATTCTTATTGTAGTAAGTAAATATTCGTTTATAACATTGTTCTGTTATATTTGAGGCATTCAGGGATTGGCATGGTTACATAAATATGTGTATTTATTTGAAAGTTACATGTTACCAATGCCACATAACCAAACTTTCGCTAGACTAGACGGCCTTGAATCTAATCTTGTCAAGTCAATGTCGTTGTTTATCAGAGAAGCACTACTTTGGGTAGGTAACCTATGTGTTCTATGCAGATGATTGTACAATTAATTATTGATAAATTTGAACTACAGTATTATAAGGTATTATTCTTTAAATAACGTAAGTTGTTATATTGCTCTAAGAGTTATACCTATGTACCTACTTAGCTTTCCTGGTCACTTAGTCACAGACAAAACAATAGGGAAATACTTACCTACTTGCCACCATTTAGGTACCATAATGGCAAAGGTAACTAGGTTTCATTTTATACGATAATAAGTAGGTAGATAATTAATACAGGACATCAAACTTACCACTTCTTTGCTAGCTCGGTACCTACCTACCTAGATACCTAATACCTAGTTACACTAAAAAAACAAAAAAAAACTGTTAGGTACGTACCCTACCTACGTATTACCTATAGGGTTGCCACCTTTTTTTGTGCAAATAAAGTAGGTAGGTAAGTACATTGGTTATTAAAAGGCAGAAAACAGTACATTGTGTCAAAATAAAGTACCTACGATTATTTATTTCGCTTAAAAACATACTTCTCATTGCTTTTAGCAGTTATTAAACCTTCCTTCTTGCCACCATTTAGGTACCTACCTACCATAATAGCAAAGGTAACTAGGTAGTTTTCATTTTATACGATAATAAATAGGTAGATAATACAGGACATCAAACTTACCACTTCTTTACTAGCTCGGTACCTACCTACTTAGATACCTAATACTCCTAATCGCAGCTAACTGCACAGCAACTTTTTTGTGTTAAGTAGGTATATGTAAAAATAATCCTAGAAAAATAAAATAGAAATTATAAAGTATTTTCGCGTAAGTAGGTAGGTAGGTACTTTATTGTTCTCATAAAAACAATTTTTACCTGAAATAACGTAGGCCTGCAATACTTTATAATAATCTTATTGATTTATTTCCATGTTTATTGTCTGATTTGTAAATTCTTGGCCGGCCTACCTTCGCCGTATTTCGACCCCTCGCCACTGGTAGCTGTACCTGCCTAGGTATACAGTAAGCTAGACTTGTCTCGCCCTTACTTCGTACAGCCAAGCGAGCGCTAGGTAATTATGGTTAGACATTTTGCGTTTGCGTTTAAAAAAAAAACATGTAGGGCTTTACAAATTAACAGAGAATAATCTTCGAATAGTTAGGTAGGTAGGTATTCCATGTTCCTCCTGCATCTTTTACTAATTTGAAATAAAGTTTACATGAAGGAAACAAAACAAAACATTCGAAGCTTATATTACCTACCTAGGTACTTTGTTTATTTGTAAGGCCTTAAAATAATTAGATTGGGATCTCAGACCAAATAAAAAGTTTTTATAAAACTTTTTATTTGGTCTGAGATTGGGATAGGTACCTACTTTACCTACCTATCAAATACTCGTACACACAAAATAAAACATGGTAGGTAGGTACCTTACCTACCTAATAATGTCGTTAATAATAATAATAATTCTAAGAATGGTAAAAGGTTACACCGACAAGAGCGTGATCATTATACCTATAGGTATTATAATGCCGGCTGTAGGAGAACCTACGTCCGTCACGGGGATTTAAGTTAAGAGCTTTACTCAAATAAAATACCTACCCATTTTCTATAACACACCAACGGGGAGGCGCTTACCTTTACCTCACCTAATGGTAAGAGGTATGGTTATGATAAGGCCACTAGTAATACTGTGATAAGGCCGAATGTGGAAGCGCACTTCAACCGGCATCCACAACCACCGCCGCGGAACTGGCTATCCTACCTTCGCTGTCGGGTAACGGAATTAAGGAACACAGATGACCACGTGACCTCTGGGTGGTGCCAACCCAAGCGCGGATCCACTGTTGTGGGCACAGTGGGCATGCCCACAACCTTAATTGAAATCGAAGATATTTTTTTGTGCCATTTGTATTTTTAAAACTGGACGAGGTTTAATGTATTCTTATGTAGGTATGTATTATTTATCTGTTTTGTATGTTTTATTGTTATGTGTTGTGCAGACTTGTGCAGGTCAATAAATGTTTCTTTATCTTTATCTGCGGTTATATTCAATCCCTAAAAAAAACTAGCAATGAACCGTGTGCGTGTGATTCTGAACGTTGAGCAGCACACAACACACGCACACATTCACAGCTAAAACCTTAGATTAGGTAATCTAAGGCTAAAACCTAACCAAATTCAGAAGTCAACATTTTGATTACGACTCGCACTTGGCCGATTTTTGGGTGGCCGTAGCCACGGCCGTTTTTGTGTGCTGGATCCGCGCTTGGGTGGTGCTAAGGCTGGTTTTATAGTCAGGCCGCTAGACGCGCCGGGCAGCGTGCTGTTAACAGCGTGGTGAACTGTGAAACGAGATTAATACCGCGCGTTCCGTTGCTGTGAGACAGTCGCGCGCTTCGACAGCGCCCCGGCGAATAACGTGCGTTTACCGAACGGCGGCGCTGCTCAAGCGCGCGACTTTGAAATGCAACTATACTACCACAACATCTCTGAACGCGCGTACTCCAACAGCGCTGCCGAAACGCGTAACAATAAAACCAGCCTAAATGAATGAGTGACACTGTCAGTGGTAGAGCCACGCTCGGCTGCGTTGCAGTGCAGCACGAAATGGGCCGGCTCGCCCGGCGTAATACCCCCCTTTCATAGAATATCGGCGTGAAACAAATGGCACTCGTTGCTGTTGTGTTTCGTCCGGTGAGTGAAAGTACCGGAGGTCCATCTCTCCCCCCCCCCCCCCCCGCTCCCAATTCCTACTCCCTCCTCAAGATCCAACTCTTTCCTCAAGGCTGCCGGCCTTGAGGAAAAGAGTCTGCGCATCTGCGATTACTTTGTGGTTTTACTTTTTGTCCATGGGCGGCGGTGATTACTTTCCATCAGGTGACCCGCCTGCCCGTTTGCCTCCTTTTAACATAAAAAAAACAGATGCTACTAACATAACATTTAGATATTAAACCAAACCCAAACCTAACTTTAGTGTAATTTGTACCAACATTATTATAAGAACTAGGTAGACTACCTACGAGTGTGGTGTGACCTACTTACTCTCGTTTTACGTTTACTTTCGGTCGAAACTAAGCTAAAGAAATTCAAACGTTTATTCACAAACGAATTGGTTAACGTTTTTTTACAAGAATTGCAATATGGCTAATGTCATTTGATTTCCATTATTTTTCTAGGAATCGCTTGAGGGCTGGCAGATGGCCACCGAGGGCAACACCAACTAGGTTACTGCGTCATACCCACACAGCTAGGTCGTGATTACAAGGTAAGCAAAACAACAAACAGAAGCGCCTGCCTACATAAATAAAATAAAAAATTAAATTTAAAAAATTTTTTTAAATAAATTTGGTGACTCGTTTCTTTGTCGCACCTCCAAAAGATGGAATAGTCTACCAGCACATATTTTCCCTCCTTCCTATGATATGAGGTCCTTCAAAAGAGGCGTGAAGAAACACCTTGTGGGCCGCATGTGAGGTTAACTGATGCTACGTTAGTTTTCACGCTGCACCACTTATTTTCGCGTCTGGACTCCATTTCCACTTAACATCAGGTGGGATGGAGTCATTTACTGAGCTCTAAAAGAAACTATGCTAGGGCGGCACCTACTACCGTGGTACGGCTTCAGTCTATGGGAACATAGGCAGAAGTCGTCAACCCAATGTAACACTTCCTTTAGATAAGGGAAAACAAAAAGACTAGATTTTTATAACAATATTTACAAAAGCTCGTGTTTCGTTTTTTTGACCGAAAAATGCAAAAGAATTCCTATTCACAAACACTGTCTTGGAGTAGTAGTGCCGTAGTTTCAGTCTAGGTGGTTGTCGGCAGATGGCTCAAGTAGTACCAGCCGCGAAGTTAATTTTCTTTAGTTAAAAAAAATAGTGTAGGTAATACAATCACATGCCATTTCTTATTGCGTGTATGAACAAGACGCGACACAAGGTAACTTTAACGCTATTTTATTTTTATGTCAATTTTATAAGGTTCTAGCTTTTAAAAATTGGATGTTAACTACCTAATAAAAAAAAATATCGTTATCTGCTAGTCAAAATAAACAGGCGTTATGTCGTTGCTATTTCGAAACACCACGACAAAATGAGGTTACATTTAAGGTAAAAGATTTTATTTGTTAAAATTTTGAGTAACTAAGGTACCTATTTAATTTTGTAAAAAAATATCTGTGATCGAGTTTTAAATCTTTTGAATTCTTGTGATTTAAGAAGACGTTATCTTTATTTCAGACTTTATATGAAATAATACTTATTTATTGATTGTACGATTTGAGCTGTCAAGCTGATTTCATTGACCTAATTTTTGGACATTCAAATCTGTAGAAAACTTTTGAAAAACCTGTTATCATTAATATTTCCCGGGAAAGATCTACCATACATTAAAAGATACAAGTCGATGACAGTAAATATATTATTATATATATTTTATATATTGTGCAGCTGTTAGTAATAAATAACACCGACTACTCAGGTGAATGTATTAAATTAACTTTAGGACAGGACCTCTGGTTTCGTAATAAAGCCTACCAATTTTTCAACATACATGTTATTTCTTATTAGCACAAGAGAACAGGTCTAGTAAACAATAATGAAGTGAGCCTAGATCGACATTACCACCATACTGGATCAATTGCAGGCTGGATCATACGATAAGAGCCTTCACCAGCTCTTTAAGGTGAAGGTCAATGTCGTTTTGAAGAAACTGAAGGTTGAAAGAAAGGAAAAGAAAGGATCACAATTTGAAGCTGTTACTATCAAGTTTCTTTAAAAACCTTAGCGATTCCCGTAGCGTTGTGAAATAAAAAAATAAACAAAATCTTCTGCATTGTCACTTGACAGTAAATATATTAAATAAATACAACTACTAGTACTTACTAGTAATGTTAAATAGAAGCAACTCGTGAAACTGTTTCGTTTAAAAACCCAAAGATTTTCCAAGTGATGGATTTATTTACAGGAAATCGTATAGACACAAAAGTTGTTGCAAGGTGAAACCGGAGGGGCAACCTTCAATTTGTGCGATGTTTACAAACAAAACGCAGCGCAGAGCGCTTGCGTGCGCAGCGTCAATAACACGACCACATTGTGCATTGCTGCGGATAAAAAATAAAGAAAACAAATGTCACTGACATCAACGTATAATATTTATATTAAGACTTATGTGGCAGGGGATGTCACTCTGGGATGTCTCTAGGTTTTCAGTGGGTAGGCCTTTCTCGGCGAGCTTTTTGTGGCTGGACAAGGGAGGGGAGAGAGTCCCACATAACCCGAGGTTGCCTCTGACCCCGGTGTATGCGTATGACGAATGCTGTCTACCTAGTTTAAAAAAGGGTATTATGTCGCTCTCGCATATCTATTGAGCAACCAAAAACATTGTCTCAGACACTACGCCATGGCACATGAATCGTCTGTAATTGACGCAATAGCCTTTGATTTTATTTGAAAATACCACAATTTAGGTCAGTATAAATTTTTTTATTGTTTGTTCAATAACGAATTGAGCAATAAAAATATGAAAAGTGTGTGAAAGTAAAGATTTCTAATGCATGTGCGTAATTGGCGCAAATAGAAGCACATTGTCCTCACCACAAATATCCGAAAGATATTTACACCTGAACATGGCTTAACAGACAGTAATCATGACAAAAAAGAGCTAGTTCCACCATTAGGTATCTGGGAGGAGTGATATCGGTTCTCTCTGTTTCGTATACCGCATGTACATGATCTAAGGAACTGTTCAATCTGGAGCTTCTGTTTCCGTCTGCCTATCACTGCACCACTCCTTGTCTGTTCAGAGCTCATCGTCACATTATCCAACTGCCCTTGGCTACAAATTGCGTTACTATTGATTGCTGTTTTTGGATTTCTTATTGCGCACTGTTTGGTAATGTAATAAGCTTACTACCTCGGTCTTACCCCAGGCATACGATATAAAGTACTTCGAAAGAGGCGTGAAGAGTTATCTTCTGGACCGCCAACGCAAATGCAACGCCTGTTGTTGCAGACGTCCATAGGTAGCTGTCACCTCACCACCTACAATAAGGTGCTTGCCCGTCCTCAATTTATATTAAATAAACATCTTGTTTTGTACCCCAGGTCCTGATCTACAGCCATATATTTTAACTTTCTAAGTTAGGTAACGTTCGTGTTTTGCGTTTGTTTTGAAACAACGCCGGTGTCATAACTGAGACTTGTTTGCAATAACAGACCAAACAATTTCGCAATGTCTCATGAAAACTTTGCCGAAGCCAAAAAATGTTGACACTCTTTTTAAGCGACAATCAAAACAATAGCATAACGTTTGTTTTAATTGTAACGAGTTTCATAATTAAAATATTGCTATTATTCTGAGATGTTTGTAGGTAGTAGAGTTTTTGGTTTAGTGCGTTTTTTAAAGAAAAACCATTTCTTTGAATCATATAACAAATACACTATTTACATACGAGTAGAGCAGGTAACAAAACAAAATAGTAATTACCTACATTACTTAATTATATATGTATAAATAAATAAAAAGACGTCGTACTCATGTAGTTATGATAATTACTAATATTGGACGTTACTCTATTAATTTTGTAGAGAGAGTCCTGCACTCTCAAATTGAAATTCACCATAGAAGACACCCGTAACAAACCCGATTAGTCCACGAACTGTAAGGCGGCAACCAGTGATCCGATTAATCACCTTCTGGCCTGAAATAATCCTGATTAAAGAAACCGAAACAGTGCAAAGTCTGATCCCCTACCGACGACTATTGGGATTGCATGAGATTAGGGACACGAATAGCTTTTTGGAATGTCCGAACGCTATACGTGCGCGTAATTATAATTTTATTCTCTTGACATAAAATCGAAAATCATTGATAACTTTCTATATGTTGAGACGTTATAGGATCAACCAGGGGGTCGACCGCCTAACACTCTCGCTTTCGATCGCTTTGAAAGCGAGGCGAGGAGGAGGCGTCATCTTGTCATTTCGAAAGCAATATGAAAGCAATATCGAAAGCTATAGGCTATAAGCTTTCGATATTGTTCGATACTATATTTCGGTATTATATTAGAAAGCGAGGCGAGGGCTTCGCCTACAAAGCGATCGAAAGCGAGAGTGTTACGCGGTTGGGGGGCAGGACCGGCACCATTCAGCAAATGAAATGGTATTTGCGGAATTAATAACATCAGAAAGGCACCTTAGGCGTTGACGTTGTTTACATAGATGGTCGCAGAGATTTTCCTACTATCGATCGAAGAAATTGAACATAAGAAAATGAACTAGAGCTCATGACCGCGGAAATGTTTAAAGTTGATAATATTCGTAAAGGCCGTAAAAGTAGCAAAATGGCAATAAAACACTATCTCTATACAAATTATTATAGACAGTATTACCGAAGAAACCCTTGTGTATGAACAGGTGGGACTCCGTCTCGAATCTCGATAAACTCTTTTTAGGAATTATTAAAAAGAGACTCACGAACAGATTGGTGTTGGTTGGCAAGAATATCTAGTTCACTTTTGTTAACTTAAACCACATGAATAAATATATTCCCTTTTACTCATGTGCTTAAACACAGTTTCATAGTTCGAATTAGTATCGACGAAATTGGGGTACCTCCAAAGAGCAGAGAAAGTTATATATGACGACAACGACAGGGGATCAGCCCATCCGACAACATTGATATGCTTTATACTTTATACCAGTCGACTTTACTCCTTTACATTTTCTAAGGGTCTTCATTAGGTATCCGTAGATTGTAATAGAAATATTGCTTGTCTTCGGGGACAAGGTTATTTTATATGCTCAGCTAGAATTTAGACTTAAGGCGAAGGGTAAGGCACACTAGCGCCACCAATTGATAATTTGACAAATTCACTAAGTGCACTAATTTTTGTTGCTGTGTGTGTGTTCTGTTGCTATCGCATTTATTCACAAACAATGGTCACTGTTGGTGTTAGCGAATGAATACAAAAACAAACCTAAAAGTAGTGCACAATTATTAAATAATAGATGTTTGCCTAGAGTCGGAAGGCCGGAATGTTTGAAAAAAAATCCAGTTTAGCAGTTATCAAATTAAATCCATTAGCGGCGCTAGTGTGCCTTACCCTGCGGCTTAATCAATACCTTTGCAATCTTCTTTACTGTATGTACCAAATTATTTTATTAGGAAGGAGGATAAATAAACAGTTGTTACTAAGTTGCAAAAGTGATTCACTACATTAAATACTCCGTGCTCTCTGTACAGGCGCAGACACAATATAAATAGTCAGTCAGTAGCGTAGAGAGATGCATTATGGCATAGAGTTCAAATTGGCTTGCAGCAGCGGGCGCGCGGCTGGAATGCGAGCGGGCGCGTTGCGCAACGTGTTTTGACGGCGACGCGCGTTGCACCACCGCCGCCGGCACGCAGCGTTTTCCAACTGCGACACAGCGCCTCACGGCTGTGGTTTGTTTTGTAAATAAATCTTGTTGTTTCCTTGATGATTTCTCAGTCTCTTTGTCAGTGAAATTCCGTCGTCTTTGATTTACTGTAGTAAAAATATTAATGATGACATTGCGTTTTCTTTTGACTCCATTTAAATGTTTTCGATTAATATATTTTGATGTTTTGAACTTTATCAATGTTGTCTGACATTTTAATAATGTGGTAGGTAATGATGGCGAATGTACACATTTTTATCTGATCAATGTAATCACATTCTTTTTCATATTCTGTCATGTAATTCTGGTTATTAGCATATTTGTTGGAATAGTTTAGTTTTATTAAAATTTAACTGCCAAAGCAAAGGATACTTAACAAAAAAAATTGTACACGCTCACGAATTCCTTATTTTTCTAATCCTACCGTAATTGAAATATGTACGAGTGTAATGGCATCAAAAAAAAATATTGACATTAAAAAGAAATATTTGCTTATTAAGCGTCGATAGCGTAATTTCTTAGAAATAACAGGTAATTAACTTTTTTACTGAACGATTGTGGAACATTTTACAGTAGGCAGTTCTCAAAATTATTGTTTTCATCATTTGATCTTGCTCGTTACTCTTGATCTCGCTCATTAATCGGATTATTTAGTTATAAATATTAGTCTAGTAAAGCTTTTGTTCATTCGAAAAAAATACAACTATACCGGTAGTCATACCGGGAGAAATAAATAAATCATCGGCGAATTAGTAGGCCGTGTGTAGTGTAGCGGCAAAGGATCCGCGGCAGCCTTGCCTGAGGCTGTGTTTCTGCAAGCGTACATGGTTGCGACACAGCTCTCTCTTTTGCGTCTCACGAGAATAGATCGCGCTTGCGCTATTTATAGACGAGCTGCTGTACCGCTCCGGTACGTACAGCCTGCCCTGTACCGGATTAATTGATATTTTGCGGCCGATAAGTTTGGAATGGGTTTTACACTGTGGTTTTACCTTTGTTTGAGCCGATGATGGGGCTTTTGTAATGACAACATATGGGCCGAGCGCTTTGCCATTCGACTATCGAGGCGTCTGTGAATTTATTTATTTATTTATTTATTGGGGTAACCAACAAAGCAATTACACAAAAACTTACTAGAACATACATTGCATCTCACAAAAAATGAGTAATGCTTAATTTCTAGGTACCTACCACTACATGCAAATAACATAATTATTAGAAAGTTCAATCTCAAGTAACAGACATCCCTTAGAGACGAAATAATATAAAATTTACTACAGTGAAAAATAAGTTAAATTAATTAAAGTATAGGTTGTAACAAAATTTTGTTCTTAAAACTTTTACGTGTTTCCGAGAAAATATCTATATCAGTGGTTTTAAACAAACCACTGATATAGATATTTTAAGAATAATATTTTATAATAATATAATAGAGAAAGAATAGATATTTTATAGGTGGTTTAAGTGGTTTAAGTAGTCTGAGAAGTATCTTTTCTGAACAATAAGAAATGGTTTTTAAGAAGCTACTGTAAAACTCGTTACACTTTATATCTAAGTTATTATCCAACATTACGGCAACATCCAGTTGCCCAGTCTCATCTTCATCATATATCTATAGTCATCCTACTGCTGAATCTTCCCAAATAAGAATAGCACACACTCACTAAACTGGGCAAAACGATTTGGTGGGTTTTAATTTAACGATACCTATCTTACTTGATTAACGGTTTAACGGCCTTCCGAAGTACAGAGGGCTTAGGCGTAGAAGACTTAAGTATTCTTAAAATGGCAAATTAGTCAAATGAACCAATTCTCAGATTAGCTTATTCTATAAGTACACTACTAATTCTCATAATAGCTAATTCTGTATGGGGTATTCTCATAGAGGGCTTATGCGTAGAAGACTTAAGTATTCTTAAAATGGCAAATTAGTCAAATGAACCAATTCTCAGATTAGCTTATTCTATAAGTACACTACTAATTCTCATAATAGCTAATTCTGTATGGGGTATTCTCATAGAGGGCTTATGCGTAGAAGACTTAAGTATTCTTAAAATGGCAAATTAGTCAAATGAACCAATTCTCAGATTAGCTTATTCTATAAGTACACTACTAATTCTCATAATAGCTAATTCTGTATGGGGTATTCTCATAAGGGTGGGTTAATTCAAATCTCTCTCCTAACTCAAAATGCCCAATTCTATAAATGGCATATTCCCAGGACGGCCATATTTTTTGAGAAATATTTAACATAAGATTGTCTCTATATGATAAGATCACATTGCTCCGAGTTGCGTCATAAACGCCTACTGCTTAAGTCTCATATTGACTATTGGCGTAGCTAGATATCCCTAAAGAACTTGAATCTGAGTTAGGTATAGATGTGCCGAGTCATACTACATATTTGGTTGTGAGTCACTTGATTGCCTATATATAGGCACTTACTATAGTAAGTTTTATTCCTTGTCTTCATCATAAAGGGAACTTGTGAAAAAAATTTCAGCTTTCTAGGCTCAAGGATTTGTCATGCGTTGATTAAACTTTGTGAGTCACTTGATTGCCTGTATGTAGGCACTGTAGACTACTACAGTACTATAGTTACTATAGTAACTTACTATACTAAGTTTTATTCCTTGTCTTCATCATAAAGGGAACTTGTGTAAAAATTTCAGCTTTCTAGGCTCAAGGGTTTGTCATGCGTTGATTAAACTTTCTTTTCATCGATATTGATGATAATATTAAATGATGATATTAAAGCACATCAAATCATTCTTCTTAGCAAGAGTTTAATGTTATCAACAGCCTTGTTTGCCCGCTTGTTTTACATCCGACTTCTTTCATTACAAAAGTAATGGCCTTAAAAGGATGTTTACGTTCTCAGCGCTGATGACAACGCGTATTTATAAAGACCAAGGTAAAGAAATGTATAAGGAACGTGATGAATTATGATAACAAGCCATCACGTTTATGAAAAGCTTCAGAATGTAGGCCGAGGCTCCTAAGGGGTATTGATCGTGAAAACTGCAGTGTCACGTTTATTTTGCCATCGTGGCCTTCGTCAGTAAAATAATAGGTACCTACCAACAAATCATAATGTACTCTTGAAATAAGGCTTTGTTGTTTTTCATTTTGATTTTGTTCCTTCAAGGCTTCTTGTCGAATCCAGTGGGTGGCGTTATTTTAATATTTGGATTTGTACAATTGATGATTAAACGAACTTACCTTAAGTGAAGTTCTATCCCAATTACACGAAGGCTTTGTCCATGTATAAATTACCATTTTGTAAGCCTATACACCAAACTTACGTACCACCTTTGCCAGAATTAAATAATTCTGATGCCTTACAATATAGCAACTCTATTAAGGAATTACTGAAAATAGGTGCTATATTGCCCTGTGTTGCCTGTGACAATCAATTTATATCCAGCACCTTTCTTATTCCTAAGCCAGATAAAACCAAGAGGTTCATGCTAAATTAATTTCTTTTTTACAAATTTCTCAAAACAAATCATCTTAAAATAGAGGATTTAACGACAACTTTAAAATTGGTAACTAAACATTGTTACATGGCCACAATTGATCTTAAAGATGCATATTATTTGATTAAATTCACCAAGATCATAAAAAATTCTTCGATTTCAGTTACCAACAGAGTTAAATATACAATTAATTTCTTATTTTTTTGAATTCAACGTTCTCCCTTTTGGTTTAAATACAGCAGCACAGGCAGCACAATCATCATATACTACATAAGTTCTCTTAATTTCGCAGACCGGGCGCGTTAACCACTGCGCCATCGAGCTCTCATAAGTTCTCTTAATTTAGAGGACAAAGCCAAAGCGTAATGGGAAATCTGACACAAAATTTTTGATGGATATAAATATTTTTGGTAGGTATGCTAGATTCACATACTTACCATATATATCTGATTGATCACCATAAAACCTTTGTTTAGGTAAGGTTAAGAGGGAGCATTAATACAATAGAACTAAACCACATCAAATATTAAGTAATAGTTACACTAAACATTTAAGTGATAGTAACACAAACTTTCAGTTGCGAACTTCAGCCATACTTCATCATTACTACTTAGTACTTACCCCTTATAATTAAAATGACTATTTCTATTTCCTAAGCTAAGAACCATCCTGCAAGATAAGGCTTTCGAATAAATAAACCGCATTGAAAACGGACAGACACACAATCCGAGTGACGATGCTTAAAACAGACGCACACAGACAAAAATATTTAACAGCTTTTGCGTCCGGAGTTATAAAAAATATGATGACGCGGCAGATACAAAAGAAAATCATATTTACGTCTACTCTGTCAAAAAATTTGGAGCTCGTTACCGCCTATCAAAAAAGATGACAAAGTCAAATTAAAAGACTGCTGTAAATGGGTAAAAAGAAATCTTTCATCTTCATCAAGAAATTTTTCAAAGCGCGTATCAATCTTCCTATGTCTTCTATTGCATGTTTTTAATGTTAGTAAATAGTTCAAATTTAATAACTTTATTGCAATTCTATGTTGCACATAACATACACGGTGGTCGTATTATTAAACAGTATTTAACAAAAAACTATATACACTTACGTATAACAAAACATCAGACTTTTCGATATAAAAATAATATTATGAAATATATAATTACGACAATTAATATGATTGTTGCAAAGTATGTTTTATTGTACCATAGATAAACATCACGCGTCAATTACAGTACACCGTTTACAGTTGATAGTTAGGGCGTTATGCCTGCGGTTTCAGCTTCCTGTTTACCAGCGTGGCAGCGTGTTGCATTGCAGGCTGTGTTTTGCACGTTTTCGTTGCCGCCACTGTGACGCGCACTGCGGCCCAGACGGCAAGGCCGCGCGCCGCCCTAGCTCCGGCTCACGTGCTAGCCTTAGGGCGTGCTCTCATGGGCGCTACACTATTAAAATCATAGCAATGGTTATCTTATTATGAATTGTTAAATATTATATTTATCGGGGTTTAACGCTAAATCTTTAGTGTAGATACCCTCTTTTAACTAGGTAAAATGCTGTCTTACACATATACCTGGGCCATTGGCGTCCCCGGGTGTCGTAGGACTCTCCGAGACTTGCCTTGTCCAGCCACGAACAGCACGACGAAGCGTGCGAACATGGTCTGTGCTTTTTTGGAGAGAGTTTGCTGATTGCCTCAGACGGCATTTTCAGCTTCACCGGGCTTTAATGGTCTGTGCGTGGGAACTACCCACTATGAAAACCTAGCCTAGCACCATCTTTTCCGTTACGTGGATGGATTGGGATCACGAACGACAAGCACCGAATTGATTAGTGTAGCACCCTACGCATACTTTTCGATATACTTACCCGCTTAGGATAGGCTAAATTGTAGCGTGTAAAAATAAAATAAGATGATGTATGTGTATTTTTTTCCTAACTTGAATGCCATACATGCTATATAGACCAGGGCTGAAGCCTTTGAAAATGGTAAAAAGTCAAACAAAATTATAGTGAAAGATGAAACCCGTTGGAAATGGATGAGAATATAACAACAATGAAAGGAAAAATAATTTACGGGCAATCTGAGGTCAGGAAGTGGAAAAGGGTGGGGAGGTTAAGGGTAAAAAACGGAAGATCTACAACTTTTATATGTACACTTTTTTCACATAACCTCAAAATTTATGTGAAAAATTCAAATAACCAAGCTTTTGGTTTTATATTTTGAAAAACATTTTTGTAAAAGTTTATCTTTTCTAGCCCCTTCCCCACTTCTCTATGAAATACCTTTTGATGGGCTAAATTTTTCCGTAGGTCACTCAGATAAGTAAATAATTATCTTAAAAAAGCAATAAATAGGCATCTACGCATATAATTTAAAGAAGATTCTACAACTTTCTCAAAATTTGTAGATGTCTTATTAAATATTGACTTTCGTTTCTTTGCATTTTCTGAGAACATTTACCATAGTAATGTATATATTTTTTACACCATCAGAAAGTAGAGATTTCAACGAACAAAAAGCCCACCGACTTTAAAAAAAGCAGATATTGAGACGCGAGAGTTTTCGATTGAAAATTAGGGTGCTTTTTCGATATTAAGTCAAAATACATTATTACATTATTTTTCCTTTCATTTTTGTTAAATTTTCTTCCATTTCCAATGGGTTTCATCCTACTATGATTTTGTTTGGCGCAAAATGTGATAGATAGCTAAAAAGAGGTTACACCTTCGATCAACTACACGCAAAGTTTTATTTATAAAATCAGAAGTTCATCTTAGGCATGTGGTTTTAGATAAGATAATATACGAGTATATCCTCGCTTAGATGCGATAACTAGTTTTATAATAACTCCGCTATTAATAGCGTTGTTTGATTAACACATATCGCGTTAATTGATTACTCTGATCATAAATAGGATACTACTACTCTTATACGTTATCTGTTAGATCAAGGTGTTTTAAAAATATGCGACACTTGAAACTTAAAATAGCATTAGAAATAGGTACTTACCTACCTAGGATAAGACTCGAATCCTCGACTTTTCCCATCCGTGCAAGAACTTTTCCTACTGAGTAACCGAGTCATTTGTTTACATTTGGCCTTAGATTAAATCAAAATAAGCATTTGGCACATAAGCTTTGCTTTGATGCATATACATATATTTCGTATTTTTATTCGTATAGTGCGAATTGTATCTAAACAGTACCTATATGGTACAATTTCCGAAATATATAAGTTTTGTGTTATAGTAGGGGTGACAACCTACAGGCATATGACGTAATATAAAAAGAAGAAAAAACATTTATTTTAAAACAAAAAGAGACAATAGGAAATACTCATAGGAGTTAACAAAAAAGAAAATCAAATAAAAAAAACATTTAAGATAAGCTACTTTTGTACTGGAACACTATTAGGAGTGTGACTAGAGTCTAGCTAGTGTGGACGCACCCTAAGTCCACGTTGAAAGAATCGTGGGCAACAGCTAAAACATTACATAATACGTACTGAAGTAGTCACTGCGTCTAACTCATAGGTAAGTATGTCAAGGTCGGTTTGAAGCCAAAAATACGTAAAGTCTGGCTCTTGATTTGAAGGTTAGGGTGTTTAGAACTAGGTACAAGGGTGGTTTGTTTGAATAAACTGCTAAATAAATACCACTGTATTGAATAGATGAAGCTTTTTGTTTACGCAATGGGCATTTATTACTACTAGTGGTCGCCCAGTGGTCGAAATTCGACCGTAATTTTATTAAGGCTGCACGGATTGTAACCTAAGCAATGAAAAATTAAAAAAGATAGAGTGTGAGTTTGGATTGGCATTGACAGATGTCGGCCGCATTAAAGACAAACAATACGTGTGTGTCAAATACATGGTAGTGTGTGTAATGTTGTTTTTGTTGATTTAATGTATTTTTTTGGCATAATAAAAAAAAAATTAACATTCGGATAACCTTCTATATAAATTATAAGTGTGCGAAATTTCATACTCCTCCGTCCGCGCAATTTTCGTAAAAACGGGTACAAAGTTTTTGCTTCACGTATTAATATATAGATATAAAAAAGTTTACTTTTTAATGATGATAAGAGCCGTTATTCGAAACACATCCGTTGAATGACTTCGTGTTTTGATCCGATAATACTTAATTAATAAGAAATAAACAACAATACACAGATATATTTGGTGACGACAGCATTGTTGTGAGAACTTTATTAATTATCTTAAAATCTAATCAGTTAGTGACAGCTTAAATTATACCTATTATTCATTACAACAAGCAACTTTTTTAACATTCCTACTTCATTTACATAAATGCCAACTTTTTCTAGGTAATAGATTTTGGAATATCGAGAAGAAAGTGTTTATTTTTTTTAAATTAGCAATACTGAAAGTAACAGTTTAAGTAAAAAAATTTAAAACTTCGTCAGTGAATGATAGTGAAAGTAAGGTCTCTAAAAAGAGATATGAGTAATAACAATCTGTATAATGTATTTTTTAGTTTCTGTAGTTGGTAAAATAGTAGAGAAGATTATTTCTCTGTAAGCCTTTAATGCTAGTAAACTAAGTTATATCTAAGTAAGGTCACTTCCATTATTCCCTGTATATTAGTAAACATATTTTATCTAAGTAAGCTCACTCTCCAAAGCACTGGCTGAATGTTAAGCGGAAATAGGATGTATTTACGCTTAATATTCAGCCTTTATATCATAATCGTCTAACCTAATCGCTTAACATCATAAGCTTTTCGTGGAAATTGTAAAATCCCACGAGCGGGATTCGAGGCCACTTTTCAATTCAACTTTCCGAATTAAAAAGAAATCTATTTATACCTATTTCAATCCTAGTAGCAAAGAGAGGAATCGTGTCGTTTCTATTGAAAAAATGAATACTACCAAGGTCGTCGACAGTTAGCGTCTCAAAGGGGCTAGTGCACTAACACAGTCCGAGTAGGCTAAGGCATTAGTGGGACACCGTCACTGGCAACTAGGCTAAGGTCGTTGTCGTACATTTTTCATAGCACATACTCACCTGTCTGTGTCACACGATACTAGGCGGTATGTGGGCTTACACAATCGTGTTCTCGGAATTCTCTAGGAAAGTAGGTACTGCCTGCCAGTTGATGTTTGTGTACGTACACGTAAATGAATAACTTAACTTTTTTAAAGTTTCTGTAATGAGAATTGCGCTTATAACAGTTACGCGTAGGTACTAATACGTAATATGTATTGCGAGAAATTGACCACTTTAATTTGTACATGTGGCCTACTTATAAAGCATCTAATGTTTTTGTTGTTTGCTAGTTTTCTAAATTAAATACTTACTAAAAGAAATGAAATACTTTATATGTTTATACTCGCATTTATTTTCCATATTTTTTAATCTTTTACATTCGGGTCCCTTTATATTATCGGGTCCGTGACAGCTCCTCCTTACTCCTTCAGGGTTTTTAGAAAGCCATAATTGAACTCAAAATCGTCTCAAATATGTAAAAACAAGTTAGGAACGAATATGGGTGAAGTTCTATTTAACTCGAACTGTGCAGTACAAACCCTTGGTGCTCTTCCATATCCAACCATTTGAGTTCATGACGATAGATTTAGATAAAGCAAAGGTGCAATTTGTTTCTTAAAACCAATTGTAAGTTAGCGCCTTTGTTTACATGACGTACACCATTAACTACGACGTTAAGTCATGATGAGTTACAAATATACGAGTTGAACTTTGGTCAGTAATATGTTAAGCGGTGGCTACATCTAATCGACTGCGTAAACATAATGGTCATCGCCGCGGCCGGCGCCGGGGCATGTCGTCATATCCTAATAGCCTTTACTATTTCACACGAGTTCCATCACGTTTCTTTTGTTTCATTGTCACGGAATTCACGATCAAACGGTACTTCTGTTTATTTATTTATTGATCTCATGACTACATCATTATGTGAATCAATATATATCGTAATGGCGCCAGTGTCCGACACTTTAAGCCCAAGCGAACACTTGGGCTTAAAGTGTCGGACACAGTTTTCGTCGCCAAAAAGTAATATATATTTTGAAGATTACAGGTAGGATTGATCGAAGGAAGCAGGTGGTTTATATTCCATTGTTGTTAAATACTAAAATCAGTTACTGACCCCTATAATAAAGAGTAAAAAAAATTGGATCACTGTTTCCTGTAGAGCGGCACCCACTAAACTCCTTTATAGATTTGTTTCGAGCTTCAAGCAACATTAAAGGGCTGAAATTGTCTAGTATTATATTTACATGTTATCAAGCTTTGTACTGTATTCCATTATGTAATTGAGAAACTAATTATCCAAAATGTAATGTTTACGGTGCCAAATTTAGCATTAATGGTTTCTTCGTCGTATGAAGTTGGACGAAATAGGAGAGCTCGTGTCTCGTGATTGATATCACGTGATGGTCGTATTTATTGTATGAACGAACGACATAGTCGGTCGTAACGTATAGTTTGCAAGCCCACAGTTATAATAATAGGCCATAAACACTTGCCAGTACTGAAATAATACAGTTTTCGTATGGCAGTGGCATGCTGGATGATTTTGTTGTGTTACCACTCTCCTATTGTAGAACGCTACAATTATATCTCTCAACTATTCATGCTTTAAATAAGTTTAAAAAAAAATTTGATACCTTAAGAGCGACCAAAATAGACCGAAATAATGTTAAGTAATGGAATTGAAATTAGTTTAACTTTTACTGTTTTACAATTACAAGCTTCAGAAAACACTCGATATATTTTTAGTAGTTTTTGATTTTCCAATTAATTAATCAATAATTATGATTGGTTTATTGTTTTGCCTTTAAACGTATTAGGTAATTTAATGCTTATCAAAAGGTAAAAATACTTCTCCAATATTGGAGTGTTTTTAAACTTGTAACTTGAAGGCTTTCAAATTTACATTACAATGGGCTTTAGAAAAATTTATTAATATATTATTACATACATACATACATACTATCACGCCTTTTTCCCAACGGGGTAGGCAGAGACCACATCCTTCCACTTGCTACGGTCCTGACACACCTCTTGCGCCTCCTCCACTCTCATTACTCCTTTCATACATGCTCGTCGGTTATGGGTACTCCTGACCTGACCTTTTCTTAGTACGTCTTGGACTTGTCCTAAGTACGTCCGTCTAGGCCTACCCTTTCCAACAGCTCCATCCACCCTCGCCTTGTAAATTTGTTTCGTTAATCGCCTTTCATCCATCCTTTCCATATGCCCAAACCATCTTAGCATTCCCATCTCAATTTTAGTGACAACATCCTCTTTCACACCACAACGCTCTCTAATTTTGCTATTCCTCATTCTATCACTCAATGTCACTCCTGCCATACTTCGCAATGCTCTCATTTCCACTGCATTTATCCTACTTTCATCCTTCTTTTGCCATACCCAACTCTCACTTCCGTACATAAGCGTCGGCACCAACACCCCCGCATGAACAGCCAGTCGCGCCTTCTCTGACACTTTCTGACTGTTCATAAAGGCATGCAGCGCTCCATTCACCATATTCCCTGCATTCACTCTTCTATCAATATCACCCTCATGCCTTCCATCCCTCGTGAACCTAGTCCCCAGATACACAAATTCTTTCACTTGTTCTACTTTTTCACCTCCAATTAAAACATCACATTCTGTCATATCCTCCTCTCTTTCAAAAACCATGGTTTTTGTCTTACTTACGTTCACTTTCATACCTCTCGCTTCTAACGACGCATTCATTAATGTTACCATTTCCTGCAACTCGTCGGCCGACGACGCAAGTATGACTTGATCATCAGCGTAGAGAAGGCATTTAACAAGCAACCCATCCATTCTCAGTCCATAATCACTATTTTTCAGATCTGTCAAACAGTCATCCATGAATAGGTTGAACAGCCATGGGGACGCTACACAACCCTGTCTAACCCCTTTATGGATGTCAAACCAGTCAGTGTACGCCCCGTTTATTCTGACGCAAGCACTGGAATACTTATAGAGAGATTTCAGCGCTCGTATCAGACAGCTGCTCACCCCATGCGCGGATAAAGACAACCATAACTCATTCCTTTTCACCCGATCATAGGCTTTTTCCAGGTCCACGAAAATGCAATAGACTTTTTGGTTTTTGGCCAAAAATTTTTCCGCTATGCAACGCAAGGAAAAAACCTGATCCGTACATCCCATTCCCTTTCTGAATCCCGCTTGTGCATCCCAAATCTTTTCTTCCGTCTCTTTCACAACCCTATTAATCAACACCTTAGCATACAGTTTGCCGACAACACTGAGAAGGCTGATTCCGCGGTAATTTTTGCAGTCCTGTTGTGATCCTTTCCCTTTGAAAAGCGGCACGATCACGGCCTTGCACCAATCTTCTGGTACCTGGCCGGCCTTCCAACACAAATTAAAAAGGTGGTACAACTGACTAGCTGTTATGCCTCGCCCGGCCCTCAGCATTTCAACAGATACTCTATCATACCCTGCAGCCTTACCAGCTTTCATACTTTTCAACGCTATCACTATCTCATCCATACAAATCTCACCCTCACCTCCATTTCCTTCCACGGACGGCTCATCTATTTCCGCCACTGCATCATCTCTTTCAAACAAACTTTCAAAATACTCCTTCCATCTCCGTAAGATACACTCTTCCTCTTTCAAGATCCTTCCATCATCGCCTCTGATTTTTGTAAGCTCTGCTACGGTCGATGCTCCCCTAGCAGAACGTACTGACTTCCAGAAAAACTTGACATTTGTCCGGAAATCTTCAGTAAGCCTCTTATCAAACTCATCCTTTCGTTCTTCCTTACTTTTGTTCACTACATCCTTCACAATTCCTTTTAATCTTTTGTACTCCTTTTTTGCTTCAACCACATCTCTATCTGTCGCCTTTTGCATCCTTTGATTAGCTCTTATAGCTAACCAATCCAACCACGCTTTCTTCTTTTCATCTACTGCCACCTGCACACTCTTGTTCATCCACATACTCTTTTTCTTACCACCTTTCCTTCTTCTCGTAGTTCCACATATACCCACAGCCGTACTCACTAATCCATCTTTAACACAGCCCCACAAATCTTCAATGTCTTGCAGTTTTTCTAAACCTTCAGATCGCTCTCGTAACCTCTTCACATACTCGTCTTCCACACCCTTTTCTTGCAGTTTCTCCACCTTTACACGTTCCAGAACACCCGTACACACTGGAGTTCTATGACGCCACTTATTAAAGAGACCACTCATTCGTGCTAGCACCAGGAAGTGGTCTGTGTTGACGCCAACCCCGCGTCGGGTACACCCGGGTGTCCATAACATTCCTCCTCAATCGTTCGTCCACAATCACATAGTCAATCATGCTCCTCGACACACCTTCTTCTCTTGTATACATATGAATTCTTTTATGCTCAAACATGGTATTCATCACACACAAATTCCATTCCATGCAAATCTCTAATAAACTCTTACTATTGTCATTCACTCTATCGTCACCATGTACACCAAGAACCTTTTCATACCCATCTCGCTTTCTACCTACCCACCCATTAAAGTCTCCTAACATAATCACTCTCTCATTTTGCGAACATTTTTGTAACGTCTCTCTCACACTATCCCAAAACTCCTCCCTTTCTTTTTGGGCTTTTACAGTGGCGTTGGAGCCCGTATCTGTGGGTGCATACACGCCAAGAACGAAGATACGAGTCAACCCAACTTTTAGCCGCATCCAGAGGAGTCTCGGGCTTACACACTCATACTCATTTACACACTCGGCCATTCGCTCGGAGACAATAAGGCCTACTCCTTGAGACCCTCGGCTGTTGGCCGAAACTCCGGACCAGTAAGCCGTATAGGGTCCATGCCTCGACATGTCACATCCTTTCCGTTTAGTCTCATTCACACAAAGAACATCAATGTGCCTTTCATCCATCATGTGACATACTTCATCAATTTTGTCATTAATTCCACCCCTTACATTCAACGTAGCGAAGCGGCTCTCCGTGGGCCGCTTTTCGCCCCCGCGGAGAACGAGACGTGATGGGTTGCGAACCACACCGCCGCCAACTGGATTATTTAAAAAAATTGTGTCCATTGCGTTCCCACGAGCAGCAAGGGATATAAATTGTCAGTCCCAGCAGAGCCCCGCATGCTAGGATAAGGCTAGCCTGATTCTGGGGTCGCCCAGCCCCAGGGCGGTTTGGCCGCTTGCGACTAGGCTTGCCCCTAGCCACGCATCCATCGGTACGGCAGGCCTTGGATTGGCGGAATAGGTAGGGAAAAACAGGGAATAGGAGAGGATTAGAATTGAACATAGGAATTGTTTTGGGCACGGGTAGGAAGAAGGTAACAACGGATATCACTCTCGGAAGGATTGGGGGGAGACAGTAATAGCTCGGGGGCCGGGGTCGCGTACCCGTATACCATGCCTCAGCTACCGGACAAGTAGCTAGGATGAATATATATATATATATAAATATATATAAGTTAGTAGCTTGTATACCCTCATCCAACCCAATCCAACCCAATCGGGTTAATTTAATTCAATTACCCGAAATAACGTACAATACTTTATTCATCTCGAGTGTTAACATCGAAGCGTATAGAAAACTCTGGGGTTTTACTTCTCAAAGGTAATCAAGCTTGTAAATGCTATCCCAATGCTATTCTACAAACACCTTTGTTTGATAAAGTACGGGTGGCAACCCTATATACATCATCATCATCATCATCAGCTCATTTTATGTCCCCACTGTTTTTATTTAGATAAGAGGCTATTTTTGAGACTTAGCTAATTGGTCCTTCGAGCTGGATTTTCGAACATTAACAATGAAATAAAATTATTAAATTTAAAGTTACACGTGGAAAGCAACACTTTTCTACAGATTTACGAAATTTCTCTGTTACCACGAACCCTACAAAGAGTTCGGGACCCTGTTTGGAACGTAACTAAAATAAAATGGAAAATGAACGCGTAGTACGAGGAGATCCGTACAAAGTGGTTCATTTCGAATCTGTTTATCTTCAACCGTACCCGGTGGCTTGGTGTCCGTAGTAAAGCCGGGCAAGGGGCGGCGCATCGTTGTAAAAACCCGGTGCGGCTGCGACTGCGCCGGAATGTGGGTCACGGCACGGCACGGCCCGTACGATTGATACGGCTGCCGCTTCCGGCCGCTTTCGATCGCATTCGCTACCCCCATTATGTGGGAGATGGGAATGTAATTGTGGAGATGTAGGGGAATGAAATGGAGTGAACCCAATTTTGTACTTACCTCTGCTGTTACATTTCTATCTTTGTATAGAGTGTTTGTTAAAAGATGTATTATGACGAAAGGAGATGAAGCGATGGCTAATTTAACATACACATATGTTTTGTCATAAGTTACATAAGTATTTTTAATTAATTTGACAAGAACTAAGTTCGTAAATGCGCAAAATAATACTGTTATACGTTTTGGTCAAGTGGGCATTTTATTTTGTGTGAAAAATCTGATAATTTCTCTCGAACTCGAAAGCGGTCCCAAAGTAAAAGTTGTTAATATTGACGGATTGTTTCATCCTCCTCGGGCATGATACACCCTTTTTCATGATTGATTGAAAATGGAGTGGAGAAAGAAAACAAATGAACTTTTAATTTAGAAAAAAGCGTAACTCTAATGATTCGCTGCGTTATAATAAGCTACGTATTTGTTATTCGAAACCTAAACAATGTATGTTATTACTGCGCAAAGTGATCAACATGAGTCGACCAAACATTGCAGTCAACGCAAACAACAAATTGATAGGTATATAGGTACCACTCAAGTATAGTTTTCCGCGAAAAAACCCAACTATGTTGTTTTGCTGGCACGCATTGGCGCCAAGTTATCGCAATATTCTAACTATGATATCGCTTTTTATCGCAACTAGAATTTATTTTATCTAATTTTTACTTAGCTTTGTAATAATACGGAGAAGTACCTACACATGTGGCTAGGATAATGTTCGACGCAAACAACATTATGGTATAAATAAACTACAGGAACCAAGCGATATTTTTGTTATTGAACATTAGATGTTACAGGAAATAACAGAGATTGTAATGCACCTAAATGGTTTTGGCACGCTTGATAAGTTTAATGCCGAAACTTGTTGTCACGAATGGAGTTAAATTGGGTTTGATTACATAAGATGTATACAATAATAAACTTAACTTATAGATTAAGACTTATACAGTCTCTTCTAAAAATATAGATCTAAGTTATAACTTAGAATAACTTAGAATAATAATAAAACGTATAAGTCTGCAACCTTCTTTTCTTTAGTAATAATATAGCTTTAAAACTAGTCAAACTAAGATGTATGTTCGGTGCAACTGCAAATTAAACGAAATATGACGCAGTATTAGTGTTAAGATTGGTCGCCCATCCGGAAAAAAGGCATTGTGGAAGTTGCTTAACCTGCAAGATTGTAACCTGAACACACTAGTCACTGCGCCATCGAGCTTCGAACACAATCAGTACAAAAGTTTAAATGTTACCAAAATAAAACAACACTATTGTGTTTAAAAGTTTTATTGTATTAATATTCACATAAAAATAATGTTTGTTGGTTTATCCCTATGCCTTCTTTACCATTCATTTGATTTTTACGAAACTTTGGTAAGATGGAAGGTTACGAGGAGGTAAAGCCATCACGGGTTACAGTTCACGCGAACTAAGTCTCGGGCTTGTCGGGCAGGCCGCTAGTATATTATAAAGTTGGGAAAACCTTCGACCCGCCTACGTGGGAGTGACGGCAATCGAAGTCGGCTCCAGACCGGCGCAGGAGGGTGTCGCTGGCCCTGCACGCCGCGCCTCTGTGAATCACGCCTAGGGCTTCCAAGTATTGCGCCCCACCGCGGACAGTCCCCCGACGCAAACACTACCTGGCGATAATCAGTGGCGCCAGTTCTGTTACCCCTTTGAAGTATTTCTCGGAACTGCTCGTTTGTAGTGGCAGAAGTTATTTCTGTTGTAATAGTTACCGTTGATAACTTGTTAAGTGCATAACTCATTTTCAAGTTATTATATTTGCATTCACAGCGCTATACTGATATCGAAAATAAATTTTGAACTTGATAAAAGCGACTGCCTGTATGAGATGCGACTCGTGCCCAAGACCCTTCCCAATCCGCTTGCTTGACTGATCTTCCAATTGAGCAACCAAGATATGATTTCCTTATCGACAATGTCTCATCCGATCGTCTTTATATCTTAACCGATTGTTAAATATGATATGTAAAACTGATCCCTCGAATATTTGATGTATTACCTAAACATTGATAAAATAAATGAGTAGGAACAAGCATACATAAGCAAATAAATAATTTGGTAGGAAAAAAAATGATTTGGTAGGTCAATTGAAAGAACAGATAGTCGGATTGCGTTGAAATGGATTTGAGTCATTGAGAAAATAAAATGTATTTGAAGCACGCAATATGCTTAAAGCAACAGTGATGAGTTGAGCTACAATTTTAAATTAATAATCATTGCATTCAAAAAAGTCGAGAGTTTATGGAGCCGTACTTTGCAAGATATCTGGTAACCCTACAGCCCGTATCTCATTCCCGGCTCGCAGACGCACTCAGAATGTAGGTCACCTGTTCGCGATGGTTTGTTTGGGTCCCCCCGAATTAGTGTGTGTTAATAATACGACAACCTTTGCCCCCCGCACCCCGCCGCCCGCCGGCTGAACGCCACTCTATTTTTGTAACCGCTTTTGAACGCATACCAAGTCTTGCATTCTCAACGAGTTATGTCACTGCAAGTGCAACGACGGCTCTTTGTAATTTTATAATGACATCTAGCCTGCACGAGACTAATGCCTTTGATGTCGATGGTCTCATTTTTAGATTTATTGAGTTCCTGATTTACTGAGCTATGTAATATATGTAAGCCTATATGCAACTTCACATCCAGAACTGTAACTGCAAAATATTAAGACGTAAAAAATCTGTGTCAGCGTATTTTTTACTTCATATTCTGACTTATGAAGTAGATAGTCTGAATGTCTCCGTTTCTGATTTTAAATATTAGATTTATTGAGTTCCTGATTTACTGAGCTATGTAATATATGTAAGCCTATATGCAACTTCACATCCAGAACTGTAACTGCAAAATATTAAGACGTAAAAAATCTGTGTCAGCGTATTTTTTACTTCATATTCTGACTTATGAAGTAGATAGTCTGAATGTCTCCGTTTCTGATTTTAAATATATAAAACCTTCGATTTCACTTATTTATAAAATAGAAAAATACACAAATCGCGACGCACATGATTCATGAATTGTAAAATCAGTTTCGATACTTCGCCTACATTAAAACTCTTGCATAATAAATTGAGAGTTTATGAATGAATAGTAAAGTGGGTGGTGGGCGTATAAAGTTACAAGTTTAAAACGTTTCACGAATACTAGTTAGTTCCCACCCATTTCAAAGGGAAAAGTTGGGTAATATCAATGTAAGGAAATGTAAAACCAACCAACTTTACTTATTTATACACATATTTTTTCTATTTTCATTATAAGTCGCAAGGAGCAAATAGAAAAAGCTGTTTTCTTTTCTAACTCCACTCTATAGTACAGCGGAAAATAGAAATTTGTGTCTAAAATTTTACAGTCTAAAATTCAAGAGCTTCAAATCATAATTACGACGATATTTAATAAGAGCAAAGCTTTTCCGAACCTTTAATGTGTGGAGCGCCTTAATCGCCGCAGTCGCAAGTAAATAGGTCAGATGCAATCTCATGTTTAAACGGATTATTCCCAGGAGTTCATATTTAGCAATAACTCCAAAAACAATACCGATAAATTATTATCATTGTGAGTTACAAATATACCTGCACCATCGATACGCAGTGCTCCTAAACTAAACCACCCTAGGGGAAATAGATAAGTCACCATCTAATGTTTGTACGCGCTATTTCTGGTAGCTCGCTTTATCCCAATAATTCCAAACCAATACCGATGAAATATTATAAACGTAAGTTACAGTTTTTTCGGCATCTTGGATGAGAGGTGCTTCTAAACTAAAACCATTGGAAAATAGATCATTTGATGTTTGTATACTTTATTTGCGGGAGCTTCTTTTTTCCAACAGTTTCAAAATCATCATCATCTAAATAATCAGCTACTACAGTCTACTGCTAGACATAGGCTTCTCTTCCACTGAGCCCGATTTTCAATTCTTCTCATCTAACTGCTGCCACTCCGAAACCACTCTAACTACTCTAAAACAATAAAAAATATAAAACGAAATTATTGTCTAATGTAAGCGAAAAGTTTTCCTGCACTTTCGGTGGGTGTTGCGCCTAAAACACCCGGGCCGTGGGTAAATAGGTCAGTCGCCCTCCTTGCCGCAGTGTTTGTTTGGGTCCCCCGTATTGATCACGCCGGCGTCGCTGCGCATGCATTGCTGGGTTTGCGTAACGTAACTGCAGTAGTGTTACATAACGGTGCATCACGTAATCGTCAATGGGAGCAATACTGTATGTGTATGCTGGAGCAATGTGTACGTACACAACCGCTGCATGTGCTGGATGATTCAAATGAACACTTCGTCAATCCATGACAGATTGAGTGTGCTTAATGTCGTAGTATTAGTATTTTTAACAATAGGTACAGCATTGGTAATGTTGATTCTACTAGTATATTATAGTCTAACCACTGCTTTACGGATGTCATGCAATGAATTTATGACGAAATAAATAAGGAGTATTTATTATATCCGTAACATAACGCGTGGCACTGATACGTTTATGATTAATGCAGTATTCATGGATGTTGACGGTATACTGACCCATCTCACAATGAGTTTATTTTCTTTCGGAAATCAGAGGTTATCAAATGCAGTCTTGTTGTTACTACGCATACACTACAACCATTGATTGTACAATTCGCACAAATGTTTTATTGTAACATAACTCACGTCTGCATAAGCCCATTCAAGCGTTACATTATAATAGCACAAACAGTTGTAAATGTGATGCATCGTGTATGCGCGTGACGTCGGTTGCGTTTATAGGCCCGGCATCTAGGCCACGGCTGCCGGCACCGATTGCTGTCATATTTCCCTATAATACCATCGCTCGAGTAATGGATACGGTCATTTGCATACATTACACTAGACTTAATAAGCCGATAAGTGTGGCCGACAAAGCAAATGTTTGTTATCCGCTTTCGTGCTTGTATCACTCTAAAAATACCAGCGTGTGTTGAAATGTCTATAATTGTTTGATTTGTGAATAGCTTTGTGTTTGATACCTTTTTTGTGACAAAGCTTGATGTTATCTAGCTTTGGCCTTTACGGCGTAACCGTTTGGGATTCTTTAATGCAGTTTTGATGGATAATTATGTTGTCCCAGTGCTTATAAATAGTTTCAGTTCTGTAATTATCTTATGTCACCATAAACATTCTAAAATTGGAAATTCCCTCCTAAAATTCCTCTACTTATGTTAATATGTGTCCTCAGTTCTCTTTTTAAATCAGGCTTTTTACGTAAAGATTACGTTGTGGCTCTCTTCTTGATTGCAGGACTACTGGTCTTGAAGTATGCTAATTCTATAACGTCCCCATAATAGGTCACATTCCTGATTTTAATATTTTCCCCATAGTCTAAACGTCAAAACTGAGAAACGATTGTGGACATTTTAAAACAGCAGAATCGAGATCCGGTAGCTGAAACTTCGTCCCGTTATGCTATGTCGATTTGTTACGGGAAAAGTGACCGATGACGCGAAAATAATACATGAAAATAGTCTAATGCTATTCATATAATCAATTCTGTGACATCGGCGTAAGGGGAAGTGAAATTCAACATTTTTTATGCTAATGATGTCCGTTATCCTTAAACAGGACTGTTCGAGATATTTAAGTACCTGTTTTGCATTGCTAGTATAAACTTCAAATTATAGACGTACCGACGCCACAGGAAATGAATTGTAATGAGGACGTAAAAGTAGACGGAAGTAATAGAAATGACATTTTTTTTTTTATTCGTACAGATAGAATGTAATGAATAAATTTAACAGATAATAAACTTTTCATTGGTTAATGAGGGTATAGCACGGGAGCAATGTTTTGTCAATAACGGTTGTAGTTGAATAAGTACCTACTTATACAAATTTTGAAATCAAAAAGAGTAGTTGGATAAATTCTCGTTCAAATTTGTTTTTTTTAAATGTCATTGCTGCTTTTGGGTTGTAGGATTAATGATCTGTTCAAAAAGGTTCTGTTAATAAAATAAATGATAAAATATAATGTCCAAGGAACATGTTTTTAAATGTTTGTATGTTTTCAAGATATTAGTTTAAGGGCTGATTTTTCAATCGTCATCATCATCATCATCATCATCATCATCATCATCATCATCATCATCATCACCATCACCAGCTCATTTTATGTCCCCAATGCTGGGCCACGAGCCTTTCCTATGAATGGATAGGGAGAACGGGCTAAAAACCACCACGCGGGCCCAGTGCTGATTGGTGGTTGTTAACGACTGCTAATGCAGCCGGGGCCGACGGCTTTACGTGCCTTCCGAAGCACGGAGGAGCTCAAGATCAATTTCAATCGTCAGTTAAAGTTAATTCATTGAATAATTTTGACGTAATGACAGATTCTCTTTAGAAAATACGTATGTCACAACGACAATGTTATTCGTTGGACAAAACTTATCTCAGGATTGAAAAATCGGGCCTAAGTTAACTTAATAAATAAATAATAAAAACAATAAATTTTATTGCCATCTATGTGACTTCCTTATTATGCAACGTTGATGTGATGTATTTTTGTTATTAGGGTTTTTCTGTATCATTTATTCATGATACTAACATCACTATCTGTTTTAAAGGGGTCTAGGAGAAGGTTATTGTTAATTCATAGAATTATTTCATCATTGTTTCAGTAAACACATGTTTTTATGGAATACGCAAATAAGGAAAAAGTATCTTGTTATTTTATTACTGAAAGTGTGTAGGTAAATCTTATAACCTACAATTGTACGTTACGAAATTGCGAAATGAAATCACGTTTGTTATCTATCTCAGATGTTTGATCAGGCGTCTAGATAGTCACGCTCGCTCGTCATCCGTCGGTCGCTCCTCCGCTCCGTAACAAGGCAAAATTCGCAATATTATGCAATATCGTCGCCGTCGGCACGGTCTATATGGGCCACGCTGCAGAGTGTTCCGTCTAGCAAGTTCGCGAAGTGCGCCTGCGCGTCGCCCGTCTGCCACCCCCGTTCTCAGCGTTCGATCGCGTTACGTAGAATATACGTGAAACGTAATCGTAAGTAGGTCGTCGGATAGCGTGCGCGCGCAGCCGCCGGCGTACGGCGCCGCCACTACGACGTCACTATTGATCGCGCACGTGGCGCCGTGTGTGACGTAGTGGCTGGTGCGTCGATAGTACACCCCGCACCCCCGCCCCCACCGCCGTACCATGCTGCCCCCGTGTTCTCACTTCTCACCCCCAACGTCACTACCCCCCCACACAGCTGCATACTGCATTTTAATAACGAGCCCGCCCGTGCGTATTCCTAGTTTTTAAACGTTAATGAATGCTTTTAAGTACTCATTCATTGTTATTCCGGTTTATGGTTGTTTTTTCAGGCGAATGCTGGTCTAGACTGACGTAATGGAAAGCATTGTGTTTGCTAGTGCAATTGTGAACAGGTGTCGCATGCCGGCATAGATTAGACTGTTTATACATATGGAAAAGTCACTCTAATATTGATGTATATACAAAAAAGGCTTTATTTATTTTGTTTTGATCACCAGTCCGCATTTGGCAAACGTGGTGATTAAGCCATTCAATTGTAGCGATGACTTGATTTCAATGATGGAGGTTTTTTAATGATCGAAAATATTGCGCACATTTCTTTGCATTTATAATATGTAAACTTTAGTTCAGATTGCATTCACTACATGTTTTCAAGTTATTAGGTATACTTCTCAATCTGAAAATATGGGGTGAACACATTTACGTGTTTACCTGGGAAGTCGGTTAACTATTGAAATTCTAACCTTTATCGCAACATAATGCACCATAGTTGTTGACATTCTAGGAATGCATCGAATAAGTCAAATATAGATTAACTCAATTTCCGGCAATTTTTGCACAATCGATTGACGTCAATTCTAATCGATAGTAGATAAAATTCCCTCGTTCGTGTTTCGCTCATTGGTTTTCCTGATAAACGAGCGACATTAATTTCAAACCACACGGTATTTTGTGGACGATACCTTCGTTTAACAAATATTTTATAAAACTTTGAAACATCTTAAGATCCTTTATATATCTTTTTATAACGAAAATACTGAGATATGTATGTATGTACATATTTGTATGTTAAATAATTAATAGAAAACATTTTGAATTGATAAAGAAAATTAAAGTCTTACTAAATGACTATGTAAAGTTTCATATCGCGTAAGTTCAGGCAAATAATTATTTTAGTTTAACATTCTGTGCTTGCTATTTAGATCTCGGTATTTTCCTTAAGCGTAGGAAGTTTCATTAAAATTAGCTTACTAGATAGAGCGCCTCGGTGGCCGAGTGACAGAGCGTTCGACCTCATACCGGAAGGTTCTGGGTTCAATTTCCCAAAGTGTTTTTCGGATTTTCCGATACATAGCCCGGGTTTATGATCACCAACCCGCATTCGGCAGTGCGAAGATTAAGCCAATACCAATATTATCATCAATTGTAGCGATGACTTTATTTCTTGACGATTAAGGCCCTGCAGTGGGATAGTATATAGGTATTTATTTTTGCTTTTACTGACTAGCTTATTGTTTTAAATTATAAGAATTTTGAAGTTTGGACAAGATACTAAAAGAAAACTCTTAAGTCATATTTGTCAGCGTCGCATACCCTTTCGTAAATTTTATTGTAAATCTGCTAGGTTGGTAGTAAATTATACGAGTGACCTTTAGCCGTCATTTACTTTTAGATGAGATGAAGGTTAAGTGCATTCCTGTTGTGTAATAGAAAGACGTGGTTCGTCTCTGACATTTGACTGTGAAAGTCTGGATCGTGTAGCTTACGTGTGGGTGGGATGTGTAAGCTGGAGGAAAAGTTCATTTTGATTTATTATCATAAAGAACCTGCATCAGTCCACTGCTGGAAAGGCCAGCCAGTCGTACAGTGAAGGCCACTGAGCCCGATCATCGGTTCTTCTCAAAGAACTGCCAGCCAATTTGTTTTTTATTATTTATTATTAAATTATCCAATTAAATGACAATGTCACTTGTAACAGAACTAAATAGGTACAGGGAATGACAATACATTTTTAGAAGGCTGTATAATACCAATAGAAATCTTATCATCGACATTAACTGCCGAACTCAGCTATGTAAATTACCCTTAGGTAAACGTTACCTAGCACATTTGATTTTTTTCTTGTAAGAAAGTTTCATATAATGAGCAAAGTGTATAGGTACTTTTTAAACCGATTACTGTCAACGGTGTAGCTCTAGAAGTTGTTTCCTAAGATGTCAACACTTCCAACTCGTCATATGCTATCACGAGCTCATTTTGTGTCCGTACTGTAGGGGCACGAACCTTTCCCTATGTATGGATAGACAGACACAATCTAACAAATTCCTAAATACAACTTCCAACTAGGAAAAACAATTTCGAGATAGAAGCCAATAGAAGAATTTGGCTGGTCTGAGTGGCATTAATTTTATAAACTGTTGGTGGTAGGGCTTGTTCCGCCTGGCTAGCTACCACCATCTCATCTAAATATGTCGCTAAATCTAAATCATTATTATTTATATATCTCTCTATATTTACGGAAACAAATGTAGGTACATCTAGAGGTGTAACAATGCGCTGATTGGCTTAAATCCTAACTGGCTGGCATAATACCATAAAACAATTAAAATGTATTTAGGTAATATCTATTTATTAATCACAGAAATATTGTTTAGTTATTCAACTTACATCTAATTATAAAATCACAGTCAGCTTATTAACTTGAAATGCAATATCCTAATGTACCTTAAGATTTGCAAAATGATTGACTTAAGCCTAGTTTAAAAATCACAGTTTAAAAAGATTATAGCTACAATAACTTCCACATTAAGGGGCAGCGCGGACGCAAAACTGCGAGTTTCAAGTTATGATAGCGAGCGAGCTAGCGGCGCGTGGCAGTGGTGTGACAACGGCTCACGAATATGAATACGCACGCACACTAATATCTGTACAGAGTAGGCTGGTGATTTAATTAGAGCAATGTTTAATTTCGTAAAATAAGACAACAGTGGCCTGCGGAATATCAATACAAACATTTTGATATCGGATCATTGTTTCATTTGTGCTATATTTACAAAGTTTCTGAAGAAATAAGTTTTTAGATATCATTACTTTTACGTATTATTTATGCAGTTTCTGGGTATTTGTTTCAAATTCCAAGACAACCATGGCCTTGCAAAAGGATCAAGCTATCCTATACTAGTCCTTTTAATGTATATGACCTATTCAGCGCCTAGCACCAGTGACTTAAAAACACGTAAATTTTCGAAATTCCGCGCGGCACCCCCTTAATAGAATCATAAATATCTAAATCGTTGCAAAACACTAACTTTGTGTAGAACTTCAGCTAGTTAGTTCGCCGAGTCCTCATATTTAATCGGGTATTTATATTTAAACTGAAATTCCTTAACTGTAATGTGTGAAACTGAAGTAAATAAGGAATTTTTCTCTCCCTCATATTTTTATTAAAACGTTTATGCCATTCTGCTAAATTAATAGTCCCGTGACGAACCTCGTGGACATTTCATTTATTATATTGTATATTTTTATTATCTTACTATAGTGTTACAAAGTATACATAAAATTTTGTCATTGCATCACTATTTGGAGATTCTTTCATTATTAACAATTAACCCCCATAATCATAAAAACTATTTAAGCAAAATTTAGTTAATCATTGTTTTGTCTCTTTTTCTCAAATTCAAAATGACGTTTGTGTGACGTTGACTAAACAATATTTAACTAAATAATGCTTAAAATGTTTGTATGAATAAGGGGGTTCTTTACATGGGCCAATGCAGCACACGTGGCTAAGAGTGTCTTCTTGTTTATGAGCTTTTTGAGCAAACGGTCAATATCAGGAAATATTTTTCTTATTATTACAACAACTTCAAAGACTACAATCATTGTTAGAGGTAAGTATCCATTTAGGAGGATGCTTTAGTCATAAAAAGTCTGTCATAGTATCGTTCCTGCTTATTAGGCATAAGAACATAAATAAGTGGGACTATGTTAGTACCTACAGTCATCGTTGCTATTTACATGTATGCAATATTAAATTGAATGCAAATAGCTCTTTCAAAAAGATAGATATAATGCGCAAACGCATTTGAAAGAGATAGCTAACAGCGCGCAAGTGGATGATAGTTTTATGCGTAAGAGTGCTGGGTGAGGTAGGGGGTATTACGGAGATAGTCTGCCGCGCTGTACCGTGCGCAAGATCTTCCTTGCTTCCCACATTCCACACCACTTCTCATAGATGCATCCACCTATCTTGGTGTGGACAAAATTATTAGTTTCAAATATACATATATTATGAGCCAACTCGTTTGCTAACGGGACTTCTTGCAAATGTGTTAGGTATATAATTTACATTGGTGGCGAGTACCCAATATTATACATAGTCTATGGTGGCGAGTTAACAATAACACGTATCTGCCTGTGGCGAATTTACTTTCAATGTATGGAGCTTTTAAAAACGTGGCGAGTTTACTTTTATGGCGAGTTTACAATAACCCAATAATTGAATAACTTTCACAAAAATTTTACTTCTTTAAGGGGGTGCCGCGCGGAATTTCGAAAATTTACGTGTTTTTAAGTCACTGGTGCTAGGCGCTGAATAGGTCATATACAAAGGACTAGTGTAGGTTAGCTTGATCCTTTCACAAGGCCATGCTTGTCTTGGAATTTGAAACAAATACCCAGAAACTGCATAAACAATACGTAAAAGTAATGATATCTAAAAACTTATTCCTTCAGAAACTTTGTAAATATAGCACAAATTAAACAATGATCCGACATCAAAATGTTTGTATTGATATTCCACTGCCACTGTTGTGTCATTTTTCAATTAAAAATATGAATATGAAAATATTAAGACTTCCTATTTTTACCCAAACGCCTATGATGTTACGAAAGTAAACATTGCTCTAATTAAATAACCAGCCTACTCTGTACAGATATTAGTGTGCGTGCGTATTCGTAGTCGTGCGCCGTTGTCACACCACTGCCACGCGCCGCTCGCTCGCTATCATAAAGAAACTTGAAACTCGCAGTTTTGCGTCCGCGCTGCACCCCCTTAAACAGTATTGAAATAACTTATTCGTAGACAATGAAACCTCTTTGAACATTATTGCTCAGAGGTAGAATACTTGTCTCAAAAAGAGTTTTTATACAACAATTTTAAAAGTAAATACAGTTGATTGCTTCACATTGCGTAATTGAAACCTGTTGGGACGTGAAACTGAAACGCCCGCCCACGCCGCAGCGCCGCGCCGCGTACGCCGCCGCCGGCCGTCACGTGCCGCCGGCTGCTAACTGCGCAATTCGTATACAACCTTTATTACACCTCCTATTCAAATGTTATGACGTAGTTGCAGTATCAGTTAGGTATTCGACGGTTCAACATTCTTTGTTTATTAGCGCTTAGCCTTCATCTCACCTAATGGTAAGGCGAAGGCGGAAGCGCACTTCATCCGGAATCATCAGCTCTACTGAATTGGCTTCTTTCCTGAACACAATAATGCTTGTAAGCTTGTTGTTTATTTTTTTATATGCTCAGATATAATAGTAGTACCAAGCCTAGGAGGACTTAAAACAAGTTGTATCACATAACTAGTGCCATTTATTAGGTACCAAAGAAAGACGTAAAGGCTGAATGAAACTTGCATAATATAATTCCTGGTGGAAGACGTGATTAGATCGAAGAACATTATACCGTTATGGTTTGTACTTTAGGCAGTTAATTTCAAAAATTTTCACGACTTTTTCAAGCTTTTGAAATTTATGAAAGGGGTTTTATCATCGGTGAAACATAAAATGTTCAAATAATTTTTAACACAAATTTTGTTGCGAACAAATTTCAATTGGAAGAGCACCTGACCCGGAATGTCAGAAGGGTGCAGGTTCAAATCCTGCTCGTGGAAATTTTTTCAACATTTGTGTTTTTGTAATTTGTTCGCAACAAAATTTGCGTTAAAAATTATTTGAACATTTTATAAATAGCTTGCTTACTTCTTAACTGATCTTTAATATTTGTAAAAATATTATGATAGGATGTTAGTGACGGTAGTTGTTGACATTGAATGGGCGCCTTTGGCTTTCAAAGTAAAAAGTGTTGAATAATTTCGGCGGGCTGGTTAGAACCACGATAGCTCAATTGGAAGAGCACCTGACCCGGAATGTCAGAAGGGTGCAGGTTCAAATCCTGCTCGTGGAAATTTTTTCAACATCGGTGAAACATTTCATAGATTAACATAAAAAAAAATATTTCGAAGTTGGTTAACACAAATAATTGCGGAAAAACAATTGAATACAGCATTGGATACCTCTTATGCTGTTTTAAATACCTACGTAACTAATTGTTAAACTATTCATTAACGTTTGTTCGTCCTCGACTCCTCGCAGCATTCTTACGTGTTACTTGTTACTTAATGCTTATCGTTTTAAATTCTTCAACAAAAAATGTGTTGTCTCTAGTATTTTTTTTTTGGTTCTGGCATTGAGATTTTACGTCATAGATTTATGTCAAATTCCACTTCTATGGTCTGTTAAAATAATATGTCCATCATTGCAATGATTTTTGAATATCTTGCTGAATATCTTGAGAACGCCTACATACGAGTACTTAGGCGTTTTCAAAATTTTTCATCGAACCTAGAAACATCAAGAAAAATTAAGCGAATTTTTTAAAATAAGTAATACGTTTCCTTATTTTAAAAAATCCATTAAAATGTCCATTAAAAAGTCCCGGTCATTTCTTATCTTCTTATCTATACTCGTGTAGTGAAAATTATATTAATATTTGAAGGATCATTTGAGCTCTTTATAAGAAAAAGTGTAATCAATAAAGTGAACGAAGTAACAGATGGCTAAATACTTCAAATTATTACGATGGACGGAGATGAGGGTTACGTAGAAATAGGATTTAGTACTTTAACGGATTACAAAGAGGCTCTCTCAAATTCTAAGTATATATATATATATAGTCTAAGTATGTATTAATTAAAAATAAATATTAACTTACCTATTCGAAAACAATGTTTGAAAGTTACCGTGAACTATATTTTAGAACAATTTAAAAGTATAAAATAACCTGATTTAAACACTAGACAGAAATATGTATGAGGAACACTTGAGTGTGTAATAAAAACAACAATCGTGAAAGTGGCCCAAGGAACAGTCTCACTGTTAATTAAGAATGTATGTAATCCATTTCATATAGACGCGTAACAACTTTCCTGTGAATGAACAGTTGCTTCTGTTACCCAATGTTTGAGAGTAAACAATGGCTTTATAGTTACATTCGTTGAGTTATATTACCAGAATGTAGGTGACGGCGGGGCAAAGGGTAAAGGTGGTGAAAACAGTAACGTGGGTAGCGCCAATATATTAGCTAGATTGAAAGACGAACTCGTAAAATTTCATTACTGCATTTATACTTCGGCAGCTACATCTGTAAATAACCTTTTTAAAGGTTAAGGGTCGCTTCTGTCAATAATATTTACTCTTCAGCATTTAATTACTTTATTTTATAAGTGTTTATTAGTTCAATCAGTTACACAAGAGGGGGGAATAAGTCTGGAAAGGGTAAAGTTGACTGAAGTTGCCAAGTAATCGAGATGGTTTATTTTTCTAGTTGTATAAGGTTAGACGTAGGTGGCATTATACAAGGGTTGGTGGGTACTAAAGACGAGTGTAGGCGTAGACGGCAATCGGGCTATGATGTAATGCAACTTTCTGTTGGTTTTGTGGCTAGCTAGTGCGTATATACTAAGTGTAAAATTAATAAGTTACATCACTTTTAAATATGTTTCAGTTTAGGACTGATTTTATTCATAAGTTGTATCTACGAGTGGTATAACTATTAAGAGATATAGATAATGTTTTACATAACCTTCCTAATAATCAGACACATTTTCAGAAAATTGATGAATATGTAGAAAAAGTTAGGGAAGACAAATTTTATAGTTTTATTTTCTTACATACATATAATTCCCCGTGTGGTGCCGGGGGTAAAGAATTACACCACCCCATCTCTACCCGTGAGTGTCGTAGAAGGCGACTATGGGACCATTCCAGAGGATGGACAGCAGCGTCTCTGTGATTATTCTCACCTTACTGCGATCGCCAACCCGCCTGCTAAGCGTGGCGATTATGGCAAATTCCCCTCAAAATGATTTATCCTTGAGGGAGGCCTTTGTCCAGCAGTGGACGTCTTTTTGGCTGAGATGAGAGATGAGATGAGATATACATAATCTACTTTTATAGCCAACGTCTACTTATTAATGAATTGTCCCATTGGAATTTATTATTGAACTTTTGAAGTTGGTAAATGAGTTCGGTGATCTTTATCGTAATTTCAGGGGAAAACTTTATTGTCTCAACCCTTTTCTATTATTCGAGCGATCACGTAAAACAATGTGCCATCAGATTCAACAGAAATGTAGGTGACATTGCAAAGGACTGAGTAGTCACAGTGGGTGGATGGCCCCAATAGGTTAATTAAATTATCTCCTGATATTCAATTACTATGTTTGTAGTTGATTATGGTAACATTTGATTTGTGGTAAAACCTTTTTGACTGCTGTTGGAATTGGAAGATTTAGCCCAGTTTTTTTCTCGACAAACTTGCTTTGCAACCCTTGAAAAAAAAGAAAAAAAAGAAAAAAAAAATAGCTTTAAAGAGGATGTCGAAGTCATTTTAGTAGTTATACCTAATGGAAGCTATGTCATAGTAATGTAAAACATTACCTACTAAAATGCACAGAAATTCTTGAATATCGTAGGTTCCTATGCCAACCAAACAAACAAACTGAAATATCGCTCCATAATTAATTTAGTATTTCAAGTGTCGCTGCAGTAAAATTGCTGTAGTATATTTTTTCTCAACAGAAAGAGTTATTTTATTACGTTTGATGCAATAAAAATTTGATAATAGTCAAGTTCATATGTACGTTACCTCATAGCTAGTTGTAGGTCGGGTCAGTAGGTCAGCTGGTTGGCGTGGCACTGCAAAGGCCAGAGGTCGCTTGCAGCCTGCAGTGCAGTTTTGCGGGCTGAAGTATGCGGGCGGGGTGTGGGGGCGAACTGCGGGGGCGGGCGGCAAGCGCCTGCCGCCTCTGTCACGCCTATTGCGAACAAGTCTATCTGTGCGAACTGCGAATGCATCGATACAAGTTTAATGAGGAATGCGGAATTTGTGGAACAGTCTGTTCTCGGCTTCATTGTGTGACTCACCTTTAGCCGGTCAAATAGTTTGCACTAAAGAATTTCTGGCAACGTATTACGTACCTATAAGTATAATGATCTTATCAATTACTCAGAAATCTGCGATTTTAGAACTCAGACACCGGAATTTAATATGAACCTTGAAAACCTCTAATGTGCTATTCGTTTAGCATTACCAATAATGTCTTTAACGTTATTAGGTTCATTGTAAAAACAAACTTAGGAAATGTGTGGTTTTCTGTTTTTATCTAGGAACTAATTTGAAACCCGTGTATTGCGCTACGTATTACGCTGTACGTGAAAAGGTGTTTATCTCTGCCAACTCAACCGCATGAAGCTAAGACCTTCCTAGTGAACCTGTAAGGTATCTGGAACAGTTTAATCGATTTATAACGTTAGGTAACCTCCTTACATAAGCCGGGCGAGCGCTCGCCGTGTTCCGCTGGCCCGAAGCGCAAAATAAGAAGACTGCAGAAAGTAAGCTGCATACAAACGCGCTCAAGCAACGCAAACTTTAGCGTTGTCAGGTGTCCCGATTTGCGCGGTACGTTCCGATATTCAGGGGTCTGGTGACAGGTCCCGATTTACCCTTGATCGGGACGCCAAATATCCTGATTTTTCACTAACCTCATTAGTGTGTACTTAGATCGATAATTTTGACAGCAAAAATGAATTCTCTCTACCGCGGCCGCGGCGGGAAAAACTTATTGATATTTAGCACATTTTTTGAAAAGGACGATCTTTATGCGGAAGTTTTTAACGTCGAAGACGCATTGAAAGTAGCAGACAAAGCAAAGACATTACAGAATTGGCACAAATTATTTTAATAAACACAAAATATTCCTAACCTGCAAAAAAATTGCCTTCATGGCATTAATACCAGTTTGAAATGCCGCAACAGATTTTTTTACCAATCGTAGTTGTCACGATTTGAAATCCCAAATCCCGATTATTTTTACCTTCCGTCCCGAAATTTTACACACTAGCAAACATAGACAACCTCTTACGGACATGGAATATCACAACAGCTTCGTTCAGAATGGTCTGAGATGGTCCAAGTTTAACCGCCTCTGTGGTCTAGTGGCTAAGACCACCGGTTCAGACCCGGGTTCGATTCCCAGCGGGAGTTACAAGTTTGTGTACTCGGTTTGGTTGGTGGTAGGACTTGTTTGTCCGCCTGGCTAGCTGCTAGCTAGCTTGTTACCGTGCTTGTTCCACGGTGAGGAGTGCTCTTATTATTTTGGACTGCATCGGCTGCTTACCATCAAACAGGATGTGGTCACTATAAAAAATACACTACCATCTCGTGTACTCGGTTTGGTTAGTTGTAGAACTTTTTTGTCCGCCTGGCTAGCTACCACCATCTTGTCTAAATATGTCGCCATAACATCAATGCTTGTAGCATTGTTGTGTTCCGGCAGCTAGAGATAAGATAGCCAGTGCCACACTAGTTGAGGATCCCGGGTGAAGTGCGCTTCCATCATTGGCCTTATCATCACTTTACATCAGGAGAGATCAAGGCACTGTGCTTACCCGTAAAATATAAAAAAATAATAAAAGTTTTCTTGTCTGCAAGAAGGTCTAGTCTATGTGTGCGTTGCTCGAGTGCGTTTGTGTACCGAGAGCTTACCTTCTGCTGTCTCCTATTTTGTGCCCGAAGGTTGCTGCGTTATAAGGTCGGGTGTCTAGGTCACGATGGCCCGAGCGCCGCCTCTATTGTTTCATTACATGCACGGCTATTTATAAACCGGTAGGCTGTATGCCGTACGAGCTGTTTTGATAGTATCTGTTTGAATGTTTGCAATCTAATCGGGGATTTACGCTACGTGCTACTACGTCTGCGGATGCGGTGGCATGAACGTGAATACATGCTGTTTGTACGTTCCGTCACGTTTCATATTGTTTAACAAGAGATTTGACAGCTAGTGACTCTCATTGCGAAATTAATTAGCCATTATACACTATCCCATTGCAGTTGGGCAAACACCTCCATCATTGAAGACAGATATACCGCTGTAACTGGGTATTAGCTTAATCACTACGCTTGCCAGATGCCGGTTAGTGATCACCACAGATTATATTTGGTCTATGGTTATCACAAACCCTGGTTATACATCCTAAAATCCGAAGCAATGCCTGACCTGGAAATTGAGTGACTGTTAAGTATATCGTTATTCCTGTTACTCCTGCTTTCACGGTGGTTCAATGTCGGACATTTGTCACTTTATTGACAAAACTAGAAAACTAGGGTTTCGTATCACACATGAGTCAACGTTGCCGTGATATGAACGAACAGCACTACGTTAAGCCCTACCTAACGTAAATATAATAAGTAAGGTCGTGATTAATGGGTTTCAATCTCATAGTATCCATGTTATGTCCGGTCCATTCTTGGTCCGCTTTTGTTTGTCATGTTTGTTAACGATATTGGCCAGTGTTTTCGTACACTGTATTTTTTTATTGTATGCAGATGTTCTAAAAATATTTAAATCTATTTACTCTAAGTTTACATAAACACAAATGTTGAAAAAATTTCCACGAGCAGGATTTGAACCTGCATCCTGCAAAAAAAAATTTATAAAAAAAAAAAAAAAATTTTTTTCAACATTTGTTTTTATGTAATTTGTTCGCAACAAAATTTGCGTTAAAAATTATTTGAACATTAACTCTAAGTTTGATAGCATTTTAGTACAGCAGGACTTGAATAGACTATCTGAATATTGTAATAAGAATGAGTTACAGTTGAGTTTACCAAAGTGTGGCTGCATATCCTTTTCAAAGAAAAAAGAATTTATAAATTTTAATTATACTCTCTGTAACGTTTTGTTAGATAAAGTCGCATCTACACGTGATCTGGGCATCATATTAGAAAGTAATTTACATTTGCGTATTCATATTGAGAAAATTGTTAGAAAAGCCCTTAAAATGGTACTTCATGGTATTATCTATACTAATATTATAAAGAGGAAAGCTTTGTATTTTTGTATGTAGGTATGTATATTTGCAACGAATAAACTCAAAAACTACTGGACCGATTTAAAAAATTCTTTCACCATTAGAATGCTACATTAGCGCTGAGTAACATAGGCTATATTAAAAAAAAACTAAAAATGACAATTTAATTTTCCAATATAAAATGATTTGTTTGTTTTGTTGTCATGGAAACCATTGATATATATTTAACTCAATGATGGAAACTGTCAAAGCGGTACGAAATCCGCCGGGTCAGGTAGTAAACAATAAATTTGATTGTAATGAGTTGACTAACAGGTTGTGTTATGTTGTCCCAAGAACAGTTCATAGGCGCGAAGTGCGCGTTCGTAAGTTGTTCGCTGGTAAATGTCGTACGAATGCTGGCATTCGATCGCCTCTGCCACGAATAATTGACACTTATAATTCTAATTTTATTGATGCTGATATATTCCTCCTTTCTGAAGGCCAATTCAAGCGGAGTGCCCGAATATAACTTTAAGATTTAGATTAGACTATTTTTTCTCTCAGTTTATTTTATTTTACTTATTTTTGATTATTTTTGTCTTGTAAACTTTGCTTAAAAGATAGGATTTTAGCGTCCTCGGAGTTTTGAAAAAGAGAGTATCGATGGAAAATCATTTCAACTTTTAACCCCTGACTGCTCTGACTCAAAAAAACAGAAGGGTGTTTGTTATAAGCCTGAATGTGACTTACCCCTGGAACAACATATCTAATCAAAGCTTGAAAAGTTCAAATTGAGCCAAGCTTTTCATTGTCAAAATAGTACCTTTAACTACAATGGTACAAGACTAAATAGTTAAAAACGGGTGTTTTAATTAATTCTATCTATTTTATGTTTTTTATTTATTTATTTATCTTTCAACTTTTTAACGTCTATAATTAGAGTTATATGTATCTAATAAATTTGGAATTTTTATGTAACTCTGTTGATGATCCGTAAATAAATAAATAAATAACAGCTTATTTCGTATTGATAAAGTAATGGATAAAGTAATGACTTTTTAGGACTACGACAATCAAACAGATTTATGGACTAAAGATATTTTTTTCTTTTAAAATAAGTATTACGTGTGTATGTGAAAAGTGATAGCCTACTAAGTGAGAATGATTATTTAAAGATGATGGATCTGCTAAATATACCTGCAAATATTTTACTAGTTGTTACTTCAAGAACCGTGGGATAGAATGTACCTACATCTGATAGCGATGCGGTTACGTCAATGGGCTGCCTGCCTACGTAAAAAGGGGTTATCTCGTTTCATAGAAAAAACACTGAAGTGGACTATGGACGTGTCAAATAAAATCGATTTCAAAGTGGCACTCTGTGTGTTTAGTTTATATTATTACTTATGTAGGAGTTTTTACATGAAATAATTATATTGTTGTAACTAAATTATTATTTATTTGTTGATGATTACATTACATAGATTCTGAGTGCCAATAATGAGTTAGATTATCTTATAAATGTTTTTTTTTAAACATATTTTTAAATTTGCTTTTAATAGTTTAGTGCCGTGTGCCCATATGCCTTTATATGCGAGGACTTTGGCATTTTGGCCGCAGTAGATAATTGTATTATTCTTTATCTTTACTAGGAACTCTATTGATGCAAAGTATGCGCCGTAAAATAGTTAAATTAGTTGATGACGTTAATACCAAAACAAAAGCGTAGCATCATCGCATCGCAATCATGACTTAGCCAATGTCATGTAGATTATTAATATATTTTTTGTACGTAGGACATAGGTTAAAAAGAAGAAAAGGAGTTAATGTGTTTTGTCAGTAATAAAATCTTTTGTGGTAGACCGAATTTTACGCAAGTTTCCACCAACGGATCTTTATTGTAAATGTGATAGATATAGTATAACTATATACTTAACTGTATTCAATTATATCAGGTTATTCCCGTTGCACCTTCCGTTCCTTGGCGATAATATAATCTTCATTGTTGTAAAATTGGTCAAATGGTTTTCTAAGAACTGACTACATCGATTAGTGGTTTCGTTGAATCAACCTTCTGTAAATAACACATGCAATTGGAAATATTACGTAAGCATGTTCCGCGAACATAATGGTAGGTATACCATGTGGTTAGCCAAAGCATAATTTAAACTAATGTCATGTAATCCTTGCATAGTTTATATAATTAAAATGGAATTTAATAGTGTTCTGTTAGGGAAAATATATATTTTCCTAGTCTAGTTTCTTTGTTCAAGAATATTTTACAGTTTCGCTCTACCCATATCATTAAAGAGGCCGATTGCAAAACCTATTTAACCTCAAACTTGAAGCCTATTTGCTGGTTTATTAAAAAAGAGATGAATGTTTTTAAATTCACAAACAGTTCGCTACGTCCGTCAGGAATGTAGGGCGTCGTCGGGCTTCGCAGCCGAGACTGCGGTGACGCAAGTTGTTTTGTCGACTTCACTTAGTCACTTGAATGTTTTGCAAGAAGAAAGGTGTCCTCGATTCGCGTTGTAAACAAACACCGCAACAGATTCGCTCAAAGTCACGACACGACCGACGCGACGACGGCCGTCCGCTACTTTTTGCACAAACAGTTTTGACCGCAAATCCTTACCGTTGTTAATTCTAATAGTTGTTTGTCGCTTAACCAAATTCAAGGTTAATTACTTATTTAATGCCTATAACTTGTAGGATATGAACATGCTATATGTTGTAGCGTTCGCCTTTTATTTCCGCGTAAGGAGATCCTTTTCATTTTTTCACTAGCCGTTTGAATATTTCAAAATATTACGTGTTGGGATTAATTTTAAATTTGACAGATTATGATTTTGATGTTTTTGCTCTTATTGTGTTTTGAGAATTGGATAAAGATTAGGTATCAAGAATTGTTTTTTACTATTCACAAGGTCGAATTTCAGTTTACTAGTTTTTCATCAGATCCTGGTCTAGCAAACAGACACACAAATCATACTTGGTTGTTATTATTCAGCCCTGGTGATTTGCCTTTTTATTTTCAATTATTCTCAATAATTCGGTCTTTCGCAGGGTTCTGTATGTTGTTCTTCAGGTTTTTTCCTCTTTAGTTTTAGGGCTCGGGTTTAGCGAGTTTTCAACCCGTTATATTGATTATACCCTTTTATTTGCGGTTGAAGCTCCGTGCACTCGTATAGACGTTTGGATCTTCGTTTTGCCGTCCTTCATCTAAAGGACGGCCAGAGCTGAGTCCACATTTTGCTATTCAAGACCTTTTTTTAAAATTATCTCTGATTTTGTAGTCTTTTATGCTTTAAATTTTGTATTTTTCATTTCCAAATCCCCTAAATTCTAAAATTGAGTCATAAGTAGCTTCACTTGCCGTTTTTTCCAGGCATATTTCGGCATTGTTTGGTGTTTTTTATAATATTAGGTATTAAATAATGTTTTTATAAAGGTAATATCCTGTACTTGCGTATCTGCCGTAAGCCCGCGCGCGTCCGGTTTTGCGTTTCCTTTTTTAAAATAAATACAGTTATTTCGGAAAATTTGTCAAAACTTTTTTTTAAATATGTCATGTAACTAGTTTGACGATTTGTTATTCAGATCCGTGTTAACTATTTCTGTTTTCCCTTCAAAATGTTTATTTTCTTTGTCTTTTCTTTATTATCATATTTTGGAATTTACTAAATTATAACAGTTTGTTAATACAGTGTTTATCTTTTTTTTTCCCTTGCTAACGGGTTAGATCGTTAGTAAGTATGTATCATGTGTTTATATTTAGCACGTTATAATATGTAGCTTTAGGGAGATGAGACCTTTAAAACAAATTAAATTGTACTTGACGTCTATGTCAATCAATATCAGAAAGTTAGTCTTGTTCTGTCTATGTTAATTTTATTTTTATCCTTGTCAACACTCATAACTAGGCATTAATAATTAACATGCTAAAAATATATTGTTATTTGTTTTGTTAGTTTTAAACAGTTTTAGCTACAATTAATCACGCCCGCTCATTCTGCATGGCTTCCAGAGAAATACGACGCAACTACTCAACGTGTTTGTTGACTTTCCTTACTCACTCGAGTATTTCGCAAGGAGGAAAGTGTCCTCGATTCCGTTGTAAATAAACAACATCGATTTACTTCCGAGGCACGGGCAATGGAAGTCGTCACCAATTCAATGTAGGAGAGAAGAATAGAATACGTTTATATGCATTAAAAGTGGTTTGTTACATATTTATTTTATGGTCATGTATACACATGTCGGTCATATGGCGTAAAATACAACTAATTGTTATTATTATAAGATTTTCAGATAAAATGTCAATAAATTATTTATAATTCAATTCAATCGTTTATTGCTCTCCATAAGTATACATTACAATATTAGTTAGATAGTTAGATAATATGATATCAAGGAGCCAAATATACATGTTGATTTTAAAAATGCTACATTTAGGCAACGGTTATGTCAGATTTACATTCTCGGTGGTCCGCATTGACACGAAGAAAGGAATTATGCGATGCTCAATATAGAAATACTCGTACATGTGCAAATAAATACTAGCCATGAGTAACATTGTAACATTGTACCAAATTAATGTTCTGCTCAGGCAGAGTCGAAAGCGAAGCATATTATACGTCGTGTTTACGCGTTTTGCGACAATGACGTTTTTCATTTTCCTGCAACTCACACCATGCTCCTTTGTTGAGTTTTTATAACTATATTCATTCGTCTGATGCTTGTTTACAGCTCGAAGCTATTAATAACGTTAGGAAAGTTTCTTGACTCGTTTGGTAAATAGCATTAGATTATTTTTTATTTTTTTTTATAGCAGGTGACTAACCTCTTGCCATGTTATTCCAAAATGTGGACTAAAATTAATCAAAGTTGAAATATTGTTTCCATCTGCCTTTTTTGTAGAAATAGGACAACATCCGTTTTAGATCTGGCTAAACCAATCTCCAATTCCAAAAATGTATTGAGTAAAATCATTATTTTACTCAATACATTTTTGGAATAACTTACGAACAGGTATAATAAGCATATAGAAAGAAGCCTTCAAGATGACGAGATGTGTGCTTTAAGACGAGTGCTCAGCAAAGCTTAGACTAAGGTGGACTGAATTCATTATCAACTAAGTGGTTTTGCGTAAAGTCAACAGAAAGAGGCAGTTTCTACAGTTTATAAAGAAACCACTCATTCATATCTTTGGCTCAACCTGGGGTGCCACAAGTAAAGATGAAAAGAAACTTCAATTTAAGGAAGAAGATATGTGTAGATACAGTCAAATAAACAAAAATGCCTCACGATTACGACTTGCGATAGATAGGAATACTTCCTCGTGATATTATCCTGTGATTTATTCACACTGTCATGAAGTGTAAATGAGCCGCGCGGAAAAATAATGACGCAACCCCAAAAGTGTCCCAAAGTAATACAAATGAAATAAATTTCACGCCTCGTATAACCGTGTTCACACTGCCTTCTTGAGTGCTTCGTATGCGGGGGCGCGTCAAGGAGGGGGCGAGAATAGTTCAAACTTGTTTGTTACAACCAAATGTGGTCAGGTCAATGCATACAATTTGGCTATTGTGTCAACTTGTACGAATTTCTGGAAGACATGGAAGGTAGAGCTTTAAGATGTGATACACTTCTTCTCTCTTTAACTCGTCTATGTCTTGGTCTCGTCTATGATTGGCTTCTTTTTTGGTGTTTTTGTTTTTGTTGTTTATGCCGTTATACTTGCCCCACTTTTTGATGTTTTTTGTTTAATATGAAATTACTAGGTGTGGTGCTAAGATTAAGCATCAACGATTGCTTGAATGGTGTCGTTGGTGATAACTACTTGTATAATCGTGATAAAACGATGCCATACTGTTTATTATTTGTTGTTTGCATTATATAGTGTGCGGCGAACTCAGAAAGTGAAGAAAAATGCTGTTTTCGAGTCGATTATACGTTGCAAATACCCGACAATAACCGATAACCCTGAGGACCGTGAAGGTCTTAACAATTTTTCTATAATAGTAATAATAAAACGGAAACGATTCCCCGTCGTATCCATTTTTGGACGCAATTGGCGTAGGCGTTTATCAAATGGGCCCGCGTATCTAATCTAATGTAATGATTAAAGACGGCCCTAATTTGGTATGTTTTAGGCCACTAATATTGTTTATGCTTTGGTTTCTAATCATTTAATCTGTTATTTCTTTAATTTGATCATTCCTAATTTAATTGTATCGACGTAGGCTTTAATTTAATTGAAAGCACTCACTACAAACCTCATATTGGTTTTCGAAGTGCTTTTCTAATTTGTAATTTTCTTTGCATGTGTTTAAAATTGGTAAATAATAGAAAAAAAAAACTCATAAAAATAGACATTAGTGAAGAATAGACATTAAAAAAAATAGACATTTAAGAAGCTAGTGTTCGTTGAAAACTTGTCTTCAATGTTAATGTTACTCGTTCAGTTACCATTTTCCAACTGTTTTGTAACACCATAACGACAAACATTTGAAAGCGTATGAGGAAAACGAGGTACGGGAATCCCCGCTGGCATTTTGAATAACTAGCTGTACTGGACATTACCGTTTTGTCTCTTTATTTACTTTTTGCAGCCGTGCACTGGTAATGCTTTTTATGTTGTTGATCTTGCGTTTGAATGGTCATTGGGGCAGGCGGCAAGGGAAACGTTATTTCTAAAGGCGGTTAATGACGGCTGGAGCTGCCGTTGTCAAAACCGGCCGTTTTTTGTTTTAGTTTTTAAAAGAGTTTTTACATAGCTAAAACTAAGAAGTAACATAAACAATATCATTATAATCACGAAACAAAGGTCAGATCCTTGTTAATAACGGGTTGAACAGATTTTCGATTCACGATACCACTTTGATTATTACTTTTCTAAAATGGCACTGGCCGTCATGAAGTGTTTTCTAAATATTTTATTTATAAAATGTTCAAAATGATTTTTAAAGCAAATTTTGTTGCGAACAAATTACAAAAACACAAATGTTGAAAAAATTTCCACGAGCAGGATTTGAACCTGCACCCTTCTGACATTCCGGGTTAGGTGCTCTTCTAATTGAGCTATCGTGGTTCTAACCAGCCCGCCGAAATTATTCAACACTTTTTACTTTGTAAGCCAAAGGCGCCCATTCAATGTCAACAACTACCGTCATTAACATCCGATCATAATATTTTTACAAATATTAAAGATCAGTTAAGAAATAAGCAAGCTATTTTATAAAATGTTCAAAATGATTTTTAAAGCAAATTTTGTTGCGAACAAATTACAAAAACACAAATGTTGAAAAAATTTCCACGAGCAGGATTTGAACCTGCACCCTTCTGACATTCCGGGTCAGGTGCTCTTCCAATTGAGCTATACTGCTCGTGGAAATTTTTTCAACATTTGTGTTTTTGTATTTTATTTATTTTTATTTTTTATTTTATTTTATTTATTTAAGGACATCCAACAAAGCATACACCAAAACATTCATTACATTAAAAACTCTATAGGTAACTATGTATTACACAAGTGCTGCTTTAATTAAAGGCTGCCATGCATAATTTCAAACAAGTATACAAAAGTAACTTAAAACTAGAGATAACAGAGCAAAAATTTTCCGCTTAGCTTATTATAAGTGTTATTTTTTTTTAACTATGTATATATATATATGTATATATATATATATATATATATATATATATATATATATATATATATGTTTGCATATAACCGCCGTATCGGCTTTTCGGTTCCGTCCACATTCGGTATTTTAAAGTATACGCGTAAACAGGATGGTAAAAAGTGCATAATATTTTGGGATTGAAAGCATATGGCAGACGAAAATGTGTGTTTTATTTGGAAATCGGCTTTTTATAAAATTATTTTAAAAGATTGCGGTAGATAATATTACAAACTATAACTTTAAGGTATTAAATTAGGAACGAAAGCTTGAAAGCCATGTTTCTTCACTTTGGGAAATTGGCATTTTTTGTCAATAACCCGTTGGTTGACATATTTCAGTGTTTTGAAATTTTGTTGTTTTGGCAGAATCTGAATTGGAGATATTTAAGTAGTTAGCTGTGCACTTGGTATTTACTTTTAGTATTTCTAGTAAGCCCGAGTACACTCCTGGTGACACTGCCCTATCAGTGCTAGTTCGAAGTCTAATCGCAAAGGTCCAACCACGATCACTATTTCCAGCCAAATCAAAAGAAATAGCAAAAGCTCAAAAAAAAAATTGTTGTCTTGGCAGATTCTAAATTGTAGGATATTGCTGTGCACTTGTTATGTTGTTTTAACATCATCTTTAGTATAAACTCACTCCTATGACACTGCCTTATCAATGTTATATATCAAATCGTAAAACCCCGACCACCATGCATGCAGCACTATTTCCGGCCAAATCAAAGGAAATACCAAAAGCACAAAAAATGTGGGTTTGATAACGCATCGACATTACAATCGACAATGCGATTAGTGAACAGGATGTTATGAAGACGCGGAGCCTTATCGGCTGCGTTCGGTTATCTATTCTAAACAACGCCGCGCGTGCCTAGCCTATGCCGTCGGTCGCCTCTGATTATAGTATTCCACTGTATATTTCGGTTCTAATCAGTATGTATGGAAGCATAATAAATTCGTGTTGTTAATGATATGTATAGATAGTTCTATTCTCGGAATAAGTTACATAAACGAAGTTTTATGTCGCTACTGTGTTATAGTAGCCAGTTTGAAAAACGCTTTTCTTGGACTTTAGAACGACGGCCGTTTGTTTGATGCTGCTGCCTCTGGTGATCAATTACATCATGTTGGTATGGTACAGATTTTACAATATTATAAATAATCCCTTTTTTACCCGACTGCGTCAGAAGGAGGGTTATTTATATATTACTTAGCTTATTCGGTACAAATTTAGAGTGATACAAACTTACTGTGTGTCATTAACTGCACATCACCCTTGACATGTGCAGTTCTTATTTCTTTATCATAGAGTTCAATTTGGACTAAAAGTGTCAAGATTGATTGCACTTATCTGTACAATACTATCACTGTTTACCCCAGCGCACTGCGGGGTCTTGTCATCTAACTTGAACCCCTCGGAGGCTCCAGTAAGGCACGGGGACACGGAGCCCCTACAAAAACTACGGGAATTATTCGGCCACTCTGACTAGAACCCTTGAGAACCCTTTAGTTTCTCGCCGCCCATGAACATAGTTAAGCTATAAAAGCCTCAGCAGGTCGATTGCAAAATTTATATATAAATACTCTCACGTCCTCCCAAAAAGGGGTAGACAGGGACAAAGTATCAAAATCACCAATTTTGAGTAAACTCGCCGCTAGAGACCTTGTCGCCACATTAAGCAAAATAGGGCTCCGAGGTGGAATAGATAAAATCAGCTAAGTATAGTAATAACAAAAAAAAACGGGTTGCAAACGATATTAGCTCTTTTTCTGTCTAGTAAGTGACATGGGTCGAGTTCTGCCATCAAATTCGTCTATTGCATATTCATAAAAATTCTAATGTGATTGAATTCACATTCTGGTTTTCCCCCTTAATGTTGTTGTGTGACGTAAAAGTATAACCCACATAATTATATTAATGGATGTTTACTCAATCGCGTCCGTTTTATTTATATTAAGTCATTGTGCTTATAACATTTAGTTCATTGTCAACATTAAAAGGAAAATAGCAACACTATTTATAGTTGAATCGTGTAATGATGCGGGCTTTCCATGTTCTTTCCTGTTTTTTGTTTTGTAACCGTTATAGTGTCGAGATAAATAGGTTTTTTTTTAATAAATATATTAATACTGACCAATCAAATTAGTGTTTCATTATCTACTTCTAAATTTAAAAACTCCTTTCTGGAGAACGATTGATATAGCACAGCCCAAACCGCTTGACCTATTATGAACGCTGAAAAATTTCTTTTTATGAGATTAGGAAGAGATAGCAATTACTCGGGATCACGGGATACCAGTGTTAACGCTAGTCGCTAGTTTTCACTAATTAGACATTCTTAGAAATATGTCATTGGTCTATAGTTATATTATTAAATAAGTAAAACTAATAACACTAATAACACATTTAACATCTTATTAAATTATTTAAAAAATATACAATATGAAAATATTTATTCAGCCTTTGACGTAGATTTTATCATAATGCAAACGATACAGTAAATGTAGCATACAATGAAATACCGAAACGGTTTCAACTTGCTATAGTGTAAGTACTATACTACATCCTGACTTCAATGCACTGAGAAAAAATATTGTCTTGGTAACTACGCGATTCGTTTTCGTATACAGGTTGTTTTGTAATACTAATAGTATAATCCTGAATATGGCAGATAGGGTACGGTTCATAGAACCCTGGAAAATTATGAACATAACTGAAAAACATGGCCGAGATATTGTGGTTCTTTGTTACTAAGTTAAACTGTAAAGTGACAACCCTTGGCCAAGCTGATACGTTGTTCTTAGTCGTCAACCCCATGGTCAAACCTAAACAGAGCCCGTAGCCAAAGTAACAATACAAAAACGATAGCGAAACGATAGCGAAGTTAGAAAAGAATAAATGTATGGGATTAACATTACGTTGACCACGTGATTTAGCGCGGCTTGTGTCAGTCCCATACATTTTGTTCTTTTCGAACTTCGCTATCGTTTTTGTAACTAATGTTACTTTGGCTAAGGGCCCAGAAGTCGAAACATTGCTGGAATAAACAAAAAAATGTAATGAAATTAATTGGAGTTTTTTTTTATAGAAAAATAAATCTACGTAAATATGATTTTGCATATTATCACAGTGTTCTTTATACTTGGTTACGTTGCTACGTTTCAGGAATATACACCTATTACTAAACATCCTGTATATTTTGCAGAGATGTGCTCATACAAAACAGGAATAAATGTTATTAATTGTCTAATATATCGTATTATAAATAGATTTTGTGAAAAGTTTATTTGGATTTAAATATATTGGTGTAGTGTAGTCGTGTGACATAATATATGATTACAGACGCGGTTAATTAACACAATGACCGGTCTAATACGTATAAACAAAATTTTTAATTATTTGTGAGTTACGAAAAATAAACTACCTAGGTATTGCTTCTAGTGCTAGAAAACAAACTAAAACACAGAATACTTAATAGTACCTAAAAGTTACTTTGTGCTTATTTAAATTATAGATTGTTTTCGCATTAATTGTTGACAAACCTTCGTGGTTTTTTAATGTTATTTATTATTAAAAATTACAGGTAACTTTTCTTTAATTGGTAATAAAAAAACTAAAAATATTAATATGACTGAATATTATATGAATATGATTATAGCAGTGATGGGAAGAGCAGTCCATAATGTTCTGTTGCGCTTTAAGGCGAAGGGTAAGGCACACTATTGCCACCAATTGATAATTTGACAATTACTAACGGACCGGATCTTTTTTTAAACATTGCGTACCGTCCGACAACAGGAAAGCATCCATAGTATTTATTTAATACTTGTGCACTACTTTTTGTTACGTGGTTTATTCACAAAACGGGCTATCGCATTTATTCACAAACAATGGCCACTGTTGGTGTTAGCGAATGAATACAAAAACAAACCTAAAAGTAGTGCACAATTATTAAATAATAGATGTTCGCCTAGAGTCGGAAGGTCCGCAATGTTTGAAAAAAAAATCCAGTTTAGCAGTTATCAAATTAAATCCATTAGCGGCGCTAGTGTGCCTTACCCTTCGCCTTAAGCCTTTTCATCTTTCTTGTTACACATTATAGAGGCATTCACACACAAATAAAGAAAGAATAAAGAAGTAGTCGTACCAAAAATTGTGCGCATATATCGTGTCAGCCAACATAAAAGCATTATTGTTCCAAATGAATGCAATTGGCATCTTGATCCCTCGTGCAGCTAAATGATAATAGCGTACTTGAATAACTGATACGATAACCGGCTTTGTATAGAACTCTTTGTATTTTCATGTGACATACCTACGAGCTATGGGCGACCGACGCGTTTATCTCACTCGTGCTGCGTTGAGGTAGGTCGCGCAGTGTGTAAAAAAAAACATTAATTTGTTCATTCGCCACTGATCGTTAATGTATATTTAAACGAGCATATTTATTGCTTTGTTATCTAAATAATACTGCTATTAACGGTAACTAGTGCGGATAATCTAAAGCTAGCCGAGCGTTGGTCTAGGTTGGTGACTAATAATGAAGCAATGTTGCAGGAAACGCTATTGCAACTCTTTCTGTTTATGTTATTGATTTTCCTTACAAATACGGAAAAGATGTTACTGTATTTACCGGTTCTTGGCGGACGGAAAAAGGGTTCTTCTGATCTCCTATAATAACACATTTTTTTTATTATTCGACTATTATTAAGAATGCGAAGATAAGGTTTTTTATTTCTCTGACTCTTCTCATCTTACTGCTGTCAGGCTTTTTGTGTATATTGTTGCTCGACGGCGTACAATGCGTTTGCCGAATTGCCAGGGTGGCTAGTCGGAGTTTAATTTGCCATAAAAAAGACGACCCTGTACTTTTGTAGAGGAGATCGGAGTCCAGTAGCCCAGTTAATAAACCTCAGGCTTCGGAGTTTCCATGTTTTTACTGTACCTAAATATTGTCCAGTGTTCCAATGAGAATATGATTGAGTTATTCAATCACGTTAATGAAAACGAAAATTGCCTGATGAAGAACGAGGACACATTCTCGTTTCGAACGAACAGAACACGTCTACGCCAGCGTTTATATATCTTCAAATAAAACCTTAGCGCTCCTAATATCAACAGTAGCATAAAACTAAAGGTCTCGGTAGTGACGGGGAGCTGTGCTGTTACTGCATTTAGTTAATTTCAAACTGTGCAGCTCCACCAGACAAAGCGGTGCATCGACCACTAAATAATGATGGCGATGGCGATACTTGAAAACTGAAATGCGGCGAGTCGCGTGTGAAATTCTAAATAATACCTAGACGTCTGGAGCACGCTAGGTTATAGTTCAGTCTAGACGGGCCGTGACCTCTTTGACACCGGCTGCTGTTCAACACAACTCCTGGACGTGAACTTAATCCCTGGCTAGCCGAAGACGAGATGGAATCGTATAAGGAAAAGTTTATATTTAAAAACGTTGAAGTTATCAAGATAATCATGCCATGCCTTCGGCTTTGCAGATGTGTTATAATTTATTGCCTTTTAGAAACAACAAATGATAAACCTTTTTGCTATGTATCTAGCAATTTTTTTTTAAATTATACTATTTGTGTCCGCTTTGTCTTAATCTCATCATCATCATCATCAGCTCATCATCATTGTATGTCCCCACTGCTGGGGCACGAGCCTTCCCTATGGACGGAAAGGGAGAACGGGCCATAAACCACCACGCGGGTCTAGTGCGGATTGGTGGTTGTTAACGACTGCTAAAGCAGCCGGGACCAACGGCTTTACGTGCCTTCCGAAGCACGGCACGGCAGCAAGCTCGTGATGATAAATTTTTGGTCACCTATCCGATGACCGGCCTTTTCGAAAGTTGCTAAACCTCAGCACTCGCAGACCGGGCGCGTTAACCACTGATCCATCAAGCTCCTCCTCCACCTTGTCTTAATCTCAACTGATGGTAAGTGCACGTCACCCGAAATCCTCAACTGTTGTTCCTGGCTTTGTTTGTTAGGCCAAAACTATGCAAAGTGTTACATTTCTTAGATAAGATGTAGGTACCTAGCCAAGGGCATACACAACAAGACTTACCTCTAACCACGCCGAGTACAATACAAATACCTATGCAACCTTCTGGGAATCGAACCCGAGACCTCGGTATGTCCCGGAGTTCCAGGGCTTAACCACTTGACTACAGGTGATGTAGTCCAGTGATAGTTGAAAAACAAGAATATTGTGTTCATCTGTATTTGTGTACAAACAAACGCCTGTATAAACATATTCAAAACTGACAAGTTTTTTCAATAAATGTTCACCTTATGCTATTGGGTCCTTACCTATGAAATTGACGTTTTTTTCTCACTCATTAATAGGTGTATTACTTCTAAAAATCAATACCGGTTGTTAATATTATTATACACCTTTAATTAGGACTATGTTACTTAAGCTTCAGTAATAACAATGATTATTCATTTTGTCTTTATCGCCCAATTTTTTTTTTAAATTGACTTCTTTTATTGTTCGCGGAATTGACCTTTTGTTTCATTGTAGCTTTGAAGGGACTTGATTTTTTTTCTTTTTAATATCTGTTATATTTAGCTAGTTAACAAACACACTGCTTTGCAATTTTTATAGTGTTAACATAAATAGATGCTAAGAAAATTATAAAAAAACGTTAGTTTGAAAAATATAATTTTACAAAAAATCTTCATACAAAACGTCAATTTCATAGGTAAGGACCTAATATAAATATAAAGTTATGTAAAGAAATTTGACAGTTTGATTATCTGATGTGCAGGCGTGTGTACATTTGCCGTTCTATAAATATATGTTTAACGATTACATATCGAATAATTACTATGTAAATTAAACTATCTGTTTCTTTTTTCGCAGGTAAACATGCAAATTGATACCACGTAATTAGACGGGCGGCGCCAATCGTAAGCATTAATTAATGAACTTTAACGATCCTCTATTGAATCGCTAAAACGATTTAATCCATATGCATAAGTGTGAATGAACTTGCGATATCGTATGTAAGGGTTCTTCCATACGGGTTTATATTTTATTGTACAATTATTGTTTTGTTGTGTATGGAATGTTTTTTTTAATATGTAATGTTTCAGAAGACTGCTTTCTACCTTGATTCTCGATCTCGTTAGATACTAAAAGGTTAACAGTGTCTCAAAGCATAGATAGATCATTGCTTTATAAAAAATTAGCTGACCCGGCGGACTTCGTACCGTATTTTTTAAAAATATAACTATGTTACTCAGCGCTAATGTAGCATTCTAATGGTGAAATAATTTTTTAAATCGTTCCAGTAGTTTTTGAGTTTATTCGTTGCACATATACATACAAAAATACAAAGCTTTCCTCTTTATAATATTAGTATAATATCAGAAAGTTATACCAAGCAGCAAGTGCTTATACTAACTAAAATGATGATGATGGTGAAACACAAGACATTCTAGGATCATGTAAAAGAGTGAACAAATCTAAAACTCACTGAAACGTTCTGAAACGAAACACTAGTCTACTCGTGTTTAATTTGTACGGATGTTTTGGTTTTATTTTATTTTGTGACCACTGACCTTGTAAAAGTTACGAAACATTTTAATAAAAACAAATAATATTTAAAAAAATTACGCGAGTAGATTCGTAAAAAGTGTTTAATTTCATGGAAACGGGTTAATATTGATATCCCAAAATAAATTATTTTGTTGACAGTAATGTTACCAAAACACCATATTATCCTTGTTTAGTTTTGTTTCATTAAGAAGCCTTTTCATAAAAATGCAGCATGTTATTAGTTATCCCTGTTTACCATTTTTACTAAATCTATACCTATTAGAAATTAAAGGATTAACTTTTTTATAAAAATAACATATTATAGTTTCTATTAGATCAACCTATTATTACTTTTGAAGGAAGTTTAGCATGCGGTTTTTTTGTAATCTTCCACCAATATGTCATCCATCTAGACATCCTGCATGGGCGACGCCGCTGCAATTCTTTTTATCAAGACTAACTCTACGAACATAAAGTTCGTAGAGTTCAGTTTGGATTATAACTGTCAAGTTTCCTATCATTATATTGGCTTACTACCTCTTAAATCGTGATTTGAAAAATAACAATGAACTTGGTATGCCGTAGGCTGCAGGACTAATAAAATTAGCCTCTTGTTGTAATACCTTCCCTCGGAGAAACAAGGCTGCGAACGCCATTAAAATATCTAGCTTCTAAGCCGTTGACCGAGTCTAGTAAGAAAACAAGTCTAGGTTGTGTTTTATATTCAAAGTCAAGGTTACAGTTGACACCTTGTCCGGTCACATTTCATTCATGAGATAGTATAGGACAATAAGAATAGAATTGAGAAAAAGTGATAAATAGAATTAGCAGAACTCGCAGCTATTTTTCCTGCTGTTTTAACTACTTTTTTTTTTACTATTGTGCGGGTAAGCACTTGACCTTCACATCACCTGATGTAAAGTGATAATAAGGCCGAAGGTGAAAGCGTACTTCACCCGGAATCCTCAACTATTGAGGCACTGGCTATCCTATCTCCAGCTGTCGGAACACAACAAAATGCTACTTACAAACATTGATGTTATGGCGACATATTTAGATGAGATGGTGGTAGCTAGCCAGGCAGGCAAACAAGTCCTACCACCAACCAAACCTAGTACACAAACATGAACCCCCCGCTGGGAATCGAATCCGGGACCTCTGGGTCTAAACCGGTGATCTTAACCTCTAGACCACAGAGGCGGTTGAATATGTTTGTTATACATATGTTTGTAAACAGTCTTGCTTACAATGTAATTGTTACAAAAATATATTTTTATATTTCCTTATATTGCATTTGACGCTTCGAGCGTCGTTAATTAAGAATAATTGTTGTCAATTTCAAATTAGCGTTTTTCGTGGTTTTTCATTTGGGGTTATTGCCGTTCTGTTCAAAGTCAAACCAAATTCGGCTTAGGCAAATTGAGTTGGACATGGTATTAAGCATTTTGTTTTGTAAATGTTGTTTGTTACTTCTGAAAGGTGTGCAGTTTCAAGTGCAAATCCTTCTCAACAGCTAAAATACGTCCTGAATAGGTCATGCAAGTCAAACATTGTTTTTTAAAAATTTAAGAGTTCTTATCTATAAATTTTATTTGAGTTACGACATTTTGACTTTGACTTAAAATGCTAATTAATTGAGACGAAATTCGACTTGGACTTAATGCAAAGAAAAGGGGTCATTCGCTAATTTTAAAGCGAACACGCTGCCCAGCGTCTCGTGCGAAAACATATTGGAGTTGAAGAGCAGTTGTTTGTTTGTGCAGCGTCGCGTTATCACGTGCACCGTGCACGTCATTCGCAGTCACATTGCATGCAGTCGTGTTTTGGTGCGGCGGCGCGGCGGCGAAGGACAACGCGGAAACACGCTACATCCGCAAATTATTTTAAGAGTTGCGCTGCTGTGTCATTGTTGTGTTGACTTGGTACGTCGCGTTAGGCTGATTGTCCAGTAGAGATGTTCGACGATGCGATAACCGCCGCTGTGGTCTAAGCAGCCCCCCAACCGCCTAACTCTCTCGCTTTCGATCGCTTTGAAGGCGAGGCCCTCGCGTCATCTTCTAATATAATATCGAAATATAATATCGAATAATATCGAAAGCTATAGCCTATAGCTTTCGATATTGCTTTCATATAACTTTCGAAATGACAAGATGACGCCTCCTCCTCGCCTCGCCTTCAAAGCGATCGAAAGCGAGAGAGTTAGGCGGTCGGCCCCCAGATCACCGGAGTTCAGACCCGAGGAGCCCATGTTGATTCCTAGAGCATGTGCGCGATTTGATTGGCGATAGGGCAAGCTTCATTAGTTCACCTGTCCACCTTTTGAACGAGCAGATAGATGTATTTAAGATAGCCAGTTCATCAGAAGTTGAGAATTTCGAGTGAATTAATTATATTAAAGGTTATATTCAAGTAAAGACCTCGCGTCTTCTTGTGAACAGTGAGCCTCACGGTGTCGAAGAAAGTATTGCTTGCAATTATTCAACGGTCGTCTAACATTCTCTGTCGCGTGACAGCAAGAAGAAAGGTTGCACGCTTCTTCAATGTCTTGATCTAATTTTTAATTGTGTTGTGACCCACATAGTCCATTGTTCACTGTAGATACATTCATACATTCTATCACGTCCTTTTCGAATCGAAACCACCAAAATTAAATTTTGCAATTAGTTACTCGACGCCCCATTTAGCATAAATAAAGTACGGTTACTTTTACAGAGTTCCGAGGTGGAACTCCAGATAGTGTTGTCTAAACTACTGTTTTACATTAATGTTAAGATATATGAGTTCTTTAAATGACAACTATAGACTGTTGCCTATATAAAATAAAATAAAATATTTACAGGCGAAAAAAACAGAAAAAAACCGGCCAAGTGCGTGTCGGGTCACGCGCAGTATAAGGTTCCGTAGCCCATTCTCAATAATGCGGACTCTGAGAAGAGGGCTTTTATGAACATTTATTTAATGATGGCTCATATGAGCCATCATTAAATAAATGTTCCGGCAGTATCTACATTTAAGTATATCTTAAATGTAGATACTGCCGGTTTCACACACCTAACAACGTTATTTAAGTAGTTCCCAATGAGGAATTTGTACTGCGTCACGTACATTTTATAAGTTGGTCGACTGTTACCGTAAACTTGTAAAGCCGGTTTTCATTTTTAAAATTAAAAAAAAAAAATGAAAACTATCAAATCTAATAAAGCTTTGATAGCTTTCATTTTTTTTTTAAATTTTTCGAAATTTTACTTTACCTTTTCTCGGCGGCAAATTTTTGATAAATGTTCTACCTTAAGTCATATATAGATATAAACTTCAAATCTATTGAGAAAATTTGACAGTTTGTGGCAGTCTGATGTGCGGGGCGTGCGAACTACTATTCGTTATACCAGTAGCACTATTATCTCTTTCGTGTTTGTACTTTGCGCTATGAGAATGGTTTATATTTAATCTATTGATTGATTGATTTGTCACACTGCGTGCCAGATGGAGATAATAAAATTTTTTAAGCGTAGCTGAACGAAAATGCACGGCTTGAATGTGAATGATCGTGATTCACTCTTAGCAGAAGCGTATTAGCTTTCGAAAGGAACATTGTCGAAGTGTTAACAGGACATTAATAATAAACTTTTCTTTTTTATATTAATTATTTCGGATTCATAATGTACTTAGGAAACATATAGAGAGATAACGCATAGGTATGGACAGTGTAAAAACCAAGCACATGCAAATTTTGACGCAATGTCGTCAAGCCCAGCCCGATTTGAAGCAACCGTACTTTCCGTTCAGTGTATGTTCCATTTTCGATATGAATAAAGCATTAAACTTAAATAAGCTGTGCCGAAAAATCATCGGACACTCCAAGACAACAAAAATCATGTCAAGAATCCTGCTAAAATTGCTCTTACATATTTGAACAAGATAATTTAAAAAGTTACTTAAATAGCTGTTTTCACAATAAGACTAAGCTAACAAACAATCCCTCCTCAGCCGTTATCGGTAATTCGCTTGGCTGTTCACCTGCCTATTAAGAAGGCGATACTCCGCATTGGCATTCCGCGCGGCGGCGCCGGCGTCTCGTGCGGGGCTCATTAGATGTGGCCAGCGAGGCGTTTCTCATTAGCTCCCGGCTCCCTGCCGCCCAGCCTGGAGGCCGGTTGTTAGTTCCGCGCTGCTGCGGCATAACAGTCCCATTCCGGTTGCTTGCCCCTGATACAGGTCTCCACAGATACTGTGTTTGTCAAAGATTCTTTGCACTTTTTTTTGTATGTGCGAAATATCGACTGTCATACGAAAGAACTGTGCTTTATCTGTGTGACTATAGCGAGGCGTTTCTCGTAAGCTCCCGGCTCCCTGCCGCCCAGCCTGGAGGCCGGTTGTTAGTTCCGCGCTGCTGCGGCATAACAGTCGCATTCCGGTTGCTTGCCCCTGCTATAGGTCTCTATAGATACTGTGCTTGTCAAAGACTCTTTGCACTTGTTTCTTTTTGTATGTGCGAAATATTGATTGTCATACGAAGGAGCCGTTCTTCTCTTTGCGATCAGAGCGAGGCGTTGCTCTTGCCTGGTTTTTAGTCCTGCGCTACTGCGGCATAACAGTCGCATTCCGGTTGCTTGCCCCATGCACAGGTCTCCAGGTCAAAGATTCTTTGCACTTGTTTCTTTTTGTATGTGCGAAATATTGACTCATACGAAATAGACGTTCTTCTCTTCGTGACCAAAGCGAGGCTTTTCTCTTTAGCATCTGACTCCCTGACTCTCTGTAGCCTTGAGGCTGGCTGTAGATCCGCGCTGCTGCGGCATAACAGTCGCATTCCTATTGCTTGCCCCTTGATTGTGAATAATGATTTGCATTCTTGTTTTTATGAATTTGCAAAATATTGGTATCAGCCAGAATTTCTTTTTTCTATAGGACTTCGCCGATACTGAGATACGAAATATTGGCTTTTGCACGAGAGGGCGCACGATAACCGTCGTGGTAATTTGTAAATTCGCAATTTATTATCATATACCTACAAATAAGTATTGTAAGTGTTAAAATACTAACAAAAACAATGGCACCAATTGCCTACTAATTTTAAATTAGAAGTTCATTTAATTTCTAAAATTAATACTTACTATAAATTAAACTTACATTTATTTTATTAATAGTAATGAGAAATTAACATTTCCCTGTGATAAGTTATGGACAAGGTAAAAATGTCAAGCGACACTATTTGCACGGCAAATTGGTAAGTCCCACATACATACCTACTATCAGCTGGACGCAGAGCAACGTAAATTCAATTTTATTTATCACGAAAATTATCCTCTCTTGTGACATTACTAATGAACTATTCGATTCGAGAGAGTAGGTAGCTTATTTAGTTTAAGTTTAAAAACATTGTTTTTGAGAAGATATAAAAATGTATATGTGTTATACGAATCAAAACACTGTTTATAGGATTTTTACTCGCGTTTAGCTTTTCCTCTCATGGAATGTATGCAATAACAAATAAGTTCAAATGTGTTGTACCTATATAATTTATTTTTATTTTTGGTGTATCACCCTTTTAAATACAACTAATTACATCACGCATATTTCCTATTAGAATGTGTATATATTAACTTGACGTATCCGTTTTGCGTAGTATTGCGTTGGATAAATATCCAAATGTTGCTACGATAAAAATAAATCTTAAGTTAGTTCTTCTGACGTATAAGCCACTGAAGCCGTCGCATATGAGAAATAAACCCTTGTATGTCAACAAATCTCAATGCGGCGACAAATATTGTCTTACCACGTGTTCATATTAAAACTGAGCCGCACGTGCCTATAACGGATGCAAGACGGCGGCTGCGGGCGGCGGGCGGCGCAGGCGCAGGCGCACAGCCCGCGTGGGAAAGTGTGGGCATCGCCCGGTTCCCACGCCCATTGTACCCGCCGGCCCACGGCCCAGCCTTCGCACCCGCCCGACCTACAAACCGGCGGACACGGTAATCGTATATACAGTATATTCTACTATTACCGTGCGGCGGACGTTGTGTAACCTTCTTCCACAGGTTAAACCTGTCATTTTGACATCACAAGAAAAATGGCGTCGATGTTCGGTTTCCCACACAAATAGTTTTTCGGCGCAGTTAATAAGCTTACACAGTTATGTCTATAGGTAGGAATTATCGTGAATTGTATATTATTTTTTGTTTAATAATTATTTTTTATGCACTTTTTGTCTATACCTACTAATAATAAAGTTACCTTATCAGATATCGTTTAAACAGCCATTTTTAAAATATATGTATTTTTTTCATTGTGTAATACATGTATCCTATTTGTTGTTACATTAATTATTATCGATGAAGATTGTGTTCATCAAAACGAGGTTAGTAAGTATGTTTGAAACTATAAAACAGAGAAAAATGAGTTAAATTTATCGTGGTGAACGTAGAGATTAGATTTACAAAATAATGCACTAATAAATGTTTCTAAAAACTCTATTACGCGACTTGAATACAGATCAAACACTGCTATTACTTTAATAATAATAATAATAATTTTTGTACCGATAGTCGTTTCGGCAAACGGTCTGATAGCGAAGAGACTCGATCAATACCTAGAGAGGCTCTCGCTGAAAGGTTGGGTTAAGGGTCAGATGCAAAAGGCAGTACTCCTTGACACGGCACGTATTGTCAGAAGGTTCCTCACTCTGCAGCCCTGACCACCGGTAGCTTGGGCCCTGCCCCGCTGCTGGTGGTACTCTAGGATTAGGTTTTTATAATGTTTTATTGTTTTTATATTAAAATATTGTAAAAATCTAGTTCTAAGAAATAAAATAAATAAAGGAGATGATAATAATAATAATAATTTTCTTGCGTTTAGTAAATTCACCAATTAAAAAATATATCTTTCTTTAAGTTCGAGGTTTTTGGTTTTTTTTTAAAGTAGGTGAGTTTATAAAGACTTTAAACATTAACTTGTAAAAAAATAAATAATATAAAGAATTAAATACTAACCAATATGAAAAACTTTCTGTTTTCATAAGAAATAACTAGTGTTTTTTAAACTTCCTTGTTACTTAAAACATAAATAGTTACAATGTGTTTATGGATTTTTTTTTAAATATTGTAAGATCTCTTATCAACGTGATCACAGAATAACTACGTGATCCAATAAATATATTTCACTATGACTTCATATCAAAATCAAAGTCATCATCTAGTACGTGTTAAAGTTTCAGTCATCAGTCAATATGGATTGACCGGTCTTGTTGTAACATTGTATAATGTTAATGTGTTACAGTGCTGACCGCACTAGGAAGTTAAATGTAAGCCCTATTTAACATACTGAGGTTACAATCATTTTTTTTATATAATTACGCCACATCGGCCACTTCATTACTCGTATGATGCAATCTAGGAACTATGATTACGTGCGTGACAAAGCTTTTTTTTTTTCATTTTACGTCATCATAGTATTATGTTAGACGCCATCATATGAAAATTGTATTTTCTATTTAGCAGTAACAAAGCCTCGGTGGACGATTGGCAACGATTCTGGATAGCGAATTTAAATTTTTGATTGTGTTAAATCAAAAATTTAACTTACTACCTTCCTAAAGCCGCCAAAAAATCCAAGGATGATTTCTAGGGTCTGTGCGCCTAGGACTAGTTTTATTTCGATGGAGGATTATGATGAAAAAATGAATTTGTTTTATTTGTCAAAATTGTCACTTCTTGTTTGTCACCAGAAGCACGGCCACGAAGTACAGCTTCAATGGCAAACAAATTCTATTGAATGGCTATTAAAGCTTGTACTAGGCACCTTGAACAGGCTAGATTCTTCGGGGTTTTTAAATCGGAACACGAGAGCGGAAAACCCGAAGGCGACGCTAGGACCTCGGCTCGGGTTGTTATTTAACAAGTTCATAACAAACAGTTATTGACAAACATTCTAATAAACATCGGTTAGCCTACACTTATGGTAACGATAATGAAGCAAAACAAGCGTTTGTTGTCCCACCGCGAATAATTACTAGATAAGATACGACACGGTCTCCTATTTCATAACTGTTGGTAATTTTTAAATAATTCATGCTGATTGTTTAAAGTATATACTGTATGCTGATTAGTTGGAGGATATTGTTTGCGTCGCCGGCGCCGCTAAGATCGGGGTCGATGAACTTATTTACAAGTTTCAGGCGCCGCGTGACGCCTGGAAATACACCCGTACCTACTTGAGCGTCATAATTAGGTATTCTAATCTATGCGATAACGGCCGCGATGGTTGCGCGCGATCCGATTCTTCAATAAATACTTTGTATCTTTTGTTTTGTACTATGTACCTACTGTTCATGTGATTCCGATAACGTTAGGCATTAGAAACTGGTAAACAATAAGCACGTTGTACAACAACTCCAGTTACATTGAGCCATTACATTGAAACACGTTGTCAATGTTACGTTGACTATGAATAACATTTTATTGCGAATTAAAGTTACCAATGTTACAAAAAAGTTAACAGTGGAATGATGCTATTTTATTCTAATATTTTTTTAAGAACATGTTTTAAGAACATATTTTTAAGACGGGTAATTTATTTTTTACTACAATATTTAAATTGAAATGCGATGTGTGCTCTACGTACGTGACAAAAGGAAATCCGCTCTCTATTGTGCATGTATTATTACTTGACAACTACTTAATTTTCTCCCCCGCTTATCCTACGGGTTAATGGAAAATGTTTATAGTTCTCCTGTTCACTCCACAAAAAAGCTTTGAAAAGAAACAAAATTTAGCATTTTACACAATTTATTTTAAGTGTTTCACTTGAATGTGTAGTGTCCCAGTAAGCTTTAGACAACAATACATTTTTTTTTTAAAAAAGAGCAACATATTGGGTGTTCTCTAATATTTACAGTCGTCTAAAAGGAAACATGAGAAGAACGTGCTTTCCCTTAAATGATAATAGTACGGAAACTAAAACTTGTCTCCTTTATTGACGTATTAACGATCGCGTCGTCGCCCGTAACAATACGTGTAAATTTTCTAATTATAGTGTATACTTAGGGCTGTCAACTGATGCGTTTTAAAAAGGATACCTTGATTACTAACTTCAAAAAAGACCGTGTAGCACTGTTTGTAGTTGATCAATAGGTGGCTGGGTTGGACTGGTTCTGTAAATAAAAATACCGGGAATTCTCAAAAACGTTATGAGTACTTGCAGAGTGGCCAGTATAAAACGTGACAACATAATATAAAATAAGTATTATAATTCGTTGGGAACATTCAACAGACCCTGGCTTATGATAACTTAAACGAGATCAGTAAACGTGAGTTAGGTGAGACAAATCATAACTGGACTGAATTGTGCCAAAATAATCCTAACCATATATTGGTTGATATCAATATAGCTTTAACAAGCAATCGGAAGCGCCTTTTTAATGTTTTGCTGGACTCTTTTTCCTTTTCCTATTCTTCAAGGAAACAAAAAAAATTACGAGTCTCCGCAATATAAAATAAGGTTTAAAACAACTATTCTGATGTCGACCAACATATAACTTGGATCATTTTTGACACTACAACTTGATCTAACTAATATTTAATTGAGATTTGTTCGTCCTTCCTTAATTCACAGTAAAACTATGTAAAGCTACTTTACAGTTATTCTGTGACAAAGGAATGATGTGATTTTTTTATAGCAACAAAAGACTAATTTTATTTTGGTGATATGTGCCGTCCGTGGTAACGACTTTTGTTTTGTGGCAGTCGGAATTTCACGCGGGCGGAGCCGCGACCGGAAGCTAGTTACTGATAATTTATGACGGTGTTTGGGACTCTGGGTCATATGTTGACAGCCCTGTTTGTGGTAGACAATGGCGGATCGTTTGTTGTCAATATTTGTCTTAACTCTGACGTCTTTTAGGTACAGTTGTATTGATAAAGAGACGTCCTGTGCCTCTGCGGCCTCATGGGCTCACGTTACACATGTTTCTGTAAATAATGTCGTAATATGTTATGTTGATCAAGATAATGGTTTAAGCGTATTTCTTTAATACCATTTAGAGAGAGATGCCCATTAGTAGATGTTCTCGTTAAGAGTTTGTCGCAATTAAGTTAAGTTATTATTAATGGACTAATTTTTAAGTTAGAAAATAACAGAATAGTTGTTTAACAACTTCATTTGTGTTTTGCAAATAGATAACCATTAAATGGTTTGATATCTGAAAGTAGTAGCAAGAATGCGTCTAGAAACAAAACAGGAAAATAATTGTAACCTGATGCAATTTGTACTAAAAGTATGATACGAAATAGTTTGTAATGTTACGTTATGCATTAGCTTTTATTGAATTGAAATAGGAGAACATATACACAAATTCATGATTGTTTGCGTTGTAATTGATTGAATCTAAACGTGTGTACGTACACGGCCGATCGACGTGCGCGTTGCGAACTATGGTATTGCAATGGAACTTAAATATTCTCCGGTATGGGAATGTTATCTCTGGAAAGTGGATGTTTTGAGTCTCTTCGCCTATTGAGCTTAAGAATAATTTGTTGTCCGTCAATTTGTAAGCTTTAACGTTTCACAGATTTCTTACATTTTCTACAACTCACGCTAACCTGTTTTCACCTGTTTTCATTGCGATAAACTCTTTAATTTTAAACCACTTAAAGAGACGTAGAACGTTTAAAAACAGCAGAACAATTACGAACATTTATAGCGCCCAAAATATCGAGACATTAACAGTTTTTGATTAGTAATAAATTGTTATTTTGTACTTTCTTAAATTTCTTTTACAATATCTATAGAGATCTTTCGTACTTAGCTATTCGATAATAAAAGATTAAGATAATACTACTTAAAATCTACACGTGTTGTCTACAATTGATATTACCTGCAACAAATTTAAAGTGTCATCCTTTTTTTTTAATGCTACCTATATCGTGAAAGTCACATAACATTGGCGCGTGTTCAGAACCTTAACAAAATTACTTTGATAAACTTTGTGTATAATTTGTGTGATAATGATAACTGGGTCCACCTACAACATGCGTGACATACAATTGCGACGCAAGAACTTTCAGTGAAATAATATGTGTCGCAACAATGTGAAGCAAGTTTTATATAGATACTAGATAGGACATAAAACGTGAGAATAAAAGACGTTGCGTTGATGGTCCACATATTAAGTTATATAGGTATATATAGCACACACCTCAAACGAAAAAGCAAAACAAAACAAAAGTGATGGCAGTTTAGAAAAGTATAATAATGCCAAAAGTCACATAATTATGTTATTGTGATATTGGCGCCTCTAGATGTAAAACATTGCTGGATTATAACTGATTGTACCAAACACATCGTTTATACTTTTTATGTCAAACTCCAATCAAGCAAGTCAAGTCAAAATCAAGCAACAATAATTTTTTTACCGCATAAGTGGTTCATATATGTATTTGCAACCAGTTACCTAGGCCTTTCTGATAATATTAGAGGCACAAACTGACAAATTATTTACATTATTATTTCATAATGAGTACTGACATCTTTTTTCTTCGAATCATAGACACGTGAAGTATGAAAAGAAAGTATTAAAACAGCTTTTGTTTACTAATCTTATTATCGTGTTATTTTCGCAGTTGGCAACACGATGTTGTTTTGTATCGATGTGTTACTACAATTTAATCGAGGTAGATAATAATGTTACATACATAATTTATGCACAAAACAAGTCTCCGAGCAATACGATACGGGAGGCGTCGTTTTTAACTTGTTTTTGAGACTTAATGAGGTTAATCATCAAATTGTATGCATGTTGTGTTGCTAAATTGTTTACTTTATTTTGTCTTGTTATTTTCATACCTTGTAGGCACGTCAGTCGAGCCAATTTGGGTTCATTGTTTCTTTTCCTTCTTCGGTTGGAAAATAAAGCGCGAAAACTTGCGTGACTGGGTACATCAATGACGTCTGGTTGCTATAACGAATTAAGTGATGTTCAGATGTCTTGTTTTGACCGTCTGATGCTACTGTAATGTAAACAGCGTTTGAAATGTTTTTTGGAGGGACAGTTGACAGAGGATTAGGTACTTTAATCTATTGGCGCCCAATGGTCGATTTCGACCATAATTCATTAAGCCATTTAAACCGACCAGCTAGACTACTCTTGACGCAAACTCAATCTCCATACAATTCCAATGGGATTAATATGTATCGATATTGGGATAAGTTTCGCAATTTCGGAACGCCCCATCTCGATAATAATTTGTTTACTCAATTTCCACGCAATTTAATTCCAATGTAGCGCTATTATCGCTTTTAAGAGTGCCATTTGAATTTTTTAGATTTGGGATTGGAATTGTATTGAGATTAAGTTTGCGTCAAGAGTAGCCTAGCAGACAAACGCCTGGTTTTAAATGAAACTTTAAAAGTATCACGTTCGGGCACATCTTTAAAATACTTTTAGAGGTAATATAACACCCGGTAGGACTAAGTGGGTTGAAATGTATTTGTAATATGTAAGTATCTATTCGCCTATAACGCCTCGGTGGCCGAGTAGCATAGCGCTCGACCCGATACCGGAAGATCCCAGGTTCAATTCCCAGGTCGGGCAAAGTGTCTATCGGATTTCGATGTATAGCCTGGGTTTGGGATCACCAACCCGCATTTGGCAAGCGTGGTGATTAAGCCATTACATATCAATTGTAGCGATGACTTGATTTCAATGATGGAGACCTTTGCCCAGCAGTGGGACAGTCATAGGCTATTTACTATTTTACGTAAGTATTTACATATTTAGCATGCGCTCCTCCTTCTTCTCCTCTCTTCTGATATAGATAGATAGATAGATATGCTTACTTTGTATATGCATGGGCTATATGTACCCGTCCCGCGCTGTAGGTATAATTAGCGGGCCACCTTGTGTACGACCGTGCGTTCACAGGGCGCGCGAGGACTTAAAAAAGCGTTGGTTGCTATCAAGTATTATTAATTACTAGCTTTTGTTCGCGGCTTTGCTCACGTGGGCTACACGACTTGTGTTTATTCGTAATAAAAGCCAAACTTATTAAAGGTCATATAAAATATCATATGGGTGTTATGTAAAAAGTGTCTAACACAAAACAACGTAAGAAAGATCACTCTGTATAAGTAATTTTGGTCTGTTTTGAAACCTCCTGTACAAATTGTCATCCCCTACTCATCAAATCATGATCAGGATCATTTTCCAAAAATCCTGAAACACTTTCCAATTTCTTACCTGGCCAAATACCGAAATTTAAGGAATTACAGATTTCCATACAACTTTCCACCCTTATTTTACCTTTCTAGGGGAGGTTTTTCGAAAAGTGCTAAAACATGTCATTCTTTATTTGGAGGTGGAAGGTCATTGATTTTGATAGTGGTTATATTATCTTACTCTCAAGTCATTATATTATGTATATAGATCATTATTATAACTAATAAGCTGGACTACTTAGTCGTTAACACCCTAACCTATGTGGATATTAACTAGTTAGCTAAACAAAGTTTCATCACTGGAATAATACGCAATTTTTTACAACACTCACGCTAATGAATATAGACAAACTTTTTTATATTTTGTACTAAATAATAGACAAATATCGATAAATGCAAATAAACTAACCAATACTTATTGTTTTTTTACTGATGCTGCGTTGTTTTCACATGTCATTGTCATTTGCCTTGCAACGTATAAATTTTTTTTTGTGTATTTTCCTAGCAAATTTTATGTATTTACATGACATGTACCAATACGCCAGATGCCCCTATACTCATAGTTAATTATCTTGTATCGATCTCTGTACAGTCCAAAACGTTGTGGGCAATAAATATTGGAATTTCCGATACTGACTCACAGCCAGATGATAACTTGATCTGCGCCTATGGCGTCTATTTCCAGGCGTGCGCGTGCGTATGGCTCCAGAACTCCTTATGTCAGCGTTCCACGAATCAGTTTACAACACTGACCTGAATCATCATCACGCAATCGCTAACATCTTAGCTGGCTTCTGACATCATCTTTGTCAAACTAATGTTGAGGAAAAAACGCTTTGGTTATTTTGGTAAATAATATGGAAAATCACGGAGCAGACTGCCCTTTAAGCATCTACTTTTTTTAATGTTTCGTTGTCAATGGTGTGAGGGTACCAATATTCTATTTTATAAGAAAATGTTATTGTTCATCTACAATATGTCCCCACTGCTGGGGCACGAGCTTTCCCTATGGATGGATAGGGAGAATGGGCCATAAACCACCACGCGGGCCCAGTGCGGATTGGTGGTTGTTAACGACTGCTAATGCAGCCAGGACCAACAGCTTAACGTGCCTTCCGAAGCACAGAGGAGCTCGAGATGATACATTTTTGGTCACCCATCCGATGACCGGCCTTTGCGAAAGTTGCTTAAATTCAGCAATCGCAAACCGAACGCGTTAACCGCTGTGCAATCGATATCCTCAAACAGACAGCCATCAGAGAACAGACAGCTAAATACCTCATTAATATATTTGAAGACCTATTAGAATAAAATATTTCAAAAAATCTAGTAGTCATCACAAGATTGGGTTCATAAAAAACTATCTATCTATATATATTATCTAGGGAGGGATTGTAGGATAGGTACAGGTATTAAAACACGGACGGTCGGTCGCTAATACATTACGTTACATTTAGGTCTACAAGCATTTGAAATTCTACACCTTTTTACATTACGGTTTACGCATGGTATGTCATATTTGAGTACATATGTACTGTGTGTTTCCTCTTTACACGTGACGTCAAAGTACCAAGGCAGTAAAAAAGAGACAATTGAAACACAGCCACCCAGCTGAATACGCACAATCCTATTAACTACCAGTCGGCAGATCTCTTAGCGGAAACCATAAAACCAAATGTCATAAACTAATCGAGACACGTTCCACATATATTTGCGCAAGCCTTGGAGCACCAAACCGTGGCGGTGAATGACCGTCCCCGGTTACTGACTGTTGGTCTTGGAAATCTGCGGTACTTGCGCTGTACAGGAAAAATCACGTGAAATAGCAAAAAAAATTCTTTCGAAATACAATGACGAAAAAGGAAATGCCTCCAGAGTTTCATGATAGTACTTCTCGGTCGAAGGCTCTCCAAAAATTCCGAACTGGCGGTAGATTCAGAAGTAGTAGTTCTGACATCAATATGCGACAGTTTTTTTTCATATATTAGCGGGTAAGCACAGTGTCTTGATCTCATCTGATGTTAAGTGATGATAAGGCCAATGATGGAAGCGCACTTCATCCGGGATCCTCAACTAGTGAGGCACTGGCTATATTATCTCTAGCTGCCGGAACACAATAATGGTACAAACATAGATGTTATGGCGACATATTTAGATAAGATGGTGGTAGGTAGCCAGGCGGACAAACTAGCCCTACCAAACCGAGTACACAAACATGTACCCACGCTGGGAATCGAACCCGGGACCCCTGGGTCTCAGCCGGTGGTCTTAGCCACTAGACCACAGTGGCGGTTATGAAGCCTGTGAAGGCTTATAAACGATTTTACTTTGAAAACAATGGCCAAGTGCATCTAGTAAGGTATAGGGGCGTGATGCCTACCTCTAGGTTAGCCCTATTGGGCTTAAGGAACCACCATGCTTTTCACCGCCTGTTAATTCAGTTACGCTGTAAAGTAAAATAGGTATAAGGCGGTCAACAAATTCATAAATATCATTTACTACCCATATATACCTTTTTTATAGCTAGGTATCTCATAACTGGCAATAATCCTAGATCAAAAACAGCTTCCTGAACTTAACATGGGTGGTGGTTGTTATAATAATTGAAAGTACCTACTTGTGATTTGTTCAAAATTTTATTTCGCTAAAACTATATAATAATAATGGTTATGGCTTCATGTTTTATACTTAAGTATCTTAAACTTATTTAATACTAACACTTTACCCGCATCTTTGTCCGCGGGGATTTGAGAAGTTAAAAAGGTTTTTTATTATATTAAAAATTATAGCCTATGTTACCCGCAAGAAACGTAGCATTCTATCAGTGAAAGAATTTTTGGAATTGGACCAGTAGTTCCAAAGATTAGCCACGACATACAAACAAACAAACAAACAAACATTAGCTCTTTATAAATTTAATATTTAATCATCATCATCATCATCTCAGCCAAAAGACGTCAATATTTAATAATATAATTAAATTATAAATTCAATTTATTAAATAAAAAAATTAAAATTAAAATTATAAATTCTTCCCTAACGAATTCTTTATTTTTTGACAAAATATTTTTTTTATTTAATAATACCCAAAACAGGATACAGTCGTTATACATGTAATATATTGAGGTTACTATAGCGTTGGAGACTAATTCCCAAACATGTGTACACAACATTGAGTGACATAAGAATCCTGAGTTAATGCTATTTGTAATTTGATGAATGGTGAAACAAATTTGTTTCTAAGAAACGTGTTTCATAAGAAGAATCATTAGACTACTGATATAAATGTTGGTTTTTACGTCGTACTAATTATTTTTATTAATGGCTCGCTTTAATTTTGTCAGTATCTTGTTTTAGGCAGATTATGTTGGCTGTCTTTGGTGAAAATACAAGTTAAATACAAGATTGAAAAAATTTACATATACCCGAAAATATCGAATGATAAAAATATCTCAACCAAATTAAGTCTACAAACTATGCCTTTCAATAGTGAAAGTAAAAATGGTCGTAAAACAGCATTATTACTTGTTGCTCGTCACTTTTAAATCGTAACCAAAGAAGCGGAAATCCCCAGTGCTCAATAAGTATTCTTGTTTATCATATCCATTAGTACAAATATTTGAAAACGCAATCTTTAAATAACGATTACAGTAAGAATATGAGTGGGGAATTACCGTATACAAAATAACTGCTATTATGTTTGTTGCGCTTGCGCATCGTCATTGGACAGACAGACGAATGTGTTGAGTGAAACAATGACATCTGACATATACACATATCACAATTGGAGTTACTCCGAAAGACCTTCGTCACGATCCACCACGCTGCTGGTACATAACCGGGACCAGGCTCAATGTGGTTTCAATGCGCAATCGTAAACGAAATGCGCTATGGATGCAGCACTTAAGCTTTTTACTAACTCAGAATACTAAACCTAATAAAAGCTGTTCATTGTTAAACATGGCCTATGTTCTCTAAGGATTTCTAAAAGAAAATCTTATTCCCGCACTTTTATCAGGGCATCGTGTTGCAAATTGAGCAAATTTTGCAATGTCGCGTCACCGGAAGGATGATCAAATTTAAAATAACTGAAGTTCTTCGTGATTCGGAAGCACTTTAAACTATTAGTCCGAGTTTTAGTCATAAGATTGTAATCATTAAAACGCACTATATCTACCTCATTAGGCCAGCTTGGTGGGTTATTTATTTATTTTAAGTATTACTTTCATTGTTATTATTATTGCCTAGCCACCTTATTATTGTTCATGTGAGGTAACCTGAGCCGTCCAACATTGGTAGTTTATATGCTGATGATGGCTAAAGACTCTTTCAAATTAGACGTTTCGTGTCGGACCGCTGCCGTGCGGTTTTATATTAAACGTCAGCCGCACGACTGTTTTAATACGGAACGCAATGTCAACATCCGTCTATCGGACAAACGTCTAACGAAAGAGCCCTAAGTGACAATTTTTTAATCAGTTACCGCAATGGCATAAAAAATACAATTTTTAGTGTTGCACTGCGTGTGGTGCAACACTGAGCATTTCCGCTCGATGTTTATTCGAACAGAGTCCAGTGGAATATTCTCTTGGTTGTTTGTGAGAGGAGCGATGGCCCTGTTTACTGTTTATGAGCCAGTTAATAAGGGAAACATATCGAGAGCGTATCTTGTGTACACTGCGCCAACATACGCTGCACTTGAATGGCTAATATTGATGAGCAACGGGTTACACCATCATGGATGTGATTTCTTTTATCTTTTGATAGGTAGATATGTTTGTAGATAGATATCTATGTTATAACAAAAATGTATCAGAGGCATGTATGTACTTTAAGCTTTTTGTATTGTATTTTAAAAGAGCATTTTATAGCATTAACTTGAGTGTTTTTCTACCAAGGGGAAGACAAGTTTTGATTTTTTCTTTAATAAAGTAAGGAAGAGTAAATAATATTAATTTATTAAATAGTTATTTTGTAAATAATTAGATACTTTCTTTGTTTGAAATTAAGTAAAATTTCCGTCCATTAAATAAAATCAAGAAACCAAGTTAAATTGTTAAAAATCTTTTTAATTTATTTAGTTACAAGTAACTAGATAGAGTTATGTTCTAATAATATAACATATAAAATAATCATATATAAAATCTAAAGATATAACAACAGGATGAAACTAAAATGTAGGTAGTGAAACATAAGATGTGATTAAAGTCACAAGCAGCGTCTCAACCTTTGATTCATGTTTATTTGTAATAAGTCACCTACACAGTTAGTTTCCAGCGAATGTTTCTACAATTGTAATAATAACCGAATATTTTTGTCTCATATCATTGGCCTCATACTTTCATGCGAAGGACGCATGATTGTCACAAAGTCACTTACCCACTTTTATTTGTAAATATCACGGGTCATCAGTTCACCAGCAAGGCGCCATGATGTTGTACAGTATTAAAATGTATAATTAGTATATACCGAATGCAAAGTCGACCAAGTTTAATGTGGACTCGACATTAATATGAAAAAGCAAAACTAAAAAAGGTTGTATTCAAATTGACTCACTCTCAGGCATTTTTGATCAGTTATGTATGAATCTTAGTTTTACGAACCAGATGAAGGTCGTTTTATATTGAGTTGTTGAAGAAGTAAAGTATTTTGTGTGTGAGTGACTCTTCCGCATCAAGTAATAAACATAAAGTTATAATACATTTAGATGCAAACTTCTAAAAATTCAATTTCTTTCCAATGTAAGTATAAAGTTTTAATCAAACATAATCGGTTTCCTATATTTACATGCCTACTTATTACCATTTCGTCGCAACGTGCTAAGCATTATAAAACGTTTGTTGTTTTAAATGATAACGTCTATTTTATCATTGTAGAATTTATTCAAGTTTGACCTTTTCAACTGAAACTGTTCAGGCGTGAGTAAAATGTGAAGCCCTGCTGTGTTTACAAACACTACTGCGATAATGGTTTATCTTGCAGCGTAATCTGTGCTGAGGATGAATGAACGAGCAGGAAAAAGCAAAGAACAATTCCGATTGTTAGTAAACGTTATGACGGAATTGTTTATTGAGAACGGAATTCGAGGAATGAAACAGTAGGCTAGTTCTATTCATAGGTGATGGATGAGAAGCCATTGATGGTTGGTTACATGACGCGTCCTCACTATTGCAACGCTTGGCCCAGCGCCGACGCAGGCAACCTTACCACAAATAGTACAAAACAATGTGATAGACGCTGAATTCGATGTTACGTGCCGTGGCGCAAACACCTCATTCATTACATGAGCTGGCTTACAGCATACAGCTTTGTATAGTGCATCCTTAATTTAGTACGATCATAAAGCAAACAAAGCTCGCGAGATGCATATACATACGCTTCTGCGCCATACAAAATAAAAACATATAAGCAAACCACATCGCCTTGTCTTCCAAAAGCGGTCGTGTCGTATGCCGGTGATGTAATCACAATTATGAATGAATTTTATTTTTATACTTATGTTATGGTTGGTGTTACGCAATGAAAAAAAATGTTTCTGTTTGAAATGTTTCCAATTCCAATTTCATTGAACTGTTGGTTTTCCCATTGATGAAAATAATGAATACTTTTGTTTAATTTTTTCATTATTGCTGGTTAGTGTTGGAGTTGTTGAGAAACGCTAGAAATCTTTTCCATAGACGTAGGTAAATGTTTAAAAAAAATACATCGTTGGCGTTTTAGATGACGAAAGTTCATTTACGCTTGGAAGATAAAAGGCTCTGTAAAACTATTCTCGTAGCGCCGGTAATGTGTTTTACACGTAACGCCTATAGTTAAACGTCTCAGCACGTGACGTCGTCGCGTAGTTGTATTTCGGGCTGTGTATTTTTCTCCGGCCGGCGTTAGCGTCATTCGTCAGAGTAATTATTTTTAGGGACAGGTTAAATTAGGAGCGAGGCAGGACAAGACGGTTTTGGTGGCCGCGGCGCCTTCGCCCACTGAACTCGTGATTCACTCCGTTTGGCCACGCAACGGTAAACATTACCCTAATTACACTTTGTATACTGTTCTCTCGGCAACGAGCACGGGGTGTCGGAGCTGAGCCGATGTGAGTCTTGTTGTGTTGAACGTAAAGCCGGTCCAAAGTTCATAATGTATCATTTGGTACGCTATTGGCTGCACACGATACATCGCCGGTGCCAGCCAATGTTTTGACAGTGGCTGCGTATGCATCACGAGTCTTGATACGTGTGTATTCAAGTCAATGTTAACCATCCAAATGGTTATGTAATTGCGATGCGAGGCAGTGACATCGTTGCAACACGCTCGCTTGATGACGATACTGCATTTTCTAGGTTTTTATCATATGATTTTTCATGTTATATATTTTTTTAACTATTTTATGTCAAAAGTTGAAAGGTTCAGTTGAAGTTTATCGAATAAAAAAATTTCTTTGCACTTAGATTTTTGGTTCGGCCTCCTTTGCTTTGTTTGCGACTATGTAGAAAGTCCCAGAAAAGTACAATACATAAGTAAATCAAATAGTAACAATGCGTTACAGGTCTAAAATATTTTTTATCCGACTGAGCCAGCAAACAAGCGTTCAAATGAATATTGGTCACCGCATCTTATTGGCGATTGTGAAAATTTACATGCTTTGCTTGCCTGATTACCTGAAACTTTGGCAAGTATCTTCAATGTCCAGTAATTTTACTGGATCTCGCACAGTTTTTATCATAACATGACAATTGCGAACTGTGCTGCTAGATGACGGTAGAAGTAAGCATGAGGGTAAGCCATCCATTCTGTGGAAAAAACAGTAAGAATTCCATCGAATAGGACTTATAGGGTTATATATAAACTTAAAGACACTGACAGACTCATATTCACTTCATTGATATTTGGCTGAACCCTACAATCTGAATCAGCAATATATTTTATGTATGATGATTATAATAACGTATGCATCCTTGTAGAGTCATTCATTCAGGAACTGAATGCTAAGCTATTAGTGCGTCACTCCGAACAATTGGTTACGACACAACTGCCAACACGATGCTATAATAGGGCAGCGAAATCATTTGAAGAACTATCTAGAGTAATCCGACCAAGGCCGCTTTTAGTTTTGGTGTCTCACCGTTTTATATGGTTGTGCAATGACTTGCGACTGAATGCTGCTGCTGTGAACTAATTGTTGGCGGTCTGATCTCCATCCGTCAGCACGTCACATGCCTGTTGCCTTATGTTGGTCCTTCAATTAGTCTAAATCCCCATACTCGTATTTTAAAAATAAAAAAAGATCTGAAAATGCACATTTTATTATCTATATATTAATACGTGAAGCAAAAACTTTGTACCCCTTTTTACGAAAATTGCGCGGACGGAGGAGTATGAAATTTCGCACATTTACATTTTATATAGAGAAGGATTGCAGAATATTAATATTTTTTTAAATTATGCATAAAAAATGCATTAAATCAATAAAACAAATATTACACACACTACCATGTATCCTCTTTTCAAAAATTTCAAAAATGGAAGAGGAGCGGCCGAAATTTGTCAATGCCAATCCAAACTCACATTCTATCATTTTTTAGTTTTTCATTGCTTAGGAAAAAAAAATCCATATGCGAGGACAGCTAGTAGAACTGGATTCTGCCTCACTAGGTGAGGACTCCTTGCCTACCCGTAAGTTACGTCTTTTGTTTTACTGACCTTAAAATGGAGGTTTTAAATCTCGACTTTACTCTGATGAAAACGACTCAAACTCAAATCGATTGTACGTTTTCGTTTTCATTTGTTTACATAAATAGAGTACCTATTTGTGACATCATATCAACAGGTTCTTGTTCTTTAATTGCACCAACGTAGTCCTTGAATGTATCCTACAATGTAATGTTGTTAAAGTATCATAAACAGACCACTTCAAGTTTCTAGCGTTTTATTAAACTGCACCGGTGATAAAGTTTTACGGTCCAATCTATAAGAGGAAATATAAATCTACAATGCCTAAGTTGGTTCCGATACAACATATTGGAAGTTGCAGTTGCCTTTTTAGACGGTTTTGCATAGAATTCTAATGACTAATCGGCCTCCTATCTTGGAAGTACCCTGGATTGTCTATGTCAAGAATGTAAACAAATTAGTTGTTTTAATTTTACATCCTTTGGTGATACACCAGAGTGATTCACTCATCGGTGATCGTAGTAAGTAGTAACGAAGAATAACAATGAGTCATAGTTGTGCCATGTATGATGCGCTATCAGGAGAGTAGAGATAAACAGGTTCATTATCTACTTTACTTATTTATTATTGTTATTATTATAATTGTGGCGTTTAGTCAATATAATTATTGAGTAAAAACTTTTTAAAGATATTTCGTAGTTTTTCTACAAAAACGATTACTGCACTGGAGGAAAATGTATCTCTTCTTATAAAAAGTTGCACTGTAGCACAATGCTAGTTGCATTTTTTAATATACTTTGGATAAAGGGTAAATAAATACCTTTATTTATATCTATATTTTCTATACTATTAATTAAGAGGTAAAGTTTGTGACTTTGTTTGTTTGTTTGTTGGTTTGTTTGTTTGTTTGTTTGTTTGTTTGTTTGTTTGTTTGTTTGTTTGTTTGAAGAGGGTAATCTCTGGAACTACTGGTCTAATTCCAAAAATTCTTTCACTGATAGAATGCTACATTATTTGTTGGTAACATAGGCTATAATATTAAATTGAAAAAGTTTCTTTTTAAAATCTTAATTCCACGCGGACGTAGTCGCAAGTAGGTTGCTAATCCTTTATATATATTTATCCTTGTGTCATATTAGGAGCAAGTATAGCTGAGCTCGCAACTCTGTTTACATCGATACTTTTGCCTTTTATCTAGTTAAATTACCATCCTTCAATTTTTTTGCATAAAATATGTACGTATACTTATTTAAATTGATAACAACTTCAAAAACATGGTAATGATACCGTTAACACTTGCTCCAATTTAAATAACCATAGATAGTTTGAAAGGTAACTTAAAAACATTTGTAAGCGAGCCATTTTCCTGAAAAAGAGAAAATTCCCTTAAGCTTAGACAACTTTTCCTTAAACTCCAAAGTATACCTTTCAACCAGCAAGCATACATATACACGAACATTGTGTAGGACAAAGCCTTTTAAAATTGTACAACTGAATGGTTTTTTATATAAATACTGGTGGCCCGTTCGCGACTTCGTCCGCTTAGGACATCCCTATAGCAGCGTCACTTACCAGGACCAATAGTGTTTTCAAACCGTCCAGGAACCCATTGAAATATACGCACAAAATTTCATCTAAATCGGTCCAGCCATTAAGGAGGAGTTAGGTGACAAACACATGTACAGAAGAATTATATATACCTATAAAGATATAACATTTGCGCTCTTATATGTAAAATGTATAATGTCTGTCCGGAGACGGAGCGATCAATCTTACTGGGCTAAACTTCGTCGTCTGAAACGATTTGTCTTGCTTACAAGCGATGCAGGAAGTCCCTTACAGATGGCCTATTACGGAAAACGAAATACAATAGTTGGCTATGGAAATTGAGCATTACTATTTGTATGTACTATGTCATTATTTTTCTATTCTCATGAAGATGTAATAGCTACTAATTTATTTAATGTATAGTTTTTAAAAAAAAAAAATTACGGGTAAGCCCAGTGCCTTGATTTCACCTGATGTTAAGTTATGATAAGGCCAAGCATGGAAGCGCACTTCACCCGGGATCTTCAACTATCTTATCTCTAGCTGCCGGAACACAACAATGCTACAAACATTGATGTTATGGCGAAATATTTAGATGGTGGTAGGTAGCCAGGCGGACATACAAGCCCTACCACCAACCAAACCGAGTACACAAACATGTACCCCCCGCTGGGAATCGAACCCGGGACCTCTGGGTCTTAACCACAGAGGCGGTTAATTGATTGATGTTATTTACAAAGCGTTACATTATTCAGTGTATATAAAATAGTTCATAATTATGAAGTGATGATCTGGATAGTAGACGGAAATGAGGACAACATATGCTAAGGAAAAAAGACCACAGAGGCGGTAAAAACAAGTTGCCGGGGCGCGGCAGTTGGGGCGTCGAAGACACAAACTTTAATCTTCTCAACATATACAATAATGATATTTGTAACAATTCAGCTTCACCGGGCTTTTTTTTGAGGGGCGCCGAGAAACTTAAAGGGTTCCTCAAGCCGTGTGAAAAGAATCACCTTCGGAGGTTTTCTAGAGGAAACGGCATCACGCACTTTTGCGTGTCCCCGTGCTATACTTACTACACTCGCGAGCAATAAACCGGAATCGCACTACCGCGGGATGTTCTAGACTAATTTTTACAGTTTCTATGCATTGAACAATACGTTGTGGTATATGGTTTCAAAGATAATTTAATAAGCTTTTAGCCTCTTTCAATGTCACAGACACAGATTATTCCCCTTACGTCATCGTCATAAATTTTTGCAACAAAAATACTGTTTTGTTTTGGAGTCCTGAAACACTATAAAAAGTGAGCATCCCTGAAAATTGGTCAACAGTCCAATATTTCACGTCACTGAGAACACTAAATTTGAAAGAAAATGGAAACCACACCTCTCAAATCGCCATCTTAATCCAGCAAGGTTGGTTGGTTGGTTGTCTCAGCGTTATTACGCTGAGACAACCCTTGCTTGACAGCTTCATCTAAGCCAGTCTTGTGTCTCGAAGGTGTACATCAGGGAGACTGGAAACTTTGCCCGGAGACCAGGATCTGAAAGACGGCGTTGCACTTCGGTGAGAGATGACCGATTCATTGTCACCACTTCTCTCCGAAATCGACACCTACCCGGCGTGGACGTCCAACGGCAGCTCAGAGAAGTTCGAGAGAGGGCTGTTCGCAAGTGGACAGTGAGGCAAAGACTTAAAAAAGCGAATTTGACCCCAAGAAAGCCAGCTACGGGGCCCAAATTGTCTCCTGCCCTCTTGAACCCTATTGAACATTTGTGGGACGAGCTGAAAAGACGGGTACGAGGAAGATATCCAGCTCCGGCGACGATAGAAAATCTGAAAACTGCTTTGGTCGAAGAGTGGCAGGGAATTCCACAAGATTCCGTCAGGAAACTCATTCGGTCAATGAGATACCGTTAACAGGCAATCATTAGGGCTAGGGGGCTAATACAAAGTATTGAGGGGGGGATAAAATACACATTGTAAATAAAAAACATATCTTTTCATATTACTTCGTATTCATTTAGACATCCACATTTCAACCTTTTGCAACAATTTCCTATATTTAGGTAGGAAATTTATTAATTTTAAATCTTTTTGATATCATTTAAAAGCTTATAAAATTACCTTTAAAATGATATACCACAATTTATAATTCATTGCATAAAAATGGTAAAACCTTGTCTTAAGCAATCCGCGATGAAGTGATTCCGGTTTATTGCTCGCGAGTGTACATTCTCCGAGGGGTTCGGATCGGATCAGATCGGGGGCTTTGTGACGTGCAAAAAAAAAATCACAGTTCGTGCCATATCCTATTTCTAACGAGAGCCTCTTACGGTGCTAGTCAAAGCTTTTGGTACTTAGTACACGGACACAAAAAATTATAGATTATAGTAGTATAGTAGTATTGAGCATAAGTGTACTCTCCAACTGCTGAACAAAGGCCTTTATCAATGCCATCGCCACAATTTTGGCTTGTTTTCCCAACGCGAGTTGATGATCATAAATTATATGCGTCACAAAATCTGAGAAACAGTTTGAATCCAGGAGTTTCTATGTTCTATCTCCATTCCTGTAGTTAATTTTTAAACCGATATAGTTGGTTGGTTGGGTGATTATAGTGGTTCTCTGTGTCGAAGTTCGACTGTCTACGTAATAGGCAGCCATCGTCTTTGCTGCATTTTTCAGCGGCACTGTAATAGCGGTTTCAGGGGGGGAAAGGGGAGGGGAAATCAAAAGGTACGTGTGCTGAGTGGCGGCTGTCGGAAATAGATCTATTTAAATAGTTCCAACAATAGGTAGGTAAATAATCGTTTATTTATATTTATGTTTCACATGAATAAGGACTTTTATGAGAAAATACAAGGCTGTTGTTGAAAATTGTGCGTATACGAGTAATGTTACCATAGATTAAAGAAATACATTAAAAACCGTCCAAGTGCGAGTTGGACTCGCGCACGAAGGGTTCTGTACCATTATCTATAAATATATTTCAAGTTTCTGCCTGTTATAGTTATTAAGAGAAAATACTAAGGTCGACTGATTATATGAAAAGTAGACAAAATCAACGTTTCGTAGTCCACTGATTCCTCCTCCAAAACTGGACCGATTTAATTACTTTTTTCATTAAAAATTAAAGAGAAGCTTTAGCTGTGTTACTATGTTTTGCTTTTTTTTTATATAATCTCGTCAAATTTATTTGCTGGATGCCTGAACACAGCGAAAATCTGGCCAATTTTTAAGGTTTTTAAAGGTTCATATCTTTTTTAATAATTAATTTATGAACCTTCTTTTAATTTTTAATGAAAAAGTAATTAAAACGGTCCAGGTTTGGTGGAGGAATCAGGGGACTACGAAACGTAAACTTTGTCTACTTTTGATATAATCAGTCGACCTTAGTATTTCCTCTTAAGACCGAGAAAAAAATTGGGAAAAAATCACGTTTATTGTATGAGTAATAAATTAATTATTAGTTTTATTTTAATTTAATTATTTATTTTTAAAGTGAATAATATAACTCAATATTCTGTGAATATTTCAAGCGCCTACCTGTTGCCGTTATCAATATCGAGCAAAAACGAGAAAAAAAATCACGTTTGTTGTATGGGAGCCCCTTAAATATTTATTTTATTCTGTTTTTTTAGTTTTTGATGTCATAGCGGCAACAGAAATACATAATCTGTGAAAATTTCAACTGTCTTAACTATCACGGTTCATGAGATACAGCCTGGTGACAGACGGACAGACAGATACGACAGACGGACGGTCGGCGGAGTCTTAGTAATAGGGTCCCGTTTTACCCTTTGGGCACGAAACCTTAAAAAGTGGACCATCGACAAAGTAAACTTTTTAAACTTTCTGTTTGAGCTTGCGGCAACAATTTGTTATGCGTGATCTTTGTGTATCTTTGTATACTTACTTATTTTAAAGTTCTTTATTTACCCAAGCTTTATTTGTTACTTTATTTATATTTATAACTAGCTGTCCCGGCAGACCTTGTTCTGCCCTATTTCTCTAAAACAAAGTTACATTGATTTTTTTATTTATTAGCTGCCCCGATTTCAGATTTCTTTCTGTCAAAAGTTATTGGCCTGTCGCAGTCTAATAGAAATAAAATAACATTGAAAGACTTTAGCAATATCTAATGTGATGATATTTTTATTGTAATGCCTTATGGTACACGATATTTTTTGTTTGATTACTTGGCGCGTAAATAAATAAATCTGAAGATATTTCGCAACATTATGACCACCGATCCTACTTTTAATTGAAGATTATGGGGCGGCAATCCTGGCAAATCCAGCGAGTTCAAAAATTCTGGTGGATAGTTTACGACTTCATCTTGGTTAGTTGCGCAATCAATTGATTTGTTCATAGATCCAATAGCAACGCATTGGTAGGAACTGTAGTCAATTGAAGCATCGTAACTGAAAGCCGCTGGAACACTGAAAGTAGTTTGAAAACGACTCGTTGCGCGTGATTGTAATATCCTAATCCTTTTCGTTTCATTTCGCTCTTCATGTTGCTGTGACGTTCGATTATTTTGAAAATTAGCTTGATTTGTAGCGCTTCGAATTCTTCGACCCAAATTGCTGCGCCCGCGTCTTATAGGCGGTATGTGTCTAAATGTACGCACTCAACAAATAAACACTCGATTGGTTTTCGAAAGAAGCGAAAATTTAATAACAACCAAGAAAATGCTACGCACCGAAGAAGCAATAATGACACGTATGTCAGTTATATATTTTTTTGTTCAATTTGCTTAAAAGAAATATTCTAAGTCAATGCAGCTTCTTTCCATCCAAAATACTGCAACAACGCTTATGTTCTTATTATTAATTTTCCCTCATATTATTCATGATTACTGACCATCATTAGGTAAAATAACAAAATTTTTTACACAATAAGAATGATTATAAAACAAATTTGAGGGAACTCGTTACATTATTTTTATTAATGACGTGCAATCTCTAATCAACTTGAAGGCATACCAAAGATAATCCTTACGCGCCTTTGTTTTGTTTTGATTGACGTCAAATGTTTGACAGCTGGGGACAGAGTGGTTTGTATGTAAAAAGAAAATTGTTGTTTTTACTATTTCCTCGTATTTTTTACATTTTTTTTCTCCATAAGAACCTTCCTCGGACTTCATCAAACAACAAAAAAGAAATCAACCAAATCGATTCAGCCGTTCTCGGGTTTTGCGATTAGCAACACATTTAGCGATTTATTTTTATTTATATAGATTGCAAGTTTTATTAACTTATTCGAATGATTGATTGACTCGAAACATTTCTCCAGAACTGACTGTATTTTATAAATTAACTAGTTGCTAACTGCAACAAATGTAATTTGTTGTTAGCTCTATATACTTACCTCTATGAAAGCATGTAAAATCCATCGCAACAAAGATAACAAATTAACTAACGGTAGTGATTTTACACTTATATATTTTGCCTGAATGGAGGGCTAGACAAGGAATTCAAATTCAAATTCAAATTCAAATCATTTATTGCATATCACATTACAGCATAAGGTGGAATATCAACAAGGAATGACTTGTATTATGTTTATCGCACGTTAAATACTTTATCTGTCAAACTGACCATCTAAAACAAACTTGTAAAAAAAAAACAAGTCTCGCAACTCAGTTCAATCTATTTATTTAAATCATAAAAGATTTTGAATATTGATATGGTCACTATAAGATGTTGTTAGGTTAGCTAATTACGTAATAACTTAAGACAGAAGGTCTACTTGAGGGAAGTAGGGACTAAATAAATTAACCGACTTGGTATTACATGGATCTCACAACTTTTTACAGTAGAAGAACTGAGTTGCGAGATTTGGTTTTTTTTACAAGTTTGTTTATGATGGCATCTCATTTCTTTTTGTAGATAGTCCTACTTATCGTTATACAAAAACATAGCAATTAGTAAAAATTTATATTCAAAAAATGATAATAGCAAAATGTCACATTGACAAAATGTCACATTCGCATTGGTTTGCTGTCCGTACGGAGGCGATCGGCAATCATCTCGCGCGTGTGTGCGCCGCGCAAACGGTGCGCCCGTGTCCCAGACAGTGAGTGTATCCCGTTTTCGCTGCGGTCCGGCGCCGGCGTGCGCGGCGTTGTTTGTTTGCGTTTATTTTCGCGTGTGCGGCCGCCGTCGCCGCCGCATACAGCCGCATATAGCCGCAACTTGAGCCGCGCTCGAGCTTGAACCCCACGCTGATGCATCGTGTATGAACGCCGCACTCTTGCGCAGGGTGTGGCGACAGTAGGGAAACTTTTTGTTATGGTGCACATTGTTACCGAATACCGAATATAGTCGGATATTATGATTCAGATAACTTTTGGACGAAACAAACAAACACCATATCAATATACTGTAGACATATTATGCTATTTTAAGGATATACGTCGGTAACCTTACCTAATTTAATACCCGTAGGTAAGTCACAGACAGTGTGTGGTAAAATTTTTTTTTAAATTCCTCAACGGGTAACCGCTTCGTCTTTGTCTCACCTGATGTTATATATTTATTTTTTTTTATTTTTTTTTTAAATATTACGGGTAAGCACAGTACCTTGATCTCACCTGATGTTAAGTGATGATAAGGCCATTTGGTGGAAGCGCACTTCACCCGGGATCCTCAACTAGTGAGGCACTGGCTATCTCTTATCTCTAGTTGCCGGAACACAACAATGCTACAAACATTGATGTTATGGCAACATATTTAGATAAGATGGTGGTAGCTAGCCAGGCGGACAAACAAGTCCTACCACCAACCAAACCAAGTACACAAGGATGTACCCTCCGCCGGGAATAGAACCCGGGACCTCTGGGTGTAAACTGGTGGTCTTAACCACTAGACTAGAGAGGTGGTTCAATTGTGTAGTGTTAGGTTACAATAAGGTAAGGCCAAAGGTAGATAGATAGATCTGCCTGTCTTTTCTCTAACTATGGCAAACTACAATGCTACTAGATCTACTAACTGAAGGGGTCGTAAAATACCTTTAATCAATTGTTGTAAAGTAAAGCTAGCACAGTGCACCTTCATGCATGTAGCATGCAGGTTACGGGTACTGTCAGTGTGTCACTCACCTCCGTAGCGTTGACTCAACCAGCCACCCGATCCTCACTACGCGGGCCGCCTCACCCCCTACGGGTTACGCTTAAGCTGGTTTTGAATATCACACACTCTAGGGGTAGGGCAAAGTTTACCACGTGGGAGTCAGTGTTGTAATGTAGCGCATTGTTTTTGTGACTAATTGGTAATCTCTACTTGTAAAGGTTACATATTCGGCCGACTTTTTAGGCTGTGACTTTTTGAAATTGTTTTTATGAGAATATATACCAAATGTTACTAGTCTTTGTGTGTGTAATAATCAGTGGTCGGAGTAGGTATATTGATTTTAGATACTTGCGTCATGATATCATAACATGGACATGCATTTCTTCCGGAATGTACCGGAGTTTCCAAAAATTTGGTAAATAGAGTAATAAAATAAAAAACCATATGTAAGCAAACAAAATTGTTTATTGTTAATACAAATAATCATTATTACAGTTTTATTAAAAATAATTATTTTTAATCCTCATCGGTTACAAGTTCTACATTTTGATTTTCTGTCTCTATACAATTAAAATAAATAACTATAATTTTTTCAATATTTTCTAATTTTAAGCTATTTCTTTTAACATCTAAGATCCATTTGTAAGTGGAAAATGATCGTTCAACATCTGTAGATGTCAATGGAGCGAATTTGAAATAAAGTTTCTGATTATTTGCTACGCTTTTTTCAATACTCTCGCTGTATTCTCTAATTGTATCTAAATCTGGATTTCGTTCCATAACTGATTCTATTTTATTTTTTATATTCTCATTATTGCACTCGTTAAGCGTAGCCCTTACTTGATCAAATACTAAAAGTGAATCAGCTAGAGATAAATTTTGTTTTTGTAACTCTTTTAGGGCTAGTAGTATAATAGAGTAATTTTCTTCAATATATTTTAAATCATTTTCTAAATTTTGTTTTTCCAAAATGTTTTTTGCGTTTCGTATGGCTATAGCATCAGAACTGCTCAAGCAGGATAAAACTTCTTTTATTTTATCTAAATGTTGAGCGTAGTAAGATGCTGCCTGTAACCAAGTACCCCATCTGGTAATGACTGGTTGCGGAGGCAACGGTAAGTCAGGATATTTTTCTTTTAAAATGTTTACCCTACTAGGAGCCTTTAAAAATACTTTTTTAACATTTGATATAAGAATATCAACATCGTTGTATTCTGACCTTATCTGCTCACTTACACGATGAAGAGCGTGCGCCAAACATGTCACATGCTTCATTTCAGGTAAGTAATGTTTTAAATTTCGCCCTGCAGATAGCATGTACGCTACACTGTCAGTGCAAAGCATTAAAATATTGTCAACTTTCGCTTCAAAAGTGTTTTGCCATAAATTTTCTAGACATTGCAGTACAAATTGTGTTATTGTTTGTCCATTTACTGCTGTTAGCATTTTACAAGCAATCAAATAAGGCCGGCCTGCACTATTACTAGGATGCAATGGTTTTATTAGGAAATTGACTATGTATCGACCAAAAATGTCTGTTGTCTCATCCAGCGATATCCATAGTTTCTCATTTTTATTAGTTTCATAAATCGAATTGATTTTATTCCTATAAAACTTCTCCAAATAAACTTTTCATAACTGTGATTCGTCAACCACTTTACGATTGGTACAAACGCAACAACAAGTACTGCACATATATTTCTGAAAAAACTCTTTGAACGCTGGATTTTTCATTTGCGACCAAGGAATATTGCATAGAATCAGGAACTTAATGAGGTCGAAGTAAAATTCCTCTTGCGGTCTCTTAAATTTTCCTTGATGTACAGCGCCTTCAATGTGTTTGGTAATGTTGCCTCTATTCACAGCTTTCAAATGACTTTCACACTTTGTACAGTATATAGTGCCACTAGCGTTATCGTAAAGTAGCTCAGGATAGTGCAATAACCACTTTTGCACTGTTTCAGCCTTGACCTTTGCCATATTTATTTATATCTCACCTAAAACAATGATTTAAATTTACAATATATACATACACAACTGTAAAGTCGATAATGAAATTCTGTTTCATATAAAGTGTTTTTTTTAACTGAAGCGGTGATAGCCCTGCGGTGTGCGTACCGGACTCTCATGCGCTGTGATGATTGCTATAAAGTGATTTTTTTAACTGTTTCCAAGTTCTAAAACCTTCTTAAATAGTGAAAATAATTAAAACTTACCCGTACAAAAACAACTTCAAATGGGCCCAATCCAAGAGTAATAAATCGATGTCCGTAGTTATAAGCCAAATTCGTCGTTTTAAGTAGATTTCAGAAGACAGTAAACAAGCCAGGGTCAAGTCAAGATATTCACAACACATAAAATAAGCGCACTCCACGAACCGAAATAAGTGAGTGAGCCACTTGGTCTGGATGTCGGTGCGAGCGCATTGTTTTCGAACAAACAGTCAATGAGTCATCCTGGATACTTGATTCTAATTGGTCAGATGCGTTGAGCATAGAGATAAGAGGACAAAAGACCCTGTTTGCCGGATGTCGTGTGTTGAAATGAATATTATTATTATATCATTTTATACATGCTTAGGCTTTTACTCCAACACTTTTACTACAACAAGGTTTTTACACACCAGTCATTTTTTACTATTAAATTCTGGTCATCTACGCCACTAGCAGCATAGCGTTGAGAGTATTGATACATTTTTAACTAGTTTCATGTAATAATTTCGATGTTTCGGTATTTTTATCATAATAATCCGGAAACTCGGAGGAGTATCCATATTAACATATACGTTTGATGTCAGTGACCTTAATTCAATATACCTACTCCGACCACTGGTAATAATGAATTAGCATAAGAATAAACAATAACTTATTCTTATGGAATCAGTTACAAAAGTTGAAGCGATGAACGACGATAATTGTAAAACTTGTTTTCTTAAAAATATATAAAGCAATGCAATTTATGAAACGTGTTGAAGCTAAAAGTCGTTCGATCTATTGATTTGAATAATAAATGAATTGTTTTGTAATGCCTTATGTTATGTTATGAAATTATATTTTGTCTTGTTTATGTTTGAACACACGAATCATTTGCAGAACGAGCAGATAGTGAAAGATGGATTGACAAATCTTTATTTTGCCAATCGCTTGTGTTATGGTCTGATATAGTTTATTTGAGAAAGTTTGAGCCTAACTATAGAACTTTTGTAGATGGATAGATGAATACAAATTGATTAAAAATATCGGTTTTGTATAATTCGGTTACTAAATTAAAATATTACAAAATTTATTTTTAAGTTTGTTTTTTTTTAAGATTAATAATCAAGTTTAATACTGACCTTTGAAAGTGACTCCGAACGGCCACTACAATTGACTTTGATCGAAGATTACCATACTGTCTATTTCATACAGTGTGCCAATGTCTTCGGTGACGACAATAGAACGCGGGACGGTTGTTATCTATTCTTGTTGTGAATTCCAACTGCACCTGTATAAATTACTTGATGTAACAGTTGTAATAAAAAATTGCGCTAAGCTGTAATATTAAAACAGTTTTTAAATTATTTTTAGTAACGTAATGTATCCATAGATATATTTACTCTTATTATTTCTTCAACAAAGTCAGCCTATACTCGTATTAGTCCACTGTTGGACATAGGCCTCTGCAAGTACTCCCATCCAGTTCTTGCCAGCCGTTACTTCTTAATCTAGATTTATTCAGAGTTGATACTTTGTAGTTCCTATAAATAGATAATGTAATCTATTTGTTTGTAGTTGTAGCTTGTGATTGTTCCATAAGTGTAGATATGTACTTGAGATGACATTTATAAGAAATACCTACAACACGGCAAATTATTTTAAAAGGCGACGCCATGGGTCCTTTAGCTCAATTTTTCCTTAACCTTTCAGTTTTGTATTTCCCCATATTGCCCTATCAAGACCCACACATCGCGAGAGGTGATCAGATGTTGAATGTGAGAAGTTCAGTGATCGCATTATTTCACGCTTCGGCACGTTGACGAAATCGAAATTTTGCATGACAAGATTACAACTCGCCTCGTTTATCAAGGAGTTATATCTATGCCCACAAGAATGCACCCTATGGCCCCATTAAAAATATATTGAAATAGCATGTTCAGAAGACTTGAGACAAATGTTTTGAAATAGACAATATTGACCCTAACGTGTTAGATAAAGTTCGCGACCTTTGCCTATCGTATAATCATCGTAGCAAAAATAGTATCATGCCACCTATTTATTGAGTGATACAGTGGTTTTACTCGTAAAGAAGTAATAATGTTGAAGTTAGGAACCTCGAATTGGAAAACATTAGGAAGCATGATAGTAATTTACTACTATGATTGTAGCATTGTGGCAGAGGTCGTGAGCTATATCTAACGCGTTAGGGTCAATATATTTCTCTTCTAAAACATATTAGCTATTTTAATAATTTTTAATATGGTGCGTTCCGTTGTACGCAAATAGGCTTAACTTGGTCCTGCAATTTGGTGCTGGAGCTGGAATTTAATAACGTGCATCCTTAGCACATACTGCACACAGTGAATTCAAACTATCTTCTAATTAAATTTAGATGTTTTTATAGCGTTGATTATCCTAGTGATGAATTCTTTAAATAATATTTGTGGAGTGTCTTGTTTTATGGTTTGTTCTTTAGTGGACGTGTTGGCGCACTGCACTTTCTTCGCACTTACCTTATCTTCGACTTCATGTTGTTTTACGTGGTTTTCTACACATGTCTTTGTGTGCTCGATGTTAGAGAGCCCAAAGTATCTGTTTGTTGTTTTCACGTCTGCAACTCGAAGCAGAATGTTTCTCTTGAGAGGTCAGAAAGAGGAAGTTTTTTATAATTTTCTTCGGCGGCGGTTTGAAGTATGTCTATGGTAAAACCTTCTTTAAGATATTCCACATCTTGTAAGCGAAACCTTGTATAAATAAACAAAAAACATGGTATGAAAATACAGTAAACTATCGTATGAATATGGTTTGAACTGGTATCGTATCCTGTTTATGATGAACGTATAAAACGGCAAATTAGGACGACATAGCTTTTCTTCCGATGGGGTGAATCCTTGATGGGGTGATTTTCCAGTGAGAGAAAGCAACAGCTTAAAACCTTTGTCACATCACGTTAGGGATTGAATATCCCAGATTCTGTACTAATTTGTACTTTCCTTATTAGTAAGGGCAGCCTTAACAGCTTCTTCTTTCCCGATTAAGCTACTGCTATTGATACTAAACAGATAACGGCATGTCACGCTATCAAGAGCTGCGCGTACAGAGATCCTGAAACGGGCTCTATGAAAGCAGCCTATAAAGATTCCAAGTCCTTCAAGAGGGTTTACATTGAAGCGGATGCTCTTCGTGTCGCACGTGTCGACCATGAACTACTTACACGTCCTACGGTCTCCCGTAGCTACTGGCGTCTGGCCAAAGCCGTACAAAACAATTTCTGCCAGTCCCCGTTACCACCGCTTAAATGTTTGGACGGATCACTAGCTCATAATAACCACAAGCGAAAGCCGATCTCCTGCCAAGGTTACCAGTTACTGGTTATAATACAGTCATCAACGCAACTCCGATGGTACAATGCCTAATATTAACAGCAGACAACGTTATGTATGTGCAGTATTACAATTACTCGATGTAAACAAAGATAGTGCTCCTGATTGCAAATTGGTGGTAGTGTTGAAAAAAGCTTTAGTCTTATTTCTTCCGGCCGTGAGCTGGAAGTTTTGCTGGAAGAAAAAGAGAAAGGCTACTGTGCAACATGTGCCAAGAAAAGAAAATGAATGAACAATATCTATCACCTGTGTGCTCTAGAAGTCTAGATCATGAAGCGGATAGTAATCAGCTGATCCGATACCTAAAAGTTCAGTCTTTAAAGTAAATGCCTGACAATATTAAATAAAAAATAAATATGGATTTCGACCGCAAGAGGCACGGTGCTCAGTTTACACATCGCTAAGCCATTTAACAGGGTTTTTAACATTCATTGAAACTAGATTAGTAATTTTAAAATACGGTTAAACAAATAATCTATTTAATTTGATTTTAATACAGAATTCTTTGTATATATTAGGTTGAATTACGTAAAGCTAAAAGGTTTTACAAATACGAAAACAACAACAAAAATTTGAAAAAAGAAAATAAAAGGTTCAACTGAATTTAACGCAATGTTTTATTTGCCACACAAACTCAAGGGAATTTTTGAGGCAGCCATTGTCTGTATTGAAGAATACACGAACACGAAGAGGAAACAAACAAGAAAAGTCATAATAGGTTATTATAACGACATAACTGGTTTGTTAATTTTTCAGAGAAACGCAAACAAAAGACGAAAAATAAATCTTAACCTTTCCTTAAATGTCGCAAGGTTCGGGAAGCCCTACCGCGCTTTTGGACAAAGAAAACAACATTTTACGCAACTCGTTTGTTTACTTATCTACAACAACATCGCAGAATTTAATTTTAGGTTCTTTCTTAACTGAGTGTTAGCTATAGCGAACAGATGTTGGCTTGATAATTATATTTAAAAAAAAAAAGTTCATTTCAAATAAATCTTACTATGGACTTCTTGGCGGGAAAGTGAAGTCAAGTCTGCGGTTTTGTTTTATTTTCTATAATTTGTGTTATGTCAAATATTAATGTGAAATTATGTTGAATTATTAACCGTTAAGTGATCGTGAGTGTGCATAAGTTTTGGCAAAAGAAACAAAAAAGTGCAACGTCACTTTTCAAATTCTCTCAAGAAGTCCGCGTGAGGTTTTAGTAAGGCCCCACATCTTTACTGGGACACTCGAGGGGATGGGGGGGTATATCACTTCTCATTTCTCATTTCTATTATCATTCATCATCATCATCAAAAAACAGGAAGGAATTATTGTTTATTTATGTATTACTTGTAAGAAAAATTACTTTGACTGACACTGGCTAAATGTGCAGTTCGCACGAAGCCATCAACAAAAAAAAATGAAATGAAATTTTACTATTAGGTGTTTTTGAAAACTGTAACCCATTAACAATTAAAAGGACTTCTTGGCGGTAAAGTGAAAAGTCATGCCTGCGGTTTTTTTTTGTTTTCTAAAATTTGTGTTATGTAGAATATTAATGATGGATTATTAACCATTAAATGTTCATGGACGTGCATGAGTGCTAGCAAATGAAACGAAACGAACTCAAGAAGTCCACGTGAGATGTCAGTAAAGCCCCAACTTAAACTAACTGACACTCAAGGGATTTGGGGCGATTTAGGGGAATATCATTTTTACTAATAATTTCTATAGTCATTCATGAACATTTACTTACCAACAATGAAAATTTAATTGTGTCTAATATAACTTTGACATTGGTTACATATCTAACCGCACGAAGCTATTAGAATATAAAAATAATACAATAGAATACTTTATTGTACGAAGAAAAAACAAAAATACAGATACGTTAAAATAAAGTAATAAGGAGTCGTAGAAAACTACTTCTACTAAAAGCGATATCTTCCAGGCAACCTAGGGATGGAGAGCATAGATATTAAATAAGATGGAAGCGTTGAATAAAAGTGTACAGTAATATATAACATAAACTTACATATATATTCACATATATTAATTAAAAACCCATAAATAACAGAAAAAAAAACGAGCCTTACATAGTAGTCGCATATGATGTGTACATTTGACATACTTACTTGGATTTTTTATCAATGATCTGCACTTTATTGAGACATATCATCAGTAAATTTATATTTATTAATCTATATTACAATATAAAATAGAATATAAAAATGAACAATGACGTACTTATATTTTTTTACAAATCCTAAAGAGAATGCAGTAATACTCATTAGAAGACATTTGACATATCAAAATGATGACACAAAATGTTACTTAAAATAATAATATGTCTTGTTTTTATTATCGATGTTAAATGCGCGCTTCCGACTCCGTATATATTTTTTCAAATCATAAAGAGAATGCAGTAAGTACTCATTAGAAGACATGTCACACTGACATCCTATCTGCCGCGCAATTTATGAACTCAGTAAAGAACATGTGAACAGTTTCTAGAAAATAGATCGTAATGTCAGCACCTCAAATATTATGTTGTTACGTTATCGTGCTGTTACGGATCACACTGTTACGACTTACTTCCGTCCCTTTTCTACGAAATCACTTTCACAAATTGTATATATAGAAGGCGAGCGGAAAGATGTTACATATAAAAAAAAAAACAATTTAAAAAGTTGGTATTATAGTGTGCAAGTAGTAAACGTGTCAATGCAATGCAGACTGCGCCAGCGCCGCAAAGTTTGCGACTGAGGGGCGCGGGCATTTATAAAAATATAAATAAAGCAGACTGCGTGCCCCGCTGATCCGCTTTTCCTTCTGAGAAATATGAGTGGAAAAACATGATTCGAGCAAAAACACTGTTTTTTTGTTTTCTTTAATTAGAAAATGTTTTACTGACTGAATTTACGATGGTTTTGTACCTAATTTAAGATTTTTCTCCTGGAAATGGTATGAATTTCTAGCGACTTTAAAGAGGTTTTATTATTATCTAACTAAAAACTCATTTATTCGACATGTTCTGTAGTTTTTGCTAACTATGCCAAGAAATGTAAGCAGTTTTCTTTTGTACTTGGCTAAGCATGTAAATCTAGGATGGCAGCTATGTTTTGGACTTAAGCTTTTTTGCCGCAGAAAGCTTAAAAGGACCTTAATATTATAAGTAATATATAGGTTTGAAAAGTATGGCATCATCATAAGCTTCTATAAATTCGAAGGTCGAGCTTAAGAAATTTTATTTTGGTCACCCATCCATAACCCAGGTTTGCGAAAATTGCTTAACATTTACGATCGTAGCCTGTAACGCTTCTGCGCCATTGAGCTCGTACCTGTCAAAAAGTGATAGTCATTAAAATACCTACTCTGTGCGTGAATATTTAAGACTCAAAAAGGCAACAGCGCGGTCGCCCTTGTCGGTCGTCACGATATATACTTACAATGCAGATTGTATTACCCCTTTTGCTATTTTGTAATATTAATACACTGTGATAATAAACAGTGCTTTCTTGTGCATCGTCTTGAAATAGCACTGTTTATTGTTTACTTAATAATTTAAATTATCATTCAACGTTGATTGTAATTTTCATCAGAATTATTTACTCTAAATGTTGGTGGGACCTTGTGTTTGCAGTTCTATTTTCATTTAGTAAACAAGCCAAAGATACTCTCAATAACTTCATAATTATTACTATGTAAACATAGTGTATTCAAGCAGTTATACGTGTATTTTGTTTGATACTGCATCAATATTTTTGTTTTCTTAAATTACGCGAACACTACAAAATGTCCGTGATTATTACAGTCCCTGTGACCACGGACCCTGCATAGAGTTCGAAACGTCAGGATAAACAATAAATAAAATTAATGCATTAAGCGCGAGTAGATCCGTAAAAGTAGTTTCATATAATTTTTTTTTACTATTTCAGCCTTTGCCGAGTTTCTTGCGGCTTCTTCTCGGTACAAGGTCTCCACCGTAAGGTTTACGAAGTCATGGCTTTGAATTGACGTTCAAAAATACTTGTAAAAGTTCATTTTAAATAAAAAAAAATAATTTTGCATTTTCTATCTGTGAGGACCTGTAACACACTTTCCGCAGCTCATCCATCACGTTTTATCTTCTCCATACAATATGGAGTCCTTTGAACGAGGTGTAAATAAGCAACTTGCAGGTCAGCAAGGTGAGGAGGACGGCTATAGAGGCACTTTCTGCTTAACGTCAGGTAGAGCGGAGTAATTTGTCAATGTTTCTATAATAAAAATGATATTATCTTATCTTATCTCAGTGGGGCCCGCTGAGGTTTCCCTCTCGCAGCAACACTTCGACCCATCGGGATCTTTTGTGCAACCCCATCCTTTCACTCTTCTTCATATGTAAGATAGATGCCATAAGTTTGGCAACGTCTTTAAGAGCGAAGAGCCTGAAGTCCTCGGGTTTCGGATAGGCCGACCCCATGAGTCCCCTGCTTTTCCTAGCCAAAGAGTCGCAGTTACACAGTAGGTGCTGCATTGACTCCGTTTCCTCTCCACATGCCCTAAACAAGCTATTTGTTGATAGATGCATCCTGTGAAGCATTTGTTTTGTGGCATAGTGCCCTGTCAAGGTACCGATAGTTAATCGGGCCTGCCTTCTACTGCCTCCGCATATGAACTTACTCCGTCCTAAGGCGTTTTCGCCTAGGATGGATTTGGAGTGTTTCATTCTGCTCTTTCCATTTGATGCTGTGCCTGTTTACGATGTAATCTTTTAAGGCCTTGTTAATGGTACTTGGTGCAAGTGCCACGAACGACTCAGGACCAATAAGCTGGGACTCCGAGCCCTCCCTGGTAAGTGCATCCGCCATCTCGTTGCCATGGATTCCCATATAGCCTGGTACCCAGATCAATCTCACCTTGTTAAGTCCACCTAGCTTGTTTAGAGCTTTAGTGGTTTCTCGAACAAGGCCAGAGTCCATCCGGGGCGATATGAGTGACTTGAGCGCAGCTTGGCTGTCACTCAGAATGAATATATTACGCTTTTTCATGACTAATTCTATATTCTGCTTTGCGCATAGGAGATTGCTAAAATTCCTGCTTGGTAAACAGTGGCAAATTTTCCCATGCTTTGACTATGCTTGAAGTCATTATTATAGACGCCTGCCCCTACTAAATAAGCAACTTGCGGGTCGGCAAGGTGATGACGGCTAGTGAGGCATTTTCTGCTTAACATCAGTAGAGCGGAGTAATTTATCAAAGTTTCTCTATAATAAAAATGATATTAAATATTTCATCGAGTATAATAGCTTTCTCCAAAAGTTAAACACTATTTGAGACTAGTTTGTTTTTGTTACTAGTTACATATATGGTAATACTTTCTAAGGTAGGTAAGTAATAGTCACGTGGGATGTGTAAGTGTAACTAATATTTCTGACACTTCAGAAGATTTATAGTTAGGTATGTTTGCATTATGCATGAGTCACTGACTATTAAAATAGTACACATTTTGCTGAACGTGACTTATAGTGTTTCACGAACATTGTTTTTTCACTTAATTTCATACGAAAAGATCCGTATCCTGTCGTGGTATTTTTTCTTATTCTAAAACGGAGAACGCTTGGACTTTATCTCGCCAGATGGTAGGGTAAACAAACGTAGCATCAGTTAACCTCACTCTGCCGGCCCACAAGGTGCTTCTTGATGCCTCTTTTGAAGGACCCCATATCATAGGAAGGAGGAAAACCGTGTGCTGATTTTATTCCCACTTTTGGAGGTGCGGCAAAGAAACGAATCACCAAATTTGTTTTGCGAAGAAATCTGTCTTAGATGAGATGGTTTTAGTTAACCTGGCGGACTAATAAAAACAAACTATCTCCTGGGAATCTAACCCGAGCCCTCTGGTTCTGAGGCCGGTGCCGGTGGTCTAACTAACTACTACGACAAAAGAGGCGGTTAAATATTTGTAAAAATGTCTTTGTTTGTTGCCTGAAATAGATCTGCCATTACTTAATAATAAGTAACCTTTAACTTTTTTATGTAAAAATGTTGTAAGTCCTGAGATAAATGTTTCACCTTTGGGTAGACCTACGTCAATCCACGCCCGCACGTACTTAGGTTCGTTTGTATTTTTTTCGTTGTTGTTGTTACGTAATCCGATAAGTGGTTTCATTACGTCCCGTTGACGTAGCTGGCAACTGTAAGGATTCGTTCTGACTGATATACAATATAGTGTGACACTTACCGCAGTGCGATATGTACGGAGCGTATTGCTCCGGTGTTTATGATTGACTGGTTCACGCCCGCGACTTGTTCGCTCCTAAAACACTGACGGAGATTATTATAAGAATAATAATTACACAGTAAAAGTGAATTCCCTGTAGCCTGTGAAAGTAAAACTGTGATACAGGCCATAATGTGTTCCCTAAGGCCTACAACACACTATCCGGTCAGCCGCAATCCGGCATGCATTTGTGCCTTGTAGATTGGTAGACGGCTGACTGCGAGTGGTGCGCTTGAACAATACGTTTTCATTATGAAAAGACTTGCAGCCTTTCGCAACGGCGCGCCGAGTTGCGGTGGGCCGGATAGTGCGTTATAGGTCTAACTTTGGTAACAATCATAGTTAAGTTGGTTTCAAGATTGATTCGGTCGCTACACTTTACTTACTTACTTACGGAACCATAAAGTTTTCCCTGCCGATGCCGGTTAAATTCGGTTACCCTGTAAATGCCAGAGGCAGACAACAGCAAATTCTTTCCTAGAAAGAAGCGTTTATACAAAATAAAGGTATTTACTTACATAAATTAGGAGACATAATGGAATTTAATGTATTTTCTTGACTTATCAATTATCAAGTACGTGGCCCCTTTTTATATCCTTAAACCTCTATAGCCCGGGTTCAAATTACCATAGTCAGTCACGTATACTACCGTGCACCGTACCGCAGATGAAGTGTATAATGTTCTATGAACACTATTTTTTTCGATAACAACCTACTAAAACACCTGTGTTGGCACATTCTGCAATTGCGGTAATTAAAGGATAATTCGTTCAATTTACTCACAATTATAGTAAAACAACATTGTTTTTTATATGTTGCAATATCGATGTCGTTTCCACATAAACATTTGTTATCTGCCCACTTACATAATTATGCATCGACATAATTAAAATGCGGTCATACGGCATGCTATATGTGCATTTGTGCGCGCGCGCATATATTAAGATGCACCAATAAAACGTAGCGTTTGCGGCGGGCGCCAGGTCAAAGTCCGCGGAATTGTCAACTCGTTCATATCGAAACAATGGGCTGAGTGTATCAGTATCATTGACTTGATGATCGACATACGTAACGTGTACCGTATACGAGTACATGCTCGCTGTTGCAGCTAACTCAAAACGTTTATTGGCAAAATAGCGATCGTCCTCGACTTCGTTTGCGCAAACACCCATTTCGCATTCCGAAATTGCGGAAATTCCTGTCTTAGCTCGGGCCTTCGTCCAGAATAGGACCTTGCCTTCAACATTTAAGTGTTTTTGGTTCCTCGGTTTGGGCTTTTTAAGATGTTTATACTTATTCAGTCAGGACTTCTCTTCTTATTTACATGGATTAAGTAAGAGCGTAGTGACTTTTTTAAAATTTGTGGTTAAAGCTGGTGGCACCCGGTGGGTAGGTATATGTCCTACCAAGGTACGAACTCACAAAGAATCCGTCTGGATGGCTACCGTGGTTGAGAACACCTGCATGATTAAAGATCTGAATTCGCAGCTGTTACTTGTTCTATTCTTATTACATTTAAAACCCTAGATTTATTCAGTAACTCTAATTATAATTTACTGACCTTTTGTTTGATTTATTGCATTTAATCTCAATGCTTAGAACTAAACCTTGGCATTTTCTGGAAAAGGCAGTATTTTAACGACTTCTTTTAAAATTAGCATTCTTATGTTAATTTAAAGCCAAAGAAGCCTTTTAAATAAAGTCACTTTGAATTACCTTTAATTAAATAAAAGAACAAAAAATAATTTTAGAAGTCATACAAAGGTCGACCTTGCTGCTAAAAATTAGTGCGAGAGTACTGAGTGTGGTTATTACGGTATCCCATAAAAACTTCAAAAAACCGATCGTTGTGTTCGGGGGTATATGTACTCTGTGGTTGTGGTGATCTTTAAGGAAGGCCATCGTCCAGCAGTGGACGTGTTTTGATTGAAATGAAGATGATGATAGAAACTTCAATATTTTTCAAACCAATAAATAAGCCAGTTCTAATAAAAATTTACTAAGCTTAAGCAAAAATTCACAGATTTCGCAGTCCCCGCAAGAATCGGAGCATTGAAAATGAATACAACAAGTTACGATAAAAAACATTTTATTTTAAATAACACAATTCCAACTTGAATGCACTTCTCACCTGCATCCGCAATTTTTAACACCATTACCATGACGATCGGTCAATAATCAAAGAATCTACATCACTTTTTATATACGGAAATACCTGTTTTTCTACGATACCAAATCTAAAGGGACCACCTACAGGTCACAATTATTAACTGATTTTCAAAAATTTTTTTTTCGCCATTGTCTAGCTAAACTAATACCCTAGGACCCTTTTTTTAATTTTTGCTTAAGTCGGTTTCTTTTTTGAAATATTTACAATTTAGTATACAAACACCCCCCAAAAAACCCGATTTTTTCACATTTTTCAAAATTCCAAAAAAAGTTTCCAGCCGATTTTTAAAATTCAAACGCTCACACGTGTCTAGATAAATTCCTCAAATTTTGGTACTATTTACATCTCGATTCTCCCAAAATCCTCGGAGCTATGGCCAAAAATACGTCTCAGGCGATTTGCACCTGATAGCCATTTTTAATGGTAATATACAGAGATCAGGTTGGTTAAACATCATTAGAACATGAACATTTATGTGATTTTAAATGACAGGAAACGACGAAAAGACCGACGGTTTCCACCTTCAGTGTTTTCGCCCGGAGTCCTCATTTACTAGGGCACTGGCTGGCTTATCGCGAATTGTCGGAATACAATAATGATACTAACACTGATGTTATGGTGACAGACTCAGACAAGATGATGGTTACTAGCTACCTAGCTAGGTGGACTTATTAAAACAAACCCTACAACCATCCAAACCGAGTACATATACCCCCCGCTGGGAATCGAACCCGAGACCTCTGGGTCTGAGACTAGACTTCTAACCACTAGACAAAAAAGCGTATCGGGGTAAGCGTAAGGTAAAGTGCATTTACTTAGCAAAATACTTGCCGTGACGGTGACCCCACACGTGTCACCTGTCTGCGTTGCTGCTGAGGGCTGTCAAAAGCTATCGCATGATGCTTTCCGCAAATTTCAATGAATACTGTCGGTCTTGAAAGAAAGTTACATATCTACCTTTGAAATTAGATTTGATAAACACCTCCGGAAAAACAGTTATAATAATTATATAAACCAATTTTTCCCACTGCAGGTCAAAGGCCTCTCTTCGTTCTTACCACTTCCTATTCTGTCGGAAATACCTACAGTTAATATGTTAAGTTTATCGTAATTAGATATTACATCTCCTCTTTGTTGCCCTATTTTTTACCTTAAGTTTTTTTTTGACGGAAGTTAGCCGCCCGCCTATAGCCTTAACAGGGTGGTAACAGGAAGCGCGGCATCTTGGTGGATCTTCAAGTCTGATCAACCTCGAAGGTTCTATGGGCTATTATAATAACACAGTAGTGTTTTCTCTAAAACATACTTTTTCTGGGGGGTCGAGCCGGGTAACCATAGCGTTAATCCAAGTGCATTTCTAAAGACATCTAAAGTCCTCCACTTTGGTAAACCGTATGGTTTTCCCATACCTTGCTAGGTTTACCGGGGCGGTCGAGCCGGGTTACAAAAGCGAAGCCCCGAGAAGCCCTAAAGACCGATAAATACCTCTTAAAGACCTCAGCTTTGGTTAACCATGTCGCGGTGAGCCTCACATCACGATCAACAGGTGATACCGCGGTCGCAAAGTAAGAGATTACTCACCGAGTGTAGCAACCCTATAATACTACGACGCTACAACCTTGTAAATGACATAAGCGATTTCTTTATTTTATTATGTGCTGTAAGTGTATATTTTTAGACGTGTGGATGTTAGCACCGTTGTTATTCACGTGCCACTATAAATTCGCTGTTCGTGTAATTGATCTTAAAGAATGAGGTCACTGACAAATGAGGTGAATAGATAATACTCAATTGCATTTCTATAAATGTGTTAGTAAATAGTGCTTATAATTATAATAACTCAACGCGGTCACTTATTTCATGAAAGATGCACGTGATAATTTCTTTACAAATTATATAGTTATGGCTAACAAAAATGCAATTCAAATAATTTGTAATGTCAGCTCTTGACCAGTCCAAGCTCCTGAGCGGAATGAACACTACATCATTTAATTTGCAATTTTGTATGATCGAGAACAGATTATATTTTAATTTGGTTTTGTAGGCCCGATGCTAAAAGACGCCGTATTTTATCTAAAGAAAATATTGTATTAACTAAGTAGTCTCTCTTGTATGCCGCAGCATGTTGTTTAAAGCAACATTATATTTATAATATATACTAGCTGACCCGGCGGACTTCGTACAGCATTTTTTTTAAATATAGCCTATGTAACTCATCGCTAATGTAGCATTCTAATGGTGAAAGATTTTTTTAAATCGGTTCAGTATTTTTGAGTTTATTCATTGCAAACATACATACATATAAAAATACACTCTTTATAATATTAGTACAGATTTAACATTAGGTATTTTAATTTAAGAGTCCTGCCTGCATGTGTCAAAGATATACACCTGTGAAGACTTGCAAACCTAAACTGAATAAATGATTTTGAATTTTGAATAGAAATTTTGAATTTTTGAATTTTACCTATTTTTAGGTATACCCACTAAAAAACCTTGTACCATCCCTTCTTTGCCACGATGGGATGGATGACGAATGACTAAGTTCTCCTCCGATTGCGTTCCCTGTACACGTTTTGGCTATACCTCGTCGTATTTATTTCAAACCTAAAAAGCCAACAGCCCCTACATTCAACAACATACAGTTCACTGCGCTACAATAAGTTTGAAGCTTGTTCCTCTCTTCCTGTCTGTCGCATTGTAAAATCTCAAATGGATAAACTGATTTCGTGCGGTTAGTTTTTATTCGAAAGCTCATCTTGCGTAAGGGTTAGGTTTATCTTCCTTCAATAAGTATATCGTCATAATGAATTAAAAAAAAGTCCTTTATACTTTTCAATTTCATCACTTAGGATGCCTCAATAAATATGACGCTGTCTGTGCTTCATCTAGTGTTTGTTTACGCTCTGCTCTGTTTACATGAAAGATTGTTATTGTTTTTATTAGATAAGTACAAAGTAAACGCATGTTATTATCACCATTATCAACAACCAATCTATAATTATACAAATACAGTACTAAAACGTGCCATCCAGTGTTGACATTGACAATGATCCCTTACGTTACACGTGCTGCGGTACACTTCTCGTGTTTGTTTTCACAAGAGTTCACGCTTTTAATGGAAAATTTCATTGGATTTTCGTGCTCACTAATATTGTTTCTTGTAGCCGATAACGAGTTAATGCCTGCGGGCGTAGTGACCACGTGTAAGCCTCGCCGCACGCGCCGCTCTCCGTACAGCCTCGGTACAGCAGTCGTGTACGCGCGCCGATTGTTGTTATGCAATCAGTCATCAGAGATTAGGTCGCCTTCCTCACCAGAACTGTGAATAATCGATAAATGCACCGCGTAAGCATCGTACGTACTCGCTTATCGGCGAACACGTGCTACGGTTTACTATACCCGCGATAACTGCCTGCGTTTCCGCCGCCGAAAGCGCGCCAATCTTCATTCCGGGCCGCTTAGCTCTCATACACAATCTACTGACTCATCTCATTCAAATTGTACTCTATTATGATATTAAGAGGGACAAAATTAAAATTGATTTACGATTGTACTATAAATGTGGGATCTTTATTGGAAATCAAAGCGGTACATCAATTGTGTCCGGACAGCCCGTATGATAGCCAGCTGCACCCCTTGATATATTGGAGAGAGAGACGTTGGAAAATAAATCAATTTTCATAGGAGTACGTGTCGCTCTCGGCGCGCGGCGTTCGTTGACGTGCTGAGCGGGAGAAAGTAACCGTCTGCGTCTACGTTTCGTCCGCATTCGACAAAGCAACATGTAAATGTTTTAATACGAGCCACTTAATACGGATTTGTATAGCGCGGGTTCGCCCATCCAAGGTGAGCAGACGGCGAGGCGGCGGCGAGACGCGCGACGACCTCTATTCCAGACTTACTGGTTTCTAAATTAAATCATGTCTTTTATAGTCGCTATAGAAATCCAACACCGTCTGGCCAGTACAATGCGCGGCGGCACCGAGTAATATATTTAAAGCGATATAATAGTGCCTGCGCAGACGCAGAATGAAACGTTCACATCGTAAATACATGTTTACATTTGCGTATGTTGTGTGTTGACATTATTAAGCATATTGAACACTTTACCCGATAAATGTCATGCATAAATCACATGCAAGTTATTAATGTGGCTTATGTTGGCTTTGGGCGTTGCTGAGTTTTGTCACGGTAGTATTATCTGTTTGGTTCTTACACAAGTGCGGTTGAATTGTGAATTACCCTCTCGGTGAATCCCTTGCAATTTGAAACAGATTTACCGACACTATTTTTGACTGATGACAAAGAATATACTTAGTTTTACTTTTAGGACTATTAAATTTTTTGCTTGCCTTTTTTTTAATTAGCCCTTAATATCTCATCGCTGGGCAACGGTCTCCCTCATTTCTTTCCATCTTTTGCGATCTCCAACTTTTAACTATAATGACATGACAAATAAGAAACCTTCATCAAATGACATCTTGTTTTTTGCCTTTTTTTGCCATGGCAGTCATGTTTTTTAATTTTTAATTTTTTTTGTATGTATGTTTGCAACGAATAAACTCAAAAACTTATGGACCGATGTAAAAAATTCTTTCACCATTAGAATGCTACATTAGCGCTGAGTAACATAGGCTATATTTAAAAAAAAAAAAGAAATGCGGTACAAAGTCCGCCGGGTGAGCTAGTACTCTATATACTAAATATTGAAATTCAGATAGAATTACAATATTTACATTCATGCATTACCCCTATATAGACAGAACAGAGATATTCCCTTTTAAGACGAATTAAGGGGATCAAGCCAGTAAGAAAGTAGAATTATCATCCCCGGCATAGAATGTGGTGTTTTATAGCACATTACGCGCCCTCTGAATGTGATTCTAACCATTATGGCCCCTTCTGAGGATATTCACAAGGTTGAAGGGCTATTACACTTATTGTACGTTCAAGTTCCAACGCGTATGAAATACTGGCCTTTTATATTCACATAAAACAAGTTATATTTTATTATTAAAATAATTATAAATTGCTACTATCCTGAGGAGCTCTATGGCGCAATGAAGAGCTCGATGGCGCAATGGTTAACGCGCCCAGTCTGCGAGTGCTGAGGTTAAGCAACTTTCGCATAGGCCGGTCATCGGATGGGTGAACAAAAGTGTATCATCTCGAGCTCCTCCGTGCTTCGGAAGGCACGTAAAGCCGTTGGTCCCGGCTGCATTAGCAGTCGTTAACAACCATCAATCCGCACTGGGCCCGCTTGGTGGTTCATGGCCCGTTCTCCTTATCCATCCATAGGGAAGGCTAGGCTTATTTAATGGCCCCAGCAGTGGGGACATTAAATAAGCTGATTTTGATGATGATGATGACTATCTTCATCTTGTATAAGTATTAATGTCGCCAGAAATCGCTTACAAGGGAGAATTACTTACATAGATTCATATTCTAGATCCTTTTGCGGAGGTAATATTTTTATTGAATTTTATTAGTTGCTATAAATTAAAGTAAGTTTTTTTAAATAATTAGGTATATAAAACTACGCTTATACATTACTTTATTAATATTTAAAATGGTACTTGAAGAATCGGGTGAGACTAGAACGAACGACCTTCTATATGAACTATCGAGAATTTTGCCTGTGTTTGTATAGTGCTCACTTACCCAGCGTCATTTTGACAATGTTTAGGAATAATACCTTGCGCCTCGATAATAATAACCAACATTGATATTTGACAAGCGGTTAAGATGAAACCGGTTGTTTTAGGTATTTCCATTCATAGTGCTAATTTAATATCGAAACTAAAAATAGCAGTCGCTAGCTTGAAAAAACCTACAAGAAAACCAATGTCTCGATAGGTCAGTTGGACGACCTGCCGGTATTACAAAGGTCATGAGTTCTAGTCCCAACACAGACCGGCAAAAAAAGCTCAAGAAAAAAATTTTTTTTTTAAAGGTTCTAATCTAACCTTAATAACTAGGTATAAGCAGTCGAGTACTGTGTCAAGTAATATTGGCGACATCCTCTTACGAATTACATATTATAAAGCGTTGGTAGGTAACGGTTAAATGCGAAGAATCGTGGTTCAATCCCAAATAGCCCCGTTAGATTGATAACAAAAAAAAATTGATAACAAAATTATCCTAACCTAAAAAAAATCAAATTCAAACATTTACCAATTTCAAAAAAAATATTCCTGTATTAGCTTTCTAGGTGGGTTAACAGGACTATTATTATTGTGTTAATAGCGCATTAAACATTATTTAATAAATAATTTAATAATATTAAAAATTATATTTATATATTTTGGTTACAGGTACCTACATGACACACAACATCACAAAGCATCACCGCTTGCCGGTGATCAATGAAGTAAGTGCCGACCAGGTAAATATTTTTAATTATTTTACAACCACAGGGTGTGGCTAGGGTTGCCACCTTTTTTTTGTGTGCAAATAAAGTACATTGATTATTACAAGGTAGGAAAAATAGTAAATTGTGTCAAAATAAAGTACGATTATTTATTTCGCTTAAACAATACTTCTCATTGCTTTTAGCAATTATTAACAATTAATTATCACTGCTAAAGAGCTGTACAGGAACTTTTTGTGTGTTAATGTAAAAACAATCCCAGAGAAATAAGGTATGTGAAATAAAGTATTTTCGCGTACGTTATTGTTCTCATAAAGTATAGAGTACAATTACCCGAAATAACGTACTATCTTTATATATAAAAATCTTCTGTGCGTGTGTATGTTATTGAACTTCTTCTAAACGGCTGGACCGATTTGGATGAAATTCTATGTGTGTGTTCAAGTAGATTCGATAATGATTTAGATTTACAATTGGACCCGGTTGGTGGCGCTGCTATAGGGGTCCATCATGGGATACGGGTGTTCTTAAGCGGACGAATGATTTGTTTGTTTTGTTGTCATGGAAACGTTAACTGTCAAAGCGGTACGAAGTCGCCGGTCAGCTAGTATTTTATAATAAAGTACGGGTGGCAACCCTATACAGACCACCTGTCTGCTTCCTCGATGTCATCCCGTAAAATTACAATGAAAATCTGTTGTGCTTTGGCGACGTAAACAGTGTCGAACATTGGGCTTAAAGTGTCGAACACTGGTGCTACTATCCTACAATCAAACAAACATCCTGACCGATTTCGGCCACAGCGACTGTATACTCAGGGCAGTGGCATGTGACTCTTTATTTTACAACTACAGGGTGCCTAGTGTAGGTATTGTTTTGTTTACTATTCGTATTCGTTCGATTACGTTTACGAAAACGAAAATTAGTATGGCATTCAGGCAGCGCCTCCTGGCGACATACGAGAAGAGTTAAAATGTTGCCATACGAATTCTCGTTTTCGTTAACGTGATCGAATGGCGAATGAAACTCGCACTTGGCACCCTGAGCAGTTTATGCAAACTTATTTTATATGGAAGTTACTTGTAGATCTATGTCATTGTATTGTCTTGTCATTAACTTAAGCCTAAGTGGAAACTGTTGTGATGTTTTGCATAGGTACTGACATATTCAATACATTTCATTTGTCTTATCATTTAAAATTATTCATTAATATTTTATTTTATATTATTAAATACACACATTATATAAATAGACACATTGCGCATTCTGTTATTAGTAAGTCTGATAGAAACATAGGTCAACAACACTGTTAAAGTGTCGAAATGTTTAACCATTGTATTACCTTGGTATCTTTAGATACGAACTAAAGTTGGTTACTAGGCAACTATGTTAATTTATGAATTACTGGCTGACCCGGCGGAATTCGAACAGCATTTCTTTTTTTTGTTTTTTTTTAATATAGCCTATGTTACTTAGCGCTAATGTAGCATTCTAATGGTGAAAGAATTTTTTAAATCGGTCCAGTAGTTTTTGAGTTTATTCGTTGCAAACATACATACATACAAAAATACAAAGCTTTCCTCTTTATAATATTAGTATAGATGAGTATGACTGAGAATAACTGGGCTCAGTAATACTAGCCATAAGGAAAAATTTACTAATTATTTAGTCGTATATCTTCGACGCGGGGCAGGCGCGTGTATCCAAAGTTCAGAAAACCTTTAAGGAAGTTATAGAACCTTGGCAGTAGATCAAATAAATAAATAAAACGGACACTGTATGGCGGCAAACTTGTACGCCAACAACGAAGTTCTTTCAGTTACTGCTCTTGAGAAAAATGTTTATTAAAGATAAAACGCAATCTGCTATGCCGCCCGGATGAGGAATCGGATGATTTCTAGGAAAAAATAATTCGATATGGGATGTTGTTCTGAACATTAGTTTGATAGCCTACGCTTTACGATTATATAAAGCAAGATTATATACTAATAAAATATCTAACTATAATTTGTAGTAATATAGATATTTTATCATTATCTGCATCAGGAAACGTCTGGCAACTGAGCTCAGACCTACCTATATGAACTTGAACCTAGAGAGATCGGACAACGCCGGTCCTTTGCGTCCTTTTAACGATTATAACGGCAACAACCGGGACCCGGGTTAATGTGCCTTCCAAAGTATGAGAACAAATATTTTATAATAACTTTTAATGTCCATAAGCAAAGTAAAATTGACAGACTACAATTCTTACGCACGCAGATCGAGAGCGCGTTGATGTTTTTTCTATTCAGGTGAAAATTAAAAATAAATATTAGTTTATCAAAAAAATCTAAATAAAAAACTTAGTTATGACATTTTCTTACTTATAATCCTTTCTTAGATTAAATCAGCTGGTTTTAGTAGCTATTAGACTACAGTGGCCATTTTAAATTACTAGATAGTGGAACCCTGTTTGCTGTCACGGAACTTGTCAAATAGTTTGCCAGCCAATTATTGTATGCGTGATTTGAATGACAGAATTTTGCCATTTTATCAGGAACTTGTCAAATAGTTTGCCAGCCAATTATTGTATGCGTGATTTGAATGACAGAATTTTGCCATTTTATCACGTGTCGTCATCGTTGCGAGAAATCTTGTGTGCTGGTAGACGCAAAATAGTAGTTTTAATGTTATTATCTGTTCATTTATCATTACTGAATGAGCAAACTTTCTTGTAGAAAAGTTGAATCGTTCCTTTAGAAATTAAGTATTAATTAGTTAATGAGCGGTGATTGTTATAAAAAAATCTGTTATTCTCTTACAATTAAGAAAGAAAATTCTAAAAACCCAACCCAAACCCATCTCAAAAGGTGTCAGTTAATCGTTTCTAGGAAAATAAGTGACTTGGGAACTATTATTAACTTCTATTTTGTAATGTACGTTCTGTCTGTTTGTTTGTTCTGTGCCATATTTCATATTTCATGTGAATATGTTTTACATCGAGAACTGTACACAAAGTAAGATGTTTTCCTAGGAACAAGACCGGTCTATGTGTACATCCTTATGGCCAACAAAAAACAGTTACTGCAATTCAAATATACCTAACAAACTCTACTTCCTCGTAGATTTTTCATTCTGTATAATATAAACCCAACATAACAGCTAATTAGTGCCAAAATCAAATAACTTGCGATGACGACGTGTCTAGACTGTGTTACCAACAACAAAATATGAGTCAGGTAGTCAGGTAAAGCTTTTTCTCCTTTAACACGAGATTTAACATTCTGCATAATACTTCGGTCCTTTTTAAAGGCAGCTTGTTAGTAACAAAGTCAAGTCCAAATCTGTGATCAAGATCTTTCTAGACTGTTTAACGAAAAATAATGAGTTAAGTAATGGTTATTGCCTTTCAAAAAGAGAGTTTGTATTCTGCATCTCGGTCCCTACATAAGTGCCAACGTCAAAATAGAAGATCAAGATCTATCTAGGCCGTGTTTCATTATTGGTCAGCGAAAAAAAGGTGTCAGGTAATGTGTTATCTCCCTTTCAATACGAGCAGATAATCAGCCAGCTCGTCTAGAGCGGCCTGATCGAGATCGGCGACAGATGGTGTATATCAGACGGCTTGGCCGCGGCCGGCGCGACGTTCGTCGAGGGGTAAAGGGCGAAATTGGTAGGGGATCCCGCCCGGCGCGACGCGGCCGGGCCCTAAGGGTGACGGCCCGGGTGAACGCACTGCGACGACGCGACGCGAACGCCCTCCTGCCCTCAGTCAGACGCGCCGGGCGCTAACAAACTTACTGCGAACACACATCAACCCGCGCCAGGGTTGCTTAATGACAAACGATAGTAGCGGGGGAATTTTAAATATCTCAGTGTTTTTTATAGTCGCTTGTTTTTGTTTTTTTTCATAAATTTTGCTCCTATAAGCGTGGGAGATGAATCATACGCCAGTGTGTTGTTAATAGCTTCGAGATCTGAGAGCTATAATACCGAATATTACTAATGTTCAAGTACGAATACACTATCGCTAAGTACGCTACAATAAAATTGGGAACGAGGTTCTCATAAAACAATTTCACGATTTATAAAAGCTTTGTATTGAATTTATGTGGTTCGTTAAATAAAGTTTTATGTTGTTTTCTACAGTTTTCGCGAACACTACTTAGGTATATAAATTAAACACTATATATTTATTTATTAAAAATATATTCAAATTGCCGTAATCATAACTTATTAAAAAACCTAAAGAAATTAATGACGTGATTACAGTTTCAAAAATACATTTTAATGTATCCGTTAAATGCGTTTTATTATGTTCAATCTTTTTTTGGAGAACAGAAATTGTAAAAAATAATCCTAGCAAAATGAGACGCATAAATTATAAAAAGAGACAAAAAAGCAATGAAAAACCTACAACTGTAAAAAATATATTTTAGTCTTGACAGCCCTAGCCCAGGGAAGTAGCTATTAATAATACAATTACTCAATAAATGCCGCGTACTATAAGTTTAATAATATTTAACTACACTATTCCAGATTTGAAGGCTCAATCAATGTTATATGCGTCACGATTCAAAATCAAGGCATTAAATAGCTAACTCGAATTATGCTGCTCTATTAATAATTACGGCGAAGTTATAGGAAATATTTAAAAATAAACACAAGTTGCAGTATATATATCAAAGCGTTCCCTGAAACTTTTAAGCATTCACTTTTGTTTATTTATTTTATGAAGTTGTAAAAATGCAAAGGTATTTGTTTATTTTTAAATTAAATTTCAAATTCAAGTCATTCACATTTAGATAAGATTGTTTACACTAGTAGAGCACACGTTACTTACATTAGTCTTTTTTGACAGAATAAACTCAACCAAGGCTATGGATATGGCGCGGAAAAAATAAAACTATTTGTTAAACCTTCTTTCTACAGTCCAACCACAATGTTTAAGGTGGCTTGGCAAAGTAAATCGTAACATGAACTCTGTTAGGGTATTGCAATTTTCCTATTTAAAATAAATTAAGTATTTTAACAAATAATATAAATAGAAATAATGAAGAAATAATATAAACAGAAAAGGTATCTGACAAATAATCTCGTATCCCTTTTAATTAAATCATCAAGTTAACTATGATAATAAGTCCATTTAATTTAAGCACATAAATATACTTTTTATTTTGCCCTTAATGTTGTAAAATTAAATAAATCTATGTACATTGATCGTTCTTTCTATGCTTGATTATTGTTCTGAGTTGAGCACTTATCATATTCATACCAAGTAAATAAATCAATAAATGAGTTGAGTTGTTGATACAATGAGCTCTATAAAATAAAGCAGTTTAAAGAACTCGTTATGTTCTCAACACTGTATTTCGTTGTATTAAAACTTTGTACAGCTATATTTTATTTAATACTCAAGTTAATTTACAGGATTTGGTTTAAATCCGTTTTTACTGATTGTACTTTGTACTTACATGTGGCTGAATTGACGACGAAAAAAATACGTACTTTCAAATGGTGCCAACCGAATTGACGAACAAGTTAATTTAAGGCTGTCTGGCGGATTAAATAGGAAAATGTTTAATTTGAAATATTATATATATTAAACCAGAATCTCACGTATTCAACCCAAACACTTCCCCGATCGGCTATTAACGTCGGCTACACAGTTAAAGACCTAAAGTCATATGGATTTACAATTCGTTCAGATTTTTTTATGTAAACTAACAAAATCTTAAAATAACATTTTAATAAAAATATATTTGATTTAAAAGATATGTCTATGGTGTTTGAACCAGGATTTCTCGCTTTCAACCTTAACATCTCCCCATTCGCCTATTTACGCTAGCAACAGTGAATTACCTAAATTCCTTATACATTTTTTTATTATCATTACCAGAAAATTTCAAGGCTGTCTGGCAGACTAAATAGTAAAATAACGTTTAAACAAAATATATCGTTTTAATAATATTTTTACGTTTTATTTTAAAGGTTATATGCATAGGCATATAACCTTAACCTTAACCCCATAGGGGGTTTGAACCAGGAATTCTCGCATTCAGCTCAAACATCTCCCCGTACGGCTATTGACGCCGTCGACTACAGTGAACGACCTAAAACTTTTGCCTAATGGGGTCGTGCGATGACGAGACTAACGGAGCGAGGTGTACGAACTGTGATTTAAGAAATACGCCCAGACTCGGGAGTTGGGACGCACCGATTGCTCTCCAGACAACCTTAGTACCTAGTCCGAGATCGGAGTGGTTCACTAAGGGATATAAATAATATGACAGTTAAGTGGAACGCTAAATACTTTATAGGTAGATAGATAAATACATACTTTATTGCTAACACACGGATGAAAAGCAGTTACACATAATAGTATGTCAACGGCTCAAGTAAAGATATAGATAAATGGCAATGGTTGGTTCACATTCCATGCTCGTGAACGGCTTCTGCCTGATCTTATTAGATTTTATAAGCTCAATATTATTGTCACTATGACCATTTGTATGGATATAATTATTATTGACAACTGCTGGTTTCTAAATACTCGGTAAAATAACACCTTTTTGCCATCTTTTTTTTCTCGTTACGGCAAGTTCTCCCAAAATGCCAGCTGGTGTTTGTTTTAATATTGCAATTTTTTAATTTTGTATTGATTAAATACTTTTGTTTTTATAAAAAAATGGAAAAAGCTACAATATTGACTATGTATGTGTATAAAAGTCATATGACTAATAAATACTCTCTCTCTTTAAACGACAATTCAAAATAATTAAGAAATTAAATTAAATGAGTTTCTCGTGGAATAGAAACAGCGGCTACAATTCTATACACATGAACATCAAAGAAATAACAAAGGCACGTCCGAGTGCTCGAAATAAACCGTCTCTGTTAAGTATCTCGCCCGACGTTGTCTTGAGACATTTCCAGACGTAGACGTGGCTTATCCACTAGGATGTTTAAAAATATGCTGTGAAACACTAAGTACAATAAGTCTATTTGAGGAATCACTGTCAGTGGCATCATGGGTAAAAGCGTCTCGACTGTATGCACTAATAAATGTGAAATGTAATCAATAACACATGTAAAAGATAGAACTGTAACGATGTCTCTTTATTATCCTAAGAATCTCAGTAAGTCTCATAAAAAGATTTCAAATATCACATCTTTAGACCATTAGATCGGATGTTAACCCAATTCTAACGAGCTGGTAGTAAACCTTAATGGGAATAGCGTAGGAAATATGAAAGAGCACAACCGACCGACGACGGCATGTCATTGTTCTCTGAGCGAATGCGCGGCGGTGGTCCTTGCCCAATATGTGCACGGTGAGAATTGCGCAGGCGCCGCTGAGGCCGCGCGCCCGCGTCGTGAATGGCCGCGGACAATGAGGAGCGGGCGCCGGCGGTGACTCACGCTTTAGGGTCGCCAACGTGGAGCCACAACGAGGCTGCGCAAACTGTTACTACCACTCCATGCGTTTATGAAGAAGCATGCAGCCCACGAACTCTTCTATGGAAAGAGTACTAGTATTCTTTCGGCTGAAGCATGCATGAATTGCAAATCTGGCGATATGAGTATCCAATAAAGTGTTGAATGTCTTGTCGTAGCAAACGGCTATGAAAACTGATACTGATAGTTGCGTCGTTGTGTTCAGACAGTTGGTGATAAGATGGCCAGTAACTCAGTGTTTGAGAATTCGGGGAGTAATTGGCTTCCACCATCGGCCATCAAGTCAAATAAAAGCCAAGAGATTCCTTGTAAATAAAAAATAAATAAAATGGTAAAAATATCTTATGTCTAATGCAAACCAAAAAAAGTACAAAGTTTCCGTTAAGCTTCCCCCAAAAGTATTGGATAAATTTCGCGTTTATAAAAGATACTTTTGAATAGTCTGGCTATCCTATGATAACGTCCTTTAAACGAACTTACATACGTACTTACGGGTCTTTACAGAATGACAAACGGAAGGACAAACGGAAGATAAAAGGTTGTGCCAGACAACGTCTTCCATGAATGACACCCCTCAGCAAACAGACCACCCACGCCTATCTTACTCACGCACGATGTCGGTAGTCTGTATATGGACTCTCAATAAGGCACTCTATTTACCACACTCAATTTGAGAGTCTTATTTGTTATTAGTCTCTATTGAAGCTAAGTGATCGTGATTCGTTTTTTTGGTAAAGTACGCTCATGTTTGGCTCTGTCTCGCCTGATTTTTAACGATGCGATTGACAATGTCGCGATAAATAATCTCCACGTAGTCAACGGACGTTCGGAGATTGTGTGTAGTTGTTAGCTGTCTGGTTTAAAATTATTTTCGCTAAAGAGATATGAACGGGCGAAGGCAGCGAGTTCGTCTTGAGGAGAAGTTCTCTACATGGTGTTACTCGACGGCTGGTGTTCCTCAAGGTGGCGTATTGTCTCCTCTTCTGTTTGCAACCTTCATCAACTCATCAAAATATGCAGACGATTTACAAATATATTGTCAGGCACCACTGGTCAATCTTTCCGAAGCTATGTATATTGACCACCAATGCAAATCTGGTACTTATCGTTGATTAGGGTCGAGCTTTCGGACTTAGAGTTGATTCTGGAAAAACGCAGACTATAGTAGTTGGCAATTCCAGATTGCTCTCTAGGGTCGACTGGGAAACCCTCCCCAAAGTTACCTTTGATGGCGTGGACATTCTTTTCAGTCAATCTGTCACAAATTTGGGTGTGGTTTTTGATAGTTGCTTGGGTTGGGGGCCGCAACTGCAAGCTGTTAGCCGCAAGCTTTACACATTGGCAGCCTCCGCGCAACTTTTTACCCACTGCCACTAAAATTGCGCTAGCGCAATCACTGCTGCTTCTAGTTTTAGATTATGCTGACGCCTGTTATCTTGATCTCACAGAAGATCAGCTAAATAAACTTGAGCGTTTTCAAAATGTTGTATTCGGTTCATATTCGGCTTGCGCAAATATGACCATGTTTCTGAGTACCGCTTAAAACTCAAGTGGCTTCCTATTCATCTTCGCCGGAATACTCATATACTCCCTTCCCTTCTTTATAACATATTGTTTAATCCCACCTATCCTTCTTATCTTAAGGAACGTTTCAGTTTTCTTAATTGTTCAGGTTCGCGCTCATTACGGTCCCCAGAAAACTAAAGCCTTAAAACACCCCGACACCACCTTTTATGATTATTCTTTTACCGTCCAAGCTGTTCGTCTCTGGAATTCGCTTCCAGTTGCGATCAGGCGTGCGAAATCCATTCATTTATTTAAAGAGCTCGTGAAAAAATTCCACCTTTCCGATTAATCCTGTCCTGCTACAAAACTGCCATATCCGCTACTTTCCTACCTGAGACTACTATTATGCTTAAGTAGGTTTATTTATATATATGGTATTTATATATACATATATATTTATCATTATTATCATTATCATTACCTATATATTTATCATTACTATTAGTATTTTGCTTCATTTATAAAATACACTTTATTCTAGTATGTTTTCACAGTTTCACCTGTGATCTTACAGTATATTAGCTCTCTCCATTCGACTGGTTGTCTGGAAGAAATCACTTGAAAGCGATAAGACCGCCAAATTGTGACTACGTATTTTTTTCTTTTTCCTTTGTTCATGTTTATGTTTTATAGTGTTGCAATAAAAGTATTATCTATCCTTTTATTTATTATTTCTAAATATTTAATCATAACATATAAAACAAATTATTCAACATAACGTAATTGAATAGTAAGACTTGAACTCTCGTTGCATTACAAGAACTAAAGAAATAATAAAAGCGTACAAAAACGTATTGAAAACGGAAATTGAATGAGCTCAGTCACACGAGCGTATAGTATGCGTATATTTTGTAACAATGCCGATAGCGTTAATGGAAGTGAGTACGCGACATCCACGTGTACTTATTTAAAGTTCTCGGCAAGAGGTTTTACTTGAACACGCCACACTCAACGACACAACAAATACTAAATTCGTGAAAGTATGATTGATGGACGCCATAATGAGAATGACGCAAAGTACCCTTAAAAGGGCGGAAAGGAGAGACTGCACGATATACTAACCGGTGGGTTGCTTTATTTGGAACCGTGATTGCCACTATTCAACGCCTTGCCTTTAATATCAAGTATTATGTATTGTATAAGGAAGCATCAGCGGTCAATAGACAATCTTTTTGTGATGCCTCATCGCGGGTTAACGCCTGCCCACAAAATAAGGAGACCCAGAAGGTAAGCTTTATACATACCGCGCTCGAGCAACTCACAGACACCCTTTGCACGGATACAGATTTCGGAACAGTCCGAGCGCTGCTGTTGCGAGAATCCGTTGTCCGTGAGAAAAATTAAAAAATTCAATTCAAAATTCAAAATCATTTATTCAGTTTAGGCAACAAGTAGCTCTTGTGAATGTCACTATGCCATCGGTTCGTAAGTCTACTCTGGGCGGGAGATCTTGTACTGAGAAGTACCGGCAAGAAACTCGGCAAGTGTCCAGCTCTTTCCTCCCTTACAGCCAGCGCAGCGTCAAAAATACTGGAAAATGCCCTATCATAGCAGGATACTTTCCAGCTTGAGAGCTTGTGTATTTTTATATTTTTTTAGTTTCCTGATTGCCTCAGACTGTTCGAATCGGATCGGGAGCGGAACCTCGGCTCGGGTTGATCGTGTCGTAGGGGTGGAGATAATTGTCTAGTGCGTTGCTCGAGCGCATTTGTATAAAGCCTACCTTCTGCAGTCTCCTTATTTTGTGGTCTGGCTGTATACCCTGAGAGTGCGATGACGCATCTGAGGCCAACAATCCTGTTGCGTCCTTGAATGTAAACATTTATACGCTGCTATTAGCGCTTATCGCGCGTACTATGACAACACAATAACTTATACTTAATCTTTGGTGACTTTACTATTCGCAGAACAAGACTTTTATATCTCTACGGTATACCTATGTTAATTTATGTTATTCTCTAGCTTCTAGTAGAAAAACAAGTATTTTAATAGTGTTAGCGTTTCAAATATTTACTTATATCATAATCTGATATCACATTTGTCGAAAGAAAAGTCGATACTGGATACATTTTAAAATGCAGACAAACATTACAATCCTACCATTAATGCTCGGAATGAAAGAAAATGGTTGTAAGGAAAATATAAGATGACATTATGAGCAAGAAACTACAACATTCTATGCGAGCCAGACTCCAGTGTGCAACAGAGCTGCACATGTGCTGTTTCCTTCTCTCTTTTATTATAATGTGTAAAGGAGTGAGAAAGACTGATTGCGTTCGACTTGTATTTGAATCGAGAATCTGGAATGGCGGGCGAGACGAAGGATGCCCGGAATGCAGCCGTGTCGCGCGAACGATTCTGCTGCATTAGGGTTACCATTATCTGGAAGAAAAACCTGTATAGCGATAGGAAATTCTTCGTATTACAGTATTTCCTGCTTTTTTTTCTGGTTTAGATTGCTCATCGTCATTTTCTATAACATAACGGATGAGGTCTTGAATTGTACTTATCTCATTATCCAATGTCCGCCCTCGTGGTTGGTGACAATAAAGACGATGATGGGAGTGTATTTTACCTGGAATTTCGAACCATAGAGAAAACGTTTGTTTACCTCGAAAAACATCACTGTCATTAATATTGTTCTTACAATGAAAATTGCGCGGACGGAGAAGTATGAAATTTCGCACACTTATAGTTTATATAGAACTTTAATTGTTATCGGCCACCTGGTGGTCGATCGAAGCTCAAGGGGATAGAGAAAGATTGCAGAATGTAAATATTTTTTAAAATTATGCATAAAAAATACATTAAATCAATAAAACAAACATTACATACACTACCATGTATTTGAAACACACGCATATATACTCTTTTCAAAAATTTCAAAAATGGAAGAGGAGCGGCCGAAATCTGTCAATGCCAATCCAAACTCACATTCTATCTTTTTAATTTTTCATTGCTCAGAATACAATCCGTGCAGCCTTAATAAAATTACTGTCGAATTTCGACGACTGGGCGACCACAAGTCTTATTAAACACACATAAAATGAGCTTTTACCCCAATAACACTCAGTATAGCTTGGGCGCTAATTGGAAATCAAACGTGGCGTTCTAGATCGATGGTTGGGCAACTTGTAACGGTTTAAGTAACCATTACAGAGCGCAGCGGTGTTTAAATCTATAATAATACATATTGTTCAATTTGCACTAATCTAGTTTTGTTGGTTGGTGATGCTGGCGCCGGATGATAGATGCTATAAATATAAAAGAGATAAGGAAACGCAAGGCAACCCTTGTGCGTAGTTGCGGCTAACGACCGTGGCGTCGCGCCGCTCCGGCCGCCCGCTCAGAGTGCATTCCAGCAGCTTGATTCACAATGGCTAGCACGTCCACTTAGACAATCAAGCCACAGTGTATGTAGGTGTTTAGAAAAATACAGACATATATACATACACACTCTCAAATCCCTCTCCCAAAAAGGAGTAGAAAGAGCTTCAATATCAAAAATTTTGAGTAAAATCGCTGTTAGTGACCTCGACGTTTAATTTAACATAATCAAAGTAGGGCTCCGAGGTGGAATAGATAACATCAGTGATGATGGGTGATAGCCGATCGCCTGATGTGTAAGCATCTTGGAACCCTTAACCCTTAGTCGGCTCTTACGACATACACGTGAAGTTAGGCAGCTGATACATTCCTTTCTCGTCTCAGATTAGCACGGGACAAGAAAAATCCTTAGACAATAAAACTCAGGCTTTGGGTAGTTTTTAAAATAACCAAAAATAAGCCATTAAATGTCGACGCGTCAAAGAGGCGAACAAACAATAATAACGAGGAACAATAGGAAATAGTCATATTAGAATGAAATAGAAATAGATATATATCCATTGTCTGCGGCTTTGTGATTTTAGACAATACAACCTTAACCAAATACTGGCTGAGGTAGTTACACTTTGTTTTCTTTTTGCGTCTGCGCCGATGCCGCGTGCGTGGGTCAATGACGCGCGTTTTGGCGCCAAATATCCGTACGGACTCTACAGCTAGCATGTTTCTGACAACAAACTCCTTTTTCTTCCTTCATTACACTATACATAACTAGATCGTTTAATAAACACAGCAAGCTGTGGAATAATGTGACTTTGCTCGTTTTGAAGGCAAACGAATATCACGTTTGTCTTTTGTTTATCATTGCATCAGTCAGTCAGCATGATTTGTTTTGGTCATCATTGACAGATTTCTTGTCTATTTGCACACTTTTCTGTTACTTTTAGAAAGTGTAGATGTAATTATGCTAAGTCAATTTAGAGTGTTAAAACTCATAATATGCGGATCTTTAACTGTCAATGTGAAAATAGAAAGCTTCTTAGACAAAAATTCGTGTTTTTTATAAAAAAAAACCGTCTGATTAAACGTGAGTATAAATTAAATGTTATTGCGCAATATAATGGTGATTCTACAAATCGGCGAACTGGCGGGTTCACGGACCTCCAAATTCGACGCGCAGATCACCAAAGGTTTTTCATCATTTCAAGGCTACATAGCAATGACCTGTTCGAGTTTTCCGCGACTTGTTTGTTCTTGTACCCTCGAAAGGTTCATGTACTTTTCGTCGTGCGAACGGGCCTCTTGCCATTAACGAGAATTTCGTTGTTGTTTCTAGATTAAGATAGGTAAATTGTGTAAAAACAATCTGCGTTCTATTTGGTAAAAATATACCGTTATATTTGTTCAATTTACGAAGAAATGCTCTAAACCTTACATACATGGGCAATTTAACAATATTTTGCAGTACAATAACATTAGCACCTAGTCATTTATTCAACCAATTTTTTATTTATTTTGGTATCGAAGTTATTTTAAGTATCTACGTTATATAACAGTTAAAGTTTCCTTCTATAATGCTTATGTAAAGTAATTTAGTTAAAAAGTTTAAATTAATGTTGTGTTGTGGCGAAGCAGTTTCGCGGTGGTCGAGTTCAGAGGCACCGTCGGGTATTCCACTTTCGGCATTCCTTATTGAACGCCCCGAAGAATCTAATAAGATATGGGTCGACATGGATTAAAAAGTTTCTTGCTCTTGGAAAAGAAAACCTTATTTAGACTTGAGTATAATTTAAAGTTCGCGTTGGCCAGCAATCCAGGTTATAGGTTGGCAAACACCTATCTAAGCCGCGTTAGTGTTGGCTTGTCGTCTAGGCTTGAGGAATGATTCCCAAACTGTTTAAAATTTAAACTGCCCAGAAATATTTGTTGATGCTGTAACAGCAACAGAAAAAAAGTTAACTAGCAATTTTATATTTGTTTCTAAAGTTTACGTAAAAAAACAATTCAATATATATTGTACATAAAAATACCTAATATGTAATCTAAACGAATGTACCTATATCCGTATAATTTGTTTCATCACAATATTATTTTTTAAGTAGTTAGTTTGTCTAACCATTGATGTTATTTGAACCGTCCAACGAACTTTTTGAGGTTCACAATTTCAAATGAAACGGTCGTCGCATAGTTGCGGCGGCCCGCGAAGAGCCGGTTGAGCCAAGTTGAACGTATTGGCGAGCATTTTATCCTTCGTGGAATTTGCACCCACACATCAATACGCTATAATATATAATACTGCTGCCTCTCGCTGTTTTTTGTTAGGGCAATCTTTGTTTGAAGTCCCCGACCTGTTTTTCTGAGAAGGCTGCACTTTAATTCGCAGGTATCACTAAATCACGTTACTGTGCACTTCAATAATCACTTTTAAGTTTGCTGAGCATATTCGCAAAAGGCCCAAGGCATTGCGAGTGCTTATTTCATTTGACTCATCTGTTTAATATTTGATACTAGACTACAACTGTACTGGCGTATAATTAGTTTATTTTTTATAATAGTTTGATCCTTTTGTTTTATTGTAATGATTAACTACCATTACAATTTTTTCTGTGGTCTTTGAGGTCCAATATTACTTCACTACAGTAACCCATCACGTGATTATGTATGACGCATACAAATATGTCCAAATGTCGGTTACACAATAAAAAAACATGCGTACATTACAATGCCGTTAAGATTTGCTCGTTACCGTTAATATTTAAAAGTCTGCCATTATTTTGTGATTATTACCATAAACAAATGCTTGGCCTCTTTTTAATCCTCTTCTTCTTCTCTAAGTAAATACTTTTAAAAAATATTAAAAATAATTATATTCTAATATTATTTACTAGCTGACCCGGCGGACTTCGTACGGCTTTGACAGTTTCCATCATTGAGTTAAATCTAGTATATCAATGGTTTCCATGACAACAAAACAAACAAATCATTCTGTATTGGAAAATTAAATTGTTGTTTTTAGTATTTTATTTAATACATATTTTTTAAATGTAGCCTATGTTACTCAGCGCTAATGTAGCATTCTAATGGTGAAAGAATTTTTTAAATCGGTCCAGTAGTTTTTGAGTTTATTCGTTGCAAACATACATACATACAAAAATACAAAGGTTTCCTCTTTATGATAATAGTATAGATAAACATTATTTACTGATCATTTAATATATATAAAAATATCAAAAATATACATATACCTATTTATATGCACCTACGTAATTGTAGCATTCAGTATTATTAAACACATACTACAAGTATAAATAACAATAAAAAAATAAAGCTATTCATATTCATACTACCTATAACTTTATAATTAGGCGGGAATGTGCTTAACAGAATTTTCGTAACACGTGCTTAGGATCGCGCGATTAAGAGGTGAAAACTCTAAAAGCGTGTTGTTCGAAAGCGCTTTGCGCCAGTGAGCACGTGGTCCCGCCGCCGCCATCTTGATCGTTGGAGCTTTTGGCGCGAAACTCGCGACGATGCGGGTTTGTTGATGTTCCGTTTTCCGGTATCGATAATAGTACCAGACTGATATTTATTATTAGTTTTTTATATTGCTTCTTTCCGTTGACGTAACATGCTGGATCGACGCCCTTTTATAAACATACTACGATCATTATGAGAGAGTATAATACTACTTAATAGTACCGTACGGTGGATGTTTCACATTAATTACGATGATTACAATGATTAGGTAAGCTTTTTGTAGGTATTTAAAATAGAGCCACGCTTTAACCATAACTATATCTTTTTATGCTATATCTGTATTTTTTGTCATTTAAGTGTTTCCAATGCTATATCCACCCAGTTACATTTTGTGTATAAATTGTCATCTAATCTACTTTTACAAAGGATCCGTTGGCGCCAAAACGCATCGTGGTACTTCCACGTTAATGGCTGCCGTTCATTGCGCCCGCCTGGGTGTATTGGCCGCGGCCCGCCACGCGCATCCTGCCCACTACGTTTCTTTCGTCCCTTTTCCACTTACAATTTTAAACCTGGAAAGAAAGAGACGCCAAATTCACGTGCAGCGATTTTTGTGCCACAGAAGGACGCGCCCCGAGATCAATGCACTTTCCGAGGACAGCGCGCCCGTTTTTATTAGGCATTAGTATCAAACGGTTCGTAGCGTAATAGGGACCCTAAGTTGTGGACCGAAGTTTGATTTTAGAGGGTTGGGTGAGTGAAGGTAGAGCTCGGCGTCTAGACGCGAGGGAAGTTTGTAAAGTATGAACCTAAGTGGAGGCATTCCGCCCGCCGCCGCTACTCCGGAATACCATGCCATGTGCGTGCGGTAGCGTCCTGACAGGCCAGAAGCCCCGCACGCTCCTCTTCTAGCCTCCTTTGAGCACTGCGGTTTATTTTTAACACACGGCAAGTTAAAATAGAACCGCGTATTTCTATAGCGTAAAGAAACTATGACTGTGCCTTGTTGCTTCCAAGATTTATGTGCGCGTCACTCGTCACCCTAAATTTCGTTTCCGATGCATCATCGCTGTTTTGTCTTCGTGGAGTGGACGGACTTTGTACACAAGTAGATTTATTAACATCCGTGCCATTATTATATCCATGCGTTTGGTTTTTTTTAATTTATGTAAGTTCGAAATCCGAAGTGTGTATATCAAAATCAAATAGTAAACAGCTGTGCTGTTTTTGTTATCTACAAATAATTTGATACTCAAGTTTAGTTATTTTATTCATTAAATGAAAAATATTTACGCGCAACACGACACGCTGTGTTGAAAGAGCACACTGTTTACAATGTGTGTCATTATGACAACGTTTAATGTAAGTTTATCTCGACACGAATTCTTGTACTTCGACCCGTTAACTATCAGCCACCAATAACAAAATGTGTTTGTTGTGCGTTAATTGTTTTCCAATGAGACAGTGTAACTGTTGCTCGCTAGTTTATCGACTGTGGGCGGTGGGATGTTGGCCGCATGCCATCCTGCTGATGCCTAATAACTGCACTGCATGATAAACAAATCATTAATCATTGACAAAAACAACTAAGTATTTTGTAAATTTCTGTTCTTCTGTTCATTGTCAGAGACTAAATATAACTGTCATATGGATGCGTTGCTTTAGAGATGTGACGAGTGACATTGTTGCTGTTATGAATAATTAATGTAAATATGTTTTGTTATTCAATAATAAATATATTATAGAAGACAGCATTGTGGAGAACGTGGGCTATGTCCTCTGCTGCTGACAAATTAATTACTATGTTTTCTTATTTCGAAATTGTTTTTTCGAAAGTATCCCTGAATCTTCCCAGTAGGTCAAACAAACAAAACGTCTTGTTGTTTTCAATCAAAGGTTTAATGTAGCAATTTTTTTAAATATATTTTTTCTCACTCTGTTCTCATGCACAGATATTCGTTATCATCAATTCATTAATTAGCCTTTTCATCGGAATAATTAACTCCAGCATAAACAATATCAGTGTTCAGTGTAATAAAATATAAGCGCCGGAAAGAAGCCTTCTAACCTATAGGACGTGGCACTAATAGAGCATGGCATCGAATTTCCTATTTTATTGATAAATAGGATCCCCTTTGACACGCTACGCTTTGACGTGTAAGTATGTGTAATGTTCCTTGTGTTCATTATTTAACATCGGGTAACAGTTTAAAGCCCTTATGTGACAACTAAACTGGTAAATACGGACCTTAGGATTATAGAAGTGTGTCTTAATTTCACGCAAATTTTGTTCAAATTACAATATGGAAAAGTATTGAAAAATTTTCAAGAGCGGGATTCGAATCCGTGCCCTGTGAAAAACCAGAAATTGCGGTTGTGGAAACTTTTCAAAACTTTTTTCAGACCTAGGCTAGGATAGGATACCTACACGATTGAGAGCCAGTTTCTAAGTCTGTTATGAATCATAACAGACATATAAACTGGCTCTTATGATTCAGATAGCTTATGGGATATAGGTTTTGTTTTGATCTTTGTCTGGTATTATAAATTATAGCTTTTATTAGTCTTGTTGTTTTTGTTTTTTATAAAAAAGAAAATAGGATTTCAAAGATTAGCTTAGTTGAATTCTTTTTTCATTGACGTTTTCGCGTATCTCTCGTTACTTTAAATATTTTTATCTATTAATTAACAATTAAATAAAAAATATTAACTTAAATGTTTAAGGTAAAGCATAATCGTATTGACTATTTACCTCTCTGCGTCTACTGTTTACTCCACAAATGGAATCGTGTGGTATTCGCAAAAGAGATACCTTCCTTGTAAGATCGCTAAAACTGATTGTAGAAATAAAAAAAAACAATAAACGGTTGCTATGTAGCACAACACTAATCAAGCCTTTCGTTTACGGACCTATAAGCGGAGCGCCTCATGCGTGGGATCGCATTCTCAAGGCTATCGGGTAAAATACATGGCACTATTTAAAACCCTTGAATATTTCCATCGGTCAACGCACCTGCCTTACGTATAGCGGAATAATTGAATTAACCAAAAATAATGGCGCGTCACAGTCGCTTCGACTCATTTGCATATTCCTAAAGAGGCCGGGGCCGCGCCGCCGCCGCCGTACTGAAAACTTCGAAAACAAATGAGATAAGTAAAATTTGTTTTTTATTTGAATCTCTTAGTGGTTGGCCAGTCAACAAAACAAATGACAATGTGAAATGTACATTTTGTTTGAATCGTTTTCTTTTTTTTGCGTGTCAACAAAGCTCATGATAAAGGAGACTGTAAGCAGTGGTCCGGCGTGTGAATAATAAATAAACTCAGCTTTATATACCTAAACAGAAATAGGCAAAGAGCGAGTTGGACTCGTCTAGTATAAAGTTCCGTAGTCTAGAGAAATACCGAATTATTTTTATTTTTTGCTTTATTTAGGCCAGGTTATGTAATTATTTAACACAAAAAGAATTATTGTTGTATATTTCCGAAAACTGCTTATCTACAAAATACTCGAAGCGTTATTTTAAAATTCTTATAAAATAAACCAAGCCTGCTATTAGTAAGCATTACTTTCCTTCAAAACTTCGGAGATAAGGGGAGCGCATTTTTAGATATATCTAAAAGTGTTATAAATATAATAGCGCCTCTTTAAGAGGACTTTAGGGCGATGACCGTCTTGCTCTGGTGAGTTTTTAACCGCCTCGGCAAAAGGCTTGTAAAAGGACTATCGGTCTCAGACCTACTTTCCGAGTTCCTGAAAAGTAACTCAAACTGTACTATCTACTTTATCTTATCTTATCTTATCGCAACCAAAAGGCCGCTTCTGCTGCTGTAACTTTAACTGTCGCTAAATATGAATTTAATAAAAATATATAAGACTTCCAGTAATTTGAATCAAGGAACTGATTTTTGTTTATTATACCATAAATACTTTTTTACAAAAACCTATGAGTAAAACGATAGAATCACTTAATTCAAACATTGTTCACCGCGCCCGGCCCCAGCGACAGTAGCCACACGTAGCGTCGTCGGTCGGTACCCTATATTCCAGTTAGGTACCTAATTCTCATTTGATGTCTCCGTTAAATTGTAATGTGTTGAATATGCGAGGGGCACACGAGCAGGTGGCGCGCGGTCGCCGGATATTGCTTCCAATATAGGGTCAAAGGACCCACTCAAGGCCACGGCCAAGACATTTTGCAGTGTCTACAACCTTCGCTAGGCGCCTCGAAACTCAATACTCGGATGTACACATAACGTATTGACGGACACACAACCGTACTCTAATTGCTCTTCGTAGAGTTTATTTTTAAACGACAGATACTAGGCTGGCTACCTAGTATACTTTGTTATTACTAATCACAATGGCGTCATGTGTATCACATTATTCACATTGCTAGCATTAAAAGACACAATAGTACTTTATGCGGAAGTGTCAAAGATCTTATCAATTCAAGCTTATGTAGGCGGCTGCCACTCTGTGATTTTACCCGTTTAGGTTCCACAAATAGGGGTACCTATCTACCTCTTTTTTAATTATGAGGTCATATAAAAATACTTTTTTTTTCTCTTAAGACCTCTTCGATTTTTTAAGAATGTCAATCTTTGATTTTGACTTCTTGGCGGGAAAGTGAAGAGTCATTGTCTGCGGTTTTGTTTTATTTTCGAAAATTTGTGTTATATCGAATATTAATGTTAAATGATGGTGGATTATTAACCGTTAAGTGTTCGTGAGTGTGCATGAGTGTTGGCAAATGAAACAAAACAGTGTAACGCCACTTTTTAAATTCTCTCAAGAAGTCCGCCCGAGGACTTAGTAAAGCCCCACATCTTTACTGACATACTCGAGGGGTTGGGGGTATATCATTTCTCACTGCTCATTTCCATTATCATTCATCATCATCATACAGAAAAGAAATATTATTTATTTATGTATTACTTGTTAGAAAAATTACTTTGACACTGGCTAAATGTGCTAATCGCACCAAGCGAAGCGAAAAAAGAAAAAAAATCTTTGATTTTGTTTACTGTAAATGGTAGATGTTTAAACGTACCTTGATCTTCTAATATTCTTTGTAATGCAAATATATTTAATCTGTGACATTGGAGCGTCGAGCAGAATCAGATTAACATACTTAACAGATTTTTTTTTATATAATGATATAAGGGGACGCCAGCCATATATCGAAAGTTATGGAATGAAATCAATTTTTAATTTATATAATAACATATTATTGATATTATTATGATTGTGTATAATTTTATATGAATATTAAAGCTAACTAATAAATAAGGCAAGCTTATAGATAAAGTCAGCACATCTCACCTGAGCTTGATAGCGTTTCTGGGTCAGGCGCTAACGGTTTTATATCAAATTGCATGCGATCAAATCTTTTTCGCTCTCTGTTAATATCTTCTTACGTGCTAAGAATTTAGGATTAGTGACCAAGGTAATAATATCTCGAGTTTCTCCATGCTTCGGACGATATCGGCACTTTATGGTCTCGGTTGTTGCCGTGAGTTGGCACTTCATAAACCCACCTACCATACCTACCTATGGTAGGTAGATAGATACAGAAAGTATCAAAATAATTACTAATTTAAGAAGTTTTAAGTTTTATATTACTAAATAAAATTGTGTGTGAGATACAAATCTCAGTAGAGTAGAGTATAGTCTCCTTAGAGTCTAACATACATATGTTAGACTCTAAGGTATTTGTATATGCGCCATCATAGCCTGAAGTAAATAAGGGTGATGGGTTTTAGGACACAATCTCTAAATGTCATTCAGGGAAGCTTCATTTGAGAAAGCCTGAGCACAGAAGCAGCAACGGGGCGGTTACAGGCTGATGGTACTCGTAAGTATGTGGTATTTTGGAATGGAAAGAAGAATAGAGTGCTAACAGAGGAACGACGCGATAACGGATATTTTTTTTAAAAGTTAAGCTTTTTTAACACCCATACTAGGTGTTTGCAAATAAATTGAATTGATATGAATACATTTTTACTAAACCCGCTACGCTAAAGCCCTGATTTTCATTATCCCACATGTATGACACCAAATTGTTACATAGGTCATTTGTATAAGTAACGTGAAGTACATAATATATGTTTATGTACGTACATACATAAAAAATAACAATAGTTCACAATTTTATAGCCTATGCATTGACGAGTGCATTGTCCATATACAATACATCCACGTGTAGGAGTCGTAAAACTATCTATATATTAATACGTGAAGCAAAAGCAAAAACTTTGTACCCCTTTTTACGAAAATTGCGAGGACGGAGGAGTATGCAATTTCGCACACTTATAGTTTATATAGAGAAAGATTGCAGAATATTAATATTTTTTTTAAATTATGCATTAAAATACATTAAATCAATAAAACAAACATTACACACACTACCATGTATTTGACAAACACGCATAATAACTCTTTTCAAAAATTTCAAAAATGGAAGAGGAGCGTCCATAATCGGTCAGTGCCAATCCAAACTAACATTCTATCTTTTTTAATTTTTCATTGCTTAGGATACAATACGTACATACAGCCTTAATAAAATTACGGTCGAATTTCGACCACTGGGCGACCACTAGTATGTATTAATACGCAACCACTAAACATGCCTCTCGATTTTTATTATTTTATTAATAGCCTTCAGCTTGTTAGTTACTAAATAACTTTATAGTAACAACAGTACAAACAGTAGAGTTTTTACAGATTGTCTAGAAAATAAATAGTTACTTTGTTTTCACATTGTGTAGAGAATTAGTTAATGGCTTTTCAATAATTGTGAAGAATAAAACAAAACAAATAAATAAAAAAACAAATGCATGTATAGTATTCCCCTTGATTATTTATAATTTAGAGCTTATTAAAGTTTAGGTTTTATTTACAATTCACAATAATAATTCATTACACATTGAATCGTTTGTATTATATTTTAACTCTATCTCTATCTAATGCTGAGAATAATCTCTATCATCCCAAGAGAAAAAATATCTAACAATCGCAAATAAGCCACGCTGGAAACATAAATTAAAAAATAAATAATATATATATGAGTTCCGATAGTGATGTATATTCTGATTAGACAATTGAAGGTTACCGTAGACTGAGTCCCAATTATATCAATGAACCGGTGTTTATGTTATGCACGCATTTCTGTCTCTTGTTAATTATGTACCGGAGGTTGCATTAGCTAAATCCGCTGACTTGTTGTATCCATGCATCCTGCATGATATAGTGTATTTTTATATCAGCACTAAGGTACTATTACATATTCTGTGAGTAAGGTAAGGCAATCTGCTAGTTAGAAACTGTTGCCGTGTGTGTCATAATCTTTATATATTTACATATTCCGTAGGCAGGCACTAGCCTTCTTTCATGTTATAGTATAAGCAGTTCTTTATAATATTTGTCAAAGAGTTGCCGATGGATCTGTCTTGATGGCTGCGTTATGTGTCTCTGTGTTAAGCGATGTTAATTACTAGCAGTGGCCATAGATACATAAAATCTGAACTTGAACTAGGTATTCCTCTTTCATAGACATGAATGAAAAGAAAGATATGCAGGCGACAAATCACATATTGTACATTCTTATATCTATTATTCTGTTTTTATATAATTTATTCATTCTTAAAACTACTCTACTTCACAAAAATTTATCTTTTTTTGTCTCGTTTAATGTTAAGGCTATGAGGTAACGGGCTAACATTCTGAAAAACAGAACTCTTTCAGTACAAGGTGTCTCAAATTATAATGTCACATGAAACATACACCAGAGATTAACATAATGATCCCTGAAACTCAAGATTTAAACGCGAGAAAAACATTAAGTATCATAATAAGTTCAAATTTAACAAGGTTTGTTCCATATTAAAACAATAGAGCTTGTTAACAAGACAAACGGACGCTTAGAAACATCTGCCTCTTTGGGGAATGCGTAGCGGTATGTTTAATTAAAAGGTTAATTAACGATGACTAAATCCACCACATATTCGCCACCACACTCAAATGCTGACTGTGGAAAAAAACGCGTTTGTTAAATAATTATGGCGCCAGCGTGCTTCACGTTAAAGTACCGGTCTCGTTATACTAGAAGTCTTACACGTGTCGAATACTGCAATATTGTAAATTTAACATCGCTGGCAACAGTACTTGTGTAAATAATGTTACGATTTAGTTGCAGTTCAATGACAGGTAAGTAGTAACGCGAGGTCGTTTCTAGGCAAATGCAGTTATAACTGCATTCTTGGATTTGCATACCTTAGTAATAAAGTCGCGGTGTCGTTCGTATGTGAAAAGCGTGTGCATGCTGACCGCACATTTGGCTATAGAAACAGTTGCCTCGCTCGCATTTATCAGTTGCTGTATCGACTATTGCGCCGCTTGTTGCACAGGCAACTGTTGCTTGAGCCACAAGCGAGAATGTGGAAGTCAGGCAAAATAAAACCAGTAGTTGGACATGGGAGCTACTTTTAAGAAGCATGTGTCTCATTGGCCTGATTTTGTTAACTTTCCCATAGTCCTAATGTCAAAATCAGCCTTTCGACACAATATTGAGATGTTATTGCATACAGCATACTCAAGACCTGTATAGTAGCTGTTCATCTGAAGAATCAAAATATAATCGTAGCGTCGTAAAGTAGCGCGTAATGTTTTTTCAGCGATAAACAAATGTGTGGTCAGCCTTAGTCTCTATTATGTTAGTCGAGCACTAGGTAACAACAATAATCTATAGCATAGGCAACAATAGAATTCAAATTACGAATACCTGCTCCGATGATTAATGTTGATTTATGTTTTTATTTATACGTTTAGTGATAATGAAATCAAGAATGCGTAATCGTTGTTTAATAACGCGGTTCAAAGATAACAAACATTCTTCACCTGATCTTTTGTTATTATTATTGCATGATGTAGGTTATTGTAGAGTGTAAACGACATTTGATCACCGATTACTAGTAAAAAAAATTGTTAATGTACCATTATTTTATAGGTAAGAGTTTTTTTTTTCATTTGATTGGTTTGTAATAAAAAACTTGGCTACATTTGGCTTTGTAAACACACATTTCATGGCACGCAGATGCGTGATTCCAATTTCATGGGGAAAAGGGGCAGAGACCTGATTTAATAAATAATAAGTAAGCTAATCCTTTTTACGAGCGCTTACTTATTACCTACTACCTATTATTATTATATTGCAGTGTTGAAGGAAACTTTCTATGTATCTCTCAGTAGAGAGCATTGATCGTCCGCGCACCTGTCCTCACACGTCGCTTGGGATAAACATCTGCCGTGTTTTTAGACAGGTCTGATTTGTCCACCTTGCTTACATTGCTTGAACAATGAATGTGGTATGTATGACACAGTATGAAATGTATGCTTGTGTTATAAGAGCATAATATTGTTACAGTTTTATTTAGACAGGATTTTGCAACACAATTGTGATTACATGTTTAATTATGATAAATCAGAGGGGCTATTTTTGAGTCTCACCGGTATGTGAGTCTGACATATAATTTTCTTTTTGCATATTTTACCATTGCCTTACTAAGATACTAACTGACCTGGCGGACTTCGTACCGCTTTTACAGTTAAATATGTATCAATGGTTTCCATGACAACAAGACAAACAAATCATTTTGTATTGGAAAATTAAAATGTCTATGTTACTCATATATATTTTTTTATATAGCCTATGTTACTCAGCGCTAATGTAGCATTCTAATGGTGAATGATTTTTTAAAATCGGTCCAGTAGTTTTCGAGTTTATTCGTTGCAAACAAACATACATACATACATACATACATACATACATACATACATACATACATACATACATACATATACATACATACATACAAAAATACAAAGGTTTCCTCTTTATAATATTAGTATAGATATACCTATGCGCCGTTCGAAAAATTTTGGCGTCAAAATTTAGTTACCTAGGAGCAATCTTAATTGATATCATAGCATGAGAAATATTCACCGGTACAAAAAACGCACCTCAGGCCGCCAATACGACGATCATAGCATCTGCTCTTTAAATGATTTAGCATGTTTCTAACCAGTACTTATGTAAGTATGTATTACCACAGATTAGGTAATAGTTTTATCTTTAATAATAGAACAAAATAGATATGCCCAATCCTATTTTATTTAGGTAGGCTGTACAAAAATGAGCGGTGTTTAATATTTTTGGGATACCTATAATGAAGTGTCTCAACATCAATATAGATTAATTTGCATAAAAAGTTTCAACAAATTTAGAATTTAATTTCTTTTGCCATTCTGATTATATTTCAATAATTATAACCTTAAGTTAGTTGTACCTTATACTAGCAGTAATGCTGCTACAGAATAATGTATGTATATAAAATATATGATATCGTACCTACTACAATATTATGTTGTGCAATATGTAAGATATTATACGTACTTATTTATACGCAAGTATGATTTTAACATTTCAATATGAAATATTTCGATAAACTGTAAGTCATCTACTAACTCAATATACTTAATACTTATGCCAAAATATATTCTGAAAATATGATAAAATATAGATATATCATCGTAAGTCATCACAAAAATGTAAATTGCTAGAAATCATCTACTTTTATTTAATTTTGTTTGTCATGCCGCAATTGGTATCATATAAAAATAGTCAAGTTGAAATTTTATGAATGCGCGAATACTAAATGATATCCAAAAGATAATATCGCACGCCGCCGCCGCCGCCGCGCCGCCGCACCGTCATCAATATCGCGTGCGCCGCGGCGCCGAGCCTTATCAGATACTATTGTACCCACTACACTACCCACCAATACGATAAAACTATTACATCGTCACCATCCTGTAAACAACAGTGGGACTGATGGGCTTACGCTTTTCCCCATGCACACGAAGAACACGCTCCAGCAAACTAGCTAGTTCAATGCAAGCTGGTGGGTTAACAAATACCATCTTACGACTGAGGAGCTCGATGGCGCAGTGGTTACCTCGCCCGGTCTGCGAGTGCTGAGGTTAAGCAACTTTCGTAAAGGCCGGTCATCGGATGGGTGACCAAAAAATTTATCATCTCGAGCTCCTCTGTGCTTCGGAAGGCACGTTAAGCCGTTGGTCCCGGCTGCATTAGCAGTCGTTAACAACCATCAATCCGTACTGGGCCCGCGTGGTGGTTTATGGCCCGTTCTCCCTATCCATCCATAGGGAAGGCTCGTGCCCAAGCAGTGGGGACATAAATGAGCTGATGATGATGATCTTACGACTACCGGGACCAAGAGCTTAACGCGCCTTCCGAGCTGGAGATATTTCAATGGAGATATTTCAATTTGGACACCCATCCTGTGAGGTGACATAGCAAAAGTTGCTTACTTGCACGATCGCAAAACAAACGCGTACACCGCGCCATCGAGCCGACATCGTGTCGTGTGCGTTTCGGCGACGCCGAAGCCCTTATCAGATATCACTGTGTCCACCAATATGATAAAACTGTTTGGTTCATTCGTATTATCGCAATCACCTGTTACAGAGAGATGAGTAATTCATAACATGGATAGTGTTTTGTTGTTTACGATTTGATGAAACAAAATATTTGCCATTTGAGGACGAAGGAGGTCGCAAACGGTTAGTTAAATCACATTTACAGAAGTGATTTATGGATTTTTAGTAATCATACTTAACTTTGCCAAGATTTTTCTGTTGGATAAGAACAACATGTGGCGAAATATTACCTACTGTTGACATTGAAAACGACGAAAATGACTTGATTTACTTATAACAAAACATTTAGAAAATCCTCCGTTCTTTTTGAGCTGTTAGGCTGCTACGTTGCTTGTAAAACAAATTATGCCAACAATAGATAAGGTATTGCACACAAAAGTGCACGTTACAATATTAATAAAACCAAAGTTATGATAATATATAGGTTTACATCGAAAAGCAGTGGCAAGCCTCACAAAGAACGGAGGCTTCTATCAAATTGTTTAATACATCTGTATTATCATATTGTAAAATCGACAAAAAAATGTATACGAGTAGCATTGAAGCAGCGCTGCCTGGTCGAAAGAGCGTTACAATTTTGCTGTACAAACATGGCTAATAAAACTCGCACCCTTAAATTTTCGTGGGTGTGTTCTCAAGCAAACACATAAACTTTTATTTTTTACTAGCGGCCCGTCCCTGCTTCGCACGGGACTTTTTTTTAAATATAGCCTATGTTACTCAGCGCTAATGCATCATTCTATTGATGAAATAATTTTTTAAATCGGTTCAGTAGTTTTTGAGTTTATTCGTTGCAAACATACACACATACATACATACAAAAATACAAAGTTTTCCTCTTTATAATATTAGTATAGATAATAAGTTTTTTAATGCTGGAAACAGATATGTAGTTGTCTAAATACTGCCTTCCATAATGAAATAAAATTACAATTAACAAAAAAGATTTCCCAAGATAAATAAAATTAAACAAACAATAACTCGATGGCGCAGTGGTTAAAGATAAATATTTAAATTAAACTATGTATTTTTTTTACTTACGTGTGAAAGCATAATTAATTTGAAATAATTGTAATATCTTTTAATACCGTCACTCACTAAATAAAATGTAAATTAGTAATAAAGAGGTAAATTTGAAAACTTATTTAACCAATGCCACAACAACGACAGACAATAAAGGCAAAACAAAAGAGTGTTGACAGATTAAAAAGAGAAAAAGTATAAATTAATAAAAGAGTATAATTACTCTGGTAGACTACGAATAATTATTGTAGTATGGTAATACTACTACAAACACGACGTTATTATGCATCGCAGACGGCAAGTGTTATTGAACTGAATTGGAATAATTCATCGCAGCGGACGTACAAAGTGACATTCGACCAACTTTAATTTACATTCATACTGATTGTAAACAACAAAAAATATATATTATGGTGAATGTTTTTTTGTCGTAAGATATTAGAAAAATTATGGGTTATTTTATATAAGTTTAATATTTATTATGCTAATAAGTGCCATTGAAAAAACAAGAGCTCCGTAGATCATATACAAAAAGTAGATCATAAACAGGTTTTTTTGAACTTACACGTTAGGTTTTTTATATAAAATAAGAACTTTTTCTGTTGTTATGCTGTGTTGTGCAGTCTAACAAAAAAATATTTTTCTTTAAGGAATAATTTATGGGAAATTTAATATATAGGGAATATCTGTGATATGGTTCGTAGTAAACAAGGCGAAAACGTATTTACCTGTTTCAAGTCCGCCATGTGGTCGACATATCACATAAAAACAATGCCAGGTGGCGGGTTCATTGCTCGAAGCGGCTTTTATTTTGTTTTGATGCCGTGCTCCAGGCAGGGGTTGGCGTCCCGACAGCAAAAAACAGTCCAAACCACCTGGCTATGTATCTCTTTTGTGGTGTTTAAGTAAATGAGACCATTTTTTTTTATGACCATCTCTGTGAAATAAATAACATCTTTTCAATGTATCTCCGTTCCGATGAAGCTTTGAAATACATCTAAGAAGCTTTGTCTCTTGTCAATGAAACAACTTTCTAACGTATTGTTATATTTTTGCCATTGTTAACATAGCGACTGAAGTACAATTTTAAAATGTCGATTAGCAGTCACGGTCTTTTTTAGAAGATAAGCAATCTTCTAGTAGTTTAATAAACTAATCTAAGCTAGTTTTCGATGTATTACTATTGCTACGGCTTTGAACTCCCATGCATAGAATGTGAATGTTCTAATTATCGTTACAAAGCAGAAAGTTCAATTTAAAGGGGCAGGAAAATGTGAGTAATTTTTCAAGAAAAAAATTTTAACGCTTGTTCTGAACACTTCTATTTTTGGTTATGATTGGTAATTTAACCTCCGATCATGTTTCTAGTAATTACCTATATGTTTTGTAAGAAGAAAGTTTTAAAAGTATGTGGTCTAAATTCCAAAAAAAATATATCGGTTAATCTGGTAAATAAAGGCAGCCATATTGATCCACATTGAAAGGTTTGAGCACGGGCCGGGCGCACGTGCTTGCCAGCTGCGCGCCGCAAGAACCTTCCACGATCCTCTTGTCAATCTGAAGGGGGAAAAAATGAGATTATCGAGACGACTTAGTCTATTTTAAGCATTAAAATCAAGAAATAATTAGGCCCTTACAGCTATATAGTAAAAAAATAATCATGAATGTAATCCCAAAAAGTCCCGAAAAAAAAACATCTTCGTTTGTCAGATGTACCTAATCAAGAAATAGTTTGGCCTTTATAGGAATATAGTAAAAAATTATAATCTCATACCTATTAGTCCTGAAACACATCCTCTTTTGTCAGATGTGTACTCGTAGCTGATTTACAACAATGCCTAAGGAAATTAATGTACTGTCAAATCAGTCATGATCACGTAGGTAATTATTATTGTACACGGTATACTTTAAGCAACGAGCGTGTTTCCTGGTTATGAGACGTTAGTTAGAATGCCACGGTTCGATTCGCAAACTTTATCGCACAGGCGCCGAAGAGATAATAGTACTCCATAGGTCGTAAGACTAATATAGTTATTGTATCGCGAACGAGTCGTTGGCCCTCGCCGCATGCGCGCGCGTCTTCGGCGCGGTGCATAACGGCTGCCCATTCAAGTGGCACGCCGCGCCCGCCGTGCCGCCGCGCCGCCGCCCGCCGCCCGCCGGCAAACCTTACCCAGATTTTATTTTTAAACTGATCCCACAATGCTCCGTTGTTATGCTTTCTTTTTAACACCAGATTTATCTTTTACGGTCTGGTGGATTTTAAGCATGCTGTTCAGACGGCTGTTTTTTAATTTCTGTATTCAACCATGCGCTCTGTCAGGGAAATAATGTTTTGTTCAACTGTGTAGTTTCCTTATTTACTTAAAGTTTCTGCAAATTTCAGCTAATTCCAGCCAGCGCCGTCATACGCAGGTATGACCTAACGTGTTTTTAAAAAGTTTCAAAACATAATGTGAACATGCATTTTTCTTGTAACCGATGACCAACACCGCTGCTATTCTATTGCAAACAATGCTTCGTATGACGCACGTTGTTTATGATTTTGTCCGACAAATATCTGTATGTGTGGTGCGTCGTTGCCGGAGCACAAAGTTCTTCGTTTGGTGACCTTAATGATCTATGTAGCAACTGCGTAGCACCGCGATTAAACTCGAGGGGAGTAGGTGCTCCCAACCACAATTCTCAGCTCGCAAACGCGGAAAAGGAATATCCGCGTGTGGCGTAGTGCATCGGCGTGTCCCGTTGCATCTTACCGCTATTGATTTTGTTCGTTTCCCGCGCTCGTCATAGGATCCCTCCTTCTCCGCGCCCGGCTCGCAGCCCCCTTCCCGCCGCGTGCTCCTAACTCACCCCCGAATGTAACAAAATACGGCCACGTGGGTGCATAACACGTTGTGATGAAAAACGTTGTACAAACGTAAGTACTTCCCTAACAAGCTTCAGTTTTACTTTATTTCGCTTTTCTCGACAGAAGATAACCTTATAAAATGGTTTTGTCGATAGGAAGGGGAAATATAAATTGATAATACCTTTTGTACACTTTCTTTTATTAGTAAAATCACTATTACCTCTACAATTGTATAAAAAAAAACATTTTCATCATTTGTTAGTGTATAGTAACGATATCGTAAATAAATCAGTAATGGCATAGTATTAGTGTAGTGGGAGGTCGGGGGTGTCTCGCCGCGATGCATCGCCCCACGGCTACGGAGACGCGGAGGACATAGGCACGGAGGGTAGGCAGGGGGTCGGGGACTCGGGCGGGCGCCACATCTACATCGCTACGTACGTAGCGTACGTACGTCGCCCACCCGCCCCCCGCCGCCCGCAGCCCGCCGCCCGCGCCGCCGCGCGCCGTACGTTTCGTGCGATTATTCCGTCTAGCGAGAGCTGGGACGTAGTCAATCGTTTGCATTGAGCGAGCGAGTTCGTTTCGTTCAGTCCGCTACGCGCCGCCTTACAATACGGACGTACGCGCGCGCTTTCCAAACCTCACAAGCGAATTGTTTATTTGTTGTGTAAATCGTTCGAGTGTTATTCTGCATTCCTTAGTAAAAATATATTTGTTCATATTTATTAAATTAAAAACAGTGATTTCTAAATTTTAACTAGTATTTCTTCATGAACTGTGATCGTGTTTATGACCGTTTCGAACAATAATAAAACGGCAAGATAAACCTGTACTACGGGTCGAAATGAGTGGATTGACCATCAGAGTTAAAAGAGGATCGAGGGGTAGTGCTACTCTTCTCGAAGCAGCTAACAGAATTCTGAGGCTACTTGGCGTCAGCTCATCGAAGCGCGGGAAACAGCCCTCACCCAAATCTAAGGTAAGGTCAACGACTCCGCGCGCATGTTCTCCCGTGTACCCGCTTGTTTGTTCACACGATACTGATTTATGTGCGGCAAATTGTTCTTATGGTACAAGCTATTAACTTTTATTAATTAAACGTACTAAGCTCATATTGTAAATAAATATACTTACCAACACAAAATATTTTTTCAAGAAAGTGAAAGGGTGGGAACGCAGTTTGAGCGTGTCAGTGAATGAATGTTGAAACTTATTTATTACCAACAACATTTTTGATTCCTCTCACATTGTTCTGGTTTAAAAGTGCCTTTTCCCAGCGCTGTTGTTTATAGGTATCATATAAAATATGGGTTTATATCGTAGTGTGATGGAAAAGTAATTTAAAAAAATATAAACATTATTTTCTTGCTGATATAATATTAAAACTGCAGTTGTGTAAAATCTTTCAAATTGGGTGATAAGAAAAATTAACCGTCGATAACGATGCGGTATTTTGAATACGCCAACGGTGGCTGATAAACTTTCGCTTCATAGCGCGGTGACTGGGCACTTTCGCCGAACATTTTCCCGCGCGTCCGACGCTGCCGCCGACCACCCGCAGCCGCCCGCCGCAGCGCACCGCCCGCGACAGCGCCACTGCGTGCGCTGTGATGGTGCAAAAACTGAAGGCACCGCTGCCAGATGAAAAATATAGCGCTAACTAGAGTGCAATAAGCGCTAGATTCAGCGCTAGATTTTAATGTAATGCTTTTCAACTACGAAAGCAAAGTATGTATTAAATGAAAACTAAATATTTTTTTAGGACTTATTAAACTTCTTCAATTGAAATAGTAATAAAATTCAAATTAAAAAATCTATAATTTGTAACTAAACTCGAGGGGCTTTACTATCACAGAATGGACAATGGACAGAATTTATCAGTTTTCAATAACAAAAAAGACAACCACACTAATTTCGATTTACTTTACATAATTAAAAAAAAACGTCAACTTATCTTAGGCTGGCGCAAAAATTCTCAGATATGCGCGCCTTAAACAACAAACAACCATAAACAAAAAAAGTGTTCGATCTAGCGCCAATAGCGCTAAAACAGCAACACTGGCTGTGTAGCGGGCGCGGCGCGCACTTGTTTGTAGTGTCGTACACGCGCCCGCGGCGTGGCCGCCTTGTTTACCACTACGACGGTACGGACGCCCCGATCCGCATTCATCGGCCCGTCCGCCGCGGCCATAATGACGACACCAATGATGTTTCCTTTAGCACAGGCACAGCCATTGCATTCATGCCGCATGCTTGCTATACTGATACAGCTGATTTCCCGCGACCACAACGGATGTAAAGTTATATAAGGTCTGTGACTCTTTAGAACAATTCGCATTTGAAATGTAACTTTATTGTTCTAACCGTTTCGGCTGCTATTGATGACGCCTCTGCTCTTGAGGTCATCTACCATTAAAATAAGAAACTTCACTGTCGTAAATAGTGTTTGTCAACAACGTAATATTACCTAGGTACGTCGTTATTAATTCTAACTAATTTTGTTTATTTGTTAGGTAAGACTACCAATAAATAAATATTGTCTCATTCATTACAATACCACATTTAATAATACATGTGCGCTAATAAATTATACTTAACAATTTCTCGTTTGATGGATCTGTTTACAATGCATCAAGAATGAATTATTTATCTTGCCTGTATGTTTGATGAAAGGTCACAGTAAACCTTTCGTAACAGCCAACGCGGTCGTGTCAATTATGAATGTGTGCCGATAACAGCAATATTTTCATTGGGCAAGTAAGTATTTATTATCTACATATCGCAAACGAATAAATTGCGCCATAAAATATTTATTAAAGTTCAATAATTGAATTAGGTACTGCAAATTACAATTTAACGTTGAATCATGTCCTGCGCAACACAAGCGCACAGTGATTGTCATGAATGGCATGCATACGCCGTCTAATCGATCTACAAGCTGCTGCAACAGGATGCATGACAGCAAATGGTCTTGCAATACGGCTCCACATCCGCCTCGCTTAATCGGGACAAGGTCTTTCATAGACAAACTCAGTCGCTCTAAGTAGGCGTCATTCGGTGCAATTCGACGAATTGCCAACACAAAATTGTCGCCCATTGTGCTGCGGAAAATACATGCTTTCACCAGAATTTCCATCCCAAAATATCTTGAATGCTCACACATTTCTTGCGTAACAGTAAATATTTTCTCTCGTGTGCATTATGTATGAATATGTAGGTAGGTGCATGCATTCCTGTCTTTCTCTCGCGGCTTGCAATACTCGGACTCGATTGTGGTAAAGTTAATAAGTGCAGGTATGTCGGCTCGTTCAAAGCCACTCTCGAACTTGTTCGAAGCGCATTAACTGTCGGCGGCATGTCGCTTGTGCAATAAAAATTGGTTGATGAATGTGTTTGGTGGGCGCGGGCGGCGGGCGGGGCGGGGCGCGGGCGGCGGCGGGGATCGAGGCCGAGCATGGTCGGAGTGTACGACGCGGAATGCGTTATTGTGGGAATGCGCTCTAAGTACCGTTGCGCCGGTCTACGCCGCGCCCGCCGGGTCGCCCGCCGCGGAATTTGAGACCCACTTGCTGCTCGCCAACTCAATATTAGATGACTCACGCGCCCCTTCGAAGGGAAATGTATTTGGCATGCACTGATGCATTTTTTTCTTAATGTGCACCGGCCTTATCTTCTGCTTCTCAGAAGGACTCCTTATTTTGGGAACGGCGCAGCAATAAGCCACAAACTGTGTTATCTTAGGTCGCGTCTCAAACATACTTAATTAATTGTCTTAATTAATGGCTTCGCGTTGAAGATTTAGCCAATTTCTAGTATTTTTTATTATTATTGGTAAGGGTACAATTGTACGGTAGATAGAAATTAAAATGAAGTCTCACAACACGTGGTATTACGGGAAGAACTCGGGTGAAACTTATATACATAATACTTAGTTCAAAGTTAGCAGATGCTATTTGTTGCAATAATAGTGCCATTTATGTAGGTACTTATAAAAAAGTGTGAGTTGTTGCTGTTTAAACATGTGCTCATGAATGTCATTATAAACAATGTTTATCAAGGTGTCATTACATTGTGGTGCGTCGGTAACTGTAATTTGGTATCGGATTGTGTTTATCTCAGAATGTCATACGTAATTAGCTGCGAGTAGTAATTATAGCAGGCATCCCACCGTGCGGCGCGACACAACACGGTTTTTTTCCACTCGCACCTAGGCGCCTCTAAATATAAATTCTGTTATATTGTAAGTGTTGTAGTGTAAAACCTAACATATGTACTATGAAACAGGACTATGTGGTCCGGTAATACGGTATACATAAAATCAGTTATAATAAACAAACAAAAAACTTCTTCTTTAATCAAAGGTCATTTGAATGTTACACAAAAACCCGCCTAAACTCGAAGCAACGGTATTTCGTACTTTCATTTGCTTTTCATCAAGTTTGTTTTTGGCCAATTAACCGTTAACCATGTCTTGGACGCTGTAGCGTTGTTAGAAAGGGAAAGAATTGCAAATCGCAATGCTCTCTGTCTCACCTTACTTGTGATGTTGAATGGACGCGGCTTTTTTTCCTTAGGCGACGCCTCCATAAGAAAATGAACAAAAAACTAGAGCCGCGAACTCTAGAAATTAGATCATCGAACTGTAGGTGAGGCCAGTGAACGTGGCGGGTGGCATTATTCGACTTGTGTACAAACTTTCCCAGATAAACAGCGTATTAGTACGTGTTACGTACGCATTTAGTCAGAATAACCATCGTCGGAATTAGGAATAACCAACCGGTAACGAGGCAAAGCTACCTACTTACGTATACGTGTTAATGAATATGGATCCAATACTTGATGGTTCACAAGTCTCTAGAATTTCACTTTTGAGGACAATCACAATAAACAGATACTGGGTGCCAGAGAGTCTGTGTGACTGCACTATTATAAAAGATCATGTGAAAGTAGTCCCCACAGAAATCAGAGCGAGCGCATAAACAGTTTTTGCATCTGATCGATGACATCATGTTTATGACCTTTCGATACATTTTCTATAATTGAATAAAAAATTACTGTCATGTGAAAAGCATTTGGCAGTTCATCAAATTGTCATAACACAAACGTCACAATGCGATAGTTTTATTTTGGGTATTAGTATAACACTGAGTCAGCGAGCGTCGAAATTTGTTTAGCTCAGTTAGTGGTCACCTAATTTCCAAGACACCGACCGGTCGGCCAGACAGCGCGTTGCCCCCTGGCCCCCACCGCGCATGACGTATAAGCCACCAGCCCACCGTCGCCGCCGACGACCGGCGTTGTGCCCGCCAGCCGATAAACAAGTGCACGCTTTCAGAGCGCGTTGACGCGCCGCTGCGCCACCATTCAGTATTCTGCAAAAACTTCCCGGCTGACAGTTTAAAAACACAACACTCTCTAAAATAACTTTTACTTTGTTACAGACAAACGGCCGAGCCACAAACGAGGTTCGCGCTCCTATCGCTGCCGCGGAAACCATCATCGAATCTCCGGTCAAGATGCAAGCCTCACCTGCAGCAGCTGCGCCTAAGCCAGCCCCGACGTCGTCACCGGCGCTCAGTCAGTCAATCAAGCCCACCAAACGAACGGCCAAGGACTACATATTTGGAAAATTAATTGGCGATGGCATGTTCAGCACAGTGTTCCTAGCTAAAGACATTCACAGTGGAAAGGAGTTTGCAAGTAAGTTTTAAAATAATCTATTTATGTTATTTTAAATATTAAGTTTACGATACACAAGGTTCTCTAATATTGCTATTAGTATTGCAAAATGATTAACAAGTGATTTTCTTTTACAGTTAAAGTTTGCGAAAAACGGCATATCATCCGAAAGAAGAAAATGGAATACATTAAACGGGAGAAAGATGCCTTAAACATGCTTTTCAAAGTTCCAAACGGTTTTGTAAAGCTGTATTGTACGTTCCAAGATGCGGAAAGATTGTACTTTGTATTATCGTACGCAAAGAATGGCGAGTTGTTGTCTTACATTAATAAGGTTGGCTCTTTCGAGTTGAACGTAGCAAAATTTTATGCCGCCGAGCTTTTATCGGCACTAGAAAAAATGCATGCCAAAGGGATCATTCACCGTGATTTGAAGCCGGAGAACATACTGCTCGACGAAAACATGCACCTACAAATTGCTGACTTCGGAACTGCCAAAATTATGGATCCCGAGGAAATCAAATCGGCGCCAGTTGTTCAAGAGGATGACCCGACAAGAAATGAACGCTCTAGGAAAATTAGTTTTGTTGGCACACCGCAGTACGTGAGCCCCGAACTTCTGCACAACTGCGTGGACACGCGCACCTCCGACTTGTGGGCGTTGGGTTGCATCATCTACCAGATGATTTCTGGTCTACCGCCCTTCCGCGCCGCCACGGAGTTTCTCACGTTCCAGAAAATTCTCAAAATGGACTACGAATTCCCCGAAGGCTTTCCCGCGGACGCAAAGGATTTGGTCGAGAAACTGTTAGTTTTGGATCATACCCAGAGGATCGGAGCTGACGACAAGGGAGATATATACGAAACTATTCGAAACCACCCGTTTTTCTCTGGCATCGATTGGGAAAATATTTGGGAACAAACCCCGCCCACAATTAGTCCTTACTTGCCCGGAGGTTCGTTTGAGGAAGAATACAATATTCCCGATCACCTTGAGCCTGGATTGGGCAATAATCAACTCGTGCGCCTGTGGGAATTCGACCTATCTACATCAAAAGGTAAATATAGCAATGCATTTAATTAATCTCATGTAGAAAATTTACTGTCCCCTTTATGTCTAGTTAAATAATGGGTATCGTTAGTTAGCGGTTCTAGTGCATGGATGTGGACAATTACAAAGGCTTGAGCGAGTGCAGTGAAGCGACAAGTAAGAGGCAACTGGAGCGTCCATGACCTAAATTCTTGGCAAATTTATACGCGTCTCGTTTCATAACTGAACCGAGTCCGTAATGTTCCGTTTTTAAGGTTCCTACACTAATAACTGTAATTGCAATACGTCTTTGCTCAGTGATAAATTTTAAACTGCAAATTATTAATCATTAACAAACGATACTTGCACATGCTGCATGCGCAGCGCCGCGTCATCGCATTCGTTTGTATTCATAATTCGGAACGGACGTCCTCAGCTCTTGGTTTACGGTTCTATAGTAAGCGTGACGTCATCCTTCCGGCGCGCCGCCGCACTGGGCCGAGTTCCACGCTCTCCGCCGCCTGCGCCACATGAAGTCATGAATGAGCCCGACCCAGCTCTTTATTAATTACAACCTTCTGATCAGCTGACGCAGCGCGCGCTGCATCACTCACATAATTGCTGGATGCGTTCATCGTCTATGAATGCTCATTGTTTCGTGTTGATATTGTTTTTTCTTTCTTGTTTAAACTCATTTGAAATTTGTTTTGTCAACAGGTATACTAGACATTAGCTCAGAAGAAAAACGACGTCGCCTCGAAATTCAAGCGCGTGAAAATAAATGGCATCAGTTCGTCGACGGAGAATTAATATTGAAACAAGGCTATGTGGATAAAAGAAAGGGATTGTTTCCACGGCGGCGCATGTTGCTGCTTACGACCGGCCCCCGCCTCTTCTACGTAGACCCAACAAACATGGTTCTAAAGGGAGAAATTCCTTGGTCCGCAGAATTACGTGTAGAAGCCAAAAATTTCAGAATATTTTTAGTTCACACGGTGAGTTGTCTGAATATTCGATACCTTACACTTTACGATATACAGAAAAAATTACGGCTCTTCAAGCCTAGTTGATAAAAAAAATCACTAGTGAGTTGAGGCCAGGTAGCCGGTGCCATGTGTCCTCATTAGCTTCCAGGGGGATCTTAGTCATATCCAAACAAAGTCACTAATACGATTTGACCTAATTTACTAAATGCGTTTCTCCTTTGTCCACAGCCCAACCGCACGTACTATTTGGAGGATCCAGAATCGTATGCGTTAGAGTGGACGCGCGTGATAGACGAGGTCCGCATCGGCACATATGGGCGGGACACGACTTAAGCGGGCGCGGCGCCGGCCCGAGTGGCGGCACCCCCGCCCCCGCGCGGCGCCTGCACACTTCTAGGGTACTGTAAGCCTTATCGAGCACGGAGACCATCCAGCCAGAAAGCTTCCGCGACGAGCGAGCCGCGAGCGCTGCTAGCGCCGCGAGCGCCCCGAGCGGCGGCGGCCCGAGTCCCGCGCGGCCGAGCGGGGCCGGCGAGCGCCGCATATGTTCCAGCCCCGCGCCCCGCGCCCCGGGACTCGCGAGGGCCGCACCAGCCGCACCGACCGCTGTTGATACTGAATGACTGATTCCTATTATTACTATATCCCGACTATCTAACGTAAATTATTCTAATTAAGTTTCTTATTTAATTGTGGATATCGGTGATGATGTGTAAATATTTGTCTTAAATTATTATTATTGCAATCGCTTAGGTTATAGTGTAATGTGTAATCGTGGGCCGTTGTAGTCCTACACGGACCTTTGTAAGAATGGACTTGTTATTCACCACCTGCGTGTTCACAAAAGCCCATTCCGTTTGGTAACTAGGCAATTTATAGCTAAATAAAATATTATTTATTTTAATTTTAATTCTTTGCCAACGGAATGTGACTGCTGTACAGTACAGTTATAACAGTAGGAAAATTATAATCGGCCTGTTTCCATGTTTTGCGTTGTGTGTCGCTGATAGTAACGTTATTATTATTTTGTTGAATATGTAACAATAACACGGCGTGGAGCAGTTTGCACATAAAATGGCTGTTGACAAACACATAACTCGTGGGAATGGAAACGGTCCGATGTAAGAAGGCTAGCTTCTTCAATGCGGGGCGGGCAGCGCCCGGCGACCGACGCCGCGTGCGCCCGCCTTGGCTCTCCGAGCGAACGTTCGCATCGTCGAGAGCCATGCTTTTAACGTGCAAGTAACCGTGCACTATAATCCTAACTTAGCAAAGGTATACGGATATTACTGGCACCAAAGGTGACAAATACTGCTATTGGAATGCTTAATTAATTATTCAAATTCATAATTGTTAATTTAAATATCAGGTTGCTTATGTATAGTGAACCTAATTAAATTTGTGTTTTAATAACTTTTATTGTTACAAAGAAAAACGAAAATTTCTACGCCATTGCAAACATTCAATGTCATGGCATTACATCTAGTTTCGATTGTATTTTATCGAAATTGATAATTTATTGTAGTAGCTTGTTTTAATAGTGTATTAAATGCCTAAAACTTGCCTGGAATATTTAAATTAGGGCTTTTTATTATTGTAAAATTGGATAAAATCCATGTTCAATATAAATCCCTCGTTTAGTGAATTATAGTATGTAGTAATTTGGACATTAGCATAAAACTGATTCTTTTCTGTAGCAAAATGTATTTTGGATTATGACATGCGAAACAATAGATGATAGCAGCAATCTGACTACTCCATGACATTGTTAATAATAATAATAATTCTGCATTTAAAATTTAATACTGTTAACTATTGTAATTATATTTTACAACATTTGTATTGCGTAAATTCCATAAAGTAACAAAATAAGAAATTGAGAATAAATTGAAGTTGATTTTTTGATATATTGTCTTTTAATAATACCTTTAATCAATCACTATTAATTTAATCAATATTAAATTAATAATTATTGTTTCACACTCAACCCGAAAAAAATACTATTATTTTTTGGGAAGAGATTGCTGTTGGCCGCATGTAGCCTTTACAGCGTAACCGGACTTTTTAGGGCGGCAAGGAATAAAGGTTTCTCAAACCATTCGATCGAACATTCTCAGAGGGTTTGTAGAAAGGATGGCATCACGGAACCGTGTCCTCGACCCTTACTTTATTCTCCGAGGCGTTGAGATCGTAATCAAGAGCGGATCAACCCGAAGACGCCTCTAAGGCCGTTCGCTGCGTCAAGAGGGCACACGGCGCGGCTGCCCGCTTGGCTTGTCTGTTTCGTGTAAATTCATAGAGCAGCGCTGCATGAGGCGCGTCGCCCGTCGCACGAGGCGACGCGCCTCAGATGATCGCAATTTAGATGAAACAGCAGGTCGCGCGGACGCCCGCACCGTGCGCCCACTTGTCGCAGCGAACACCCTTAAGGTTCGTCTTACCCGAGTGGAATAACTAGGGTACTGGAAACAGTGTTCAACAGGAACCTTGTTTTGTCTTTAATCATTAGAAATAGGGGTCAGAAACTGATTTTTGAATTTAGCAACAATAGACCTAGTTGTCATCCAGTAAAATTTAAATGCAATTTTTTATTATTTATCGACGAAAACAGTTTTCGAACACTACCCTATTTCGAAAAACAACTACAAGTAGGTAAGTACTTAAAAAAATCCAGTTATTTACTGCGCTAAATGAAATGAAATAAAACATTTCGTACGATCGTCGGTAATGTAGGTAATGGAATTATTTCGTATGAATGTTCATATCGAACTGAAATTAATACTACTGGGCTCTTTCAATTTAGACGACGAAACGTCGCGCTGCCGTGCGGTTTCATATTAAACACGACTGTTTTAATATGGAACGCACTGCAAACGTGCGGCAGTCGTCCGACAACAAACGTCTAAATTGAAAGAGCCCTAATAATAAAGGCGTGTTGCCTTTAGTTGGACTCGAAACGACGAGCTTTCGCAATACGGGCTCTTCCAACTGACTTATTCAGTATTTTTATACTACCTGCCATTCAAACATTTACTCAGGATCTCTGCTAATTTCTTCGGCTAATTCATATCAAAATTGCTAAAGTTAATAAACTTACTTTACTAATTAGATAACCCAACTAATTAGAAAAGCTTATTGGTTGAATTATTAAGCCTCTGGATGCAAGCAGCACAAAACCGGTCGTTGTGGAGATCTTTAGGGGAGGCCTTTGTCCAGCAGTGGACGTCTTTTGACTGAGATGATGATGATGTAGCAGAATATTGAGCTGTTATAATGTGTATAACAACGAAGCTTCGTATATTCTACTGATTGCATAAAATGATAAACAAATGATTTCCATAATCGTGGCATTAACGTGAGTTAACGTTATTAATATAAAACATATGAGAACATGAGCTTTTCTTAAGCCACTCTTTATTTATTTTCATTAACTTACAACCATACGAAACGAAATACATTAACTATAGATTAAGCTGCTTGCTTTAGATTCCTCTGCCTTCTTTCAATCTCTGAAGAAAATTTAAATAACTATGATCTTTTGGCGGGAAAAGAAACAACCTCAGAAAAATAACTCTCTTGGAGAAGGAGAAATCCCATTTTAGATAAGGTTTTTGGGTAGAAATATGCAAAATTAGAAACGAAGTGTTTTTCATTTATATTGGTTTTATCTCGGAACAATAGCTTTAGATAATAGAACAATAGAATGTTTAATTACACTATTCCTTTTACTTAATTTGCCATCGTATTGAAATATTATATTGAAATAAAAATAATGTGCATGACTTGCTTCGATGACCTTGTGTGCTGGCTCTGCTCTGCTGTGCCCTTAGACCATATAACCAAGCTGTGCCACTGCCGGCCACCATGCTGCTGTTGCGCTGCGATCAAAAGTTTAACGAAAAACGTCGAACTATTTATGTAGTTGTTTCTCAGAACAATAACTAAATCTATTGTCGTAAAGGTTGTTTTGAAAAGACGTTTCTATCTTTATAATAACATTGTTATTACCCAAGATCACCAATAAAAAGGCCAAAACAATGTTTTGGCTGTATTGGCTACATTCCTTTGTCTTTCCGTAGTACCTTGTAATATCTATTCTAAGCTTGTTTTTACTTACCTAGTGTCAAAAATTTAATAAAATAGCAAAAATATTGTCAATTAATTAAGTAAGATTACTGCGTTCAGTACAATACTGCTATAAATTTCAGCACAACATAATGTCCTCACCAGTAATCAGATATGTTGGAAGAACAACAGATTTCAAGGGGAAAACTTTATGGGAAATACTTGGAAGCCTAAAAAACTTAGGAGTAGGAAGGATTATTGTCCGGTCTGTATTTGAGCGATACCCTGAACCGAGCTTCTTAAAGATTGTAAAGGTTGAAACTTGCCCTAACGAAGTAAGTTTACAATTTTATATTTTCTAACCTATTTCCTTCAAAAAAATGAAGTTCCAAAGGCTTCTAAAATGAAACAGTTACAAAACTTACAAGTAAATATATCTTTCTGAGGTATAATTAAAAAGTATGCTCTAACGCTTTTTATTGTTTTGCTTTGCGTTTATTAGTGCTTATATTAGTGCTGCTCCTTAGCACTCATGTTTTATAAATAAGTAATTTCTCCAAAATGTTATGTCGATATATGGATTTAGGCTGTGCATCGATTGCCCAGCCAGACAGTTTTTATGGTCCAGAGTATGGTCAATTCCAATGAAGTGCCTTTCAAATAAACAAAGAATAAGCTCCGAATAGTTATTCCGTGTTTTGTCTTAAGAGAATTTGAAAATGTAATGATGAGAATTTGATATTGTAATTTGAAATGAAGTACAGGACAGGAACAAAACACAGAATAACTATTTGCAGCTTATTTATTTATTTGTTTATTTGTAAGACCTCTAGAGTAGAACCGATCCATAATAACTCTTAAGTCACTTACTTTCGAATATGCATTTATTGGATATTTCTGGTCTTTGTTTCTTTGTTTTCATTTTTTCCCCAAATCATAATAACTGTCAATCAAACAAAATAAAAAAAATCTTAAAAGTAATGATATTCAATAGATTTATATCACTAGTTCAGAAAGGTTAGATATTCTTAATCCATTTAGTGCTACCAAGCACTTGTATTTTGTTGAATCTGTACTGTTTTAGGATGTGTCTATATTTTTATTTTAGGGGTGTTATATAACAATAATAAAAAAAAGTGTTCTGGATTTATCAAATTGTTATTAAAACTATTACAGGAAAGACGCAGAGTTCGTGTCTGGGTTGAGAAGACTTTTAGGGGGAAGAAATTGGAAAACCTCGCTGAAATCTACAGAACTTCCTATAAGCCTGATTACAAGCTCATACCTAAAAACGAGGAAGCCAAACTGTTGGCTTCAGTTACAAAAGAACATAATTTTTCTGATGTGGTTTTACCACGAACTATAGAGATGCCACCTTTGATGAAGAAATTTATAGTGAAAGATCATGAGAAAAAAGGTTTAGAGGTAGGTTTATAAATGATTTTGTTTTTATATATAAAAAAGATGCCCTAGCATTTACATGTACCTAGTAGAGGGTAAGTAGAGGGTAAGTAACATCTCAGTGATATTTTATCAGAAATGATGCATTAGAAAGAATTTAAGGAACTGCAAGCTGTGGATTATCATTTATTTTGTTTGAGTTATTTTAAATTGGTCTAGATGTATTTTCACAAGCAAATACCCAGCATTATTAAAGATTTTTGTGGAATGTTGATGGCAGACGCTACTTTAAATAAATATGCTGTGTTTGAAAAAAGAAGACAAAGTGTTGAAAGAATTCCACGAGCGGGATTCGAACCCGCACTCCATGACGTGCCGGGTCAGGTGCACTGCCAACTATGCTATTGTGGCTCAATCCAACTCACCGAAATTAATCAACTTTATCTACTTTTACTTTACAAGCCAAAGAAGCCCTATTCAATGTCGACAACTACGTCATCAACATCCAATTTTAATATTTTTACGAATATTGAAAGATTAAGAATTAGGCAAGCTATGTTTATGATTATTTACATATAATGTTATGCAAATATAGTTGCGAACAAATTAATGCAGTGTTGCTAAAATGTACTGTGTATTTAAAGTAATTTTCTTCTACTGACCATTAAAAATTCAAGAAATTACAATATTACATCAACCCATCACAGGCTACTGTTGGACACAGGTCTCTACCAAGGCACGCGATTAAGCCTAATCTTTGGCTCTCATCTCTCGTGTGGTGACCAACAGGTCACTTTAGTTCTGATAAATCTCCTAATTACGGATTTAACCAATCAAAGAAACTCCGAGTATAGCTCTTTCCATAGCCCACTGAGCAACTTGTGGACTATTCACACCATTAAAATTACAATAACAATTGATAATTACAACATTCTCTACTGGACAGTAATCATTAATTTGGATCATTCCTTATTTACAGATTATGAAAGAGTTTGTAGTGCCCATCAGCTACAACCACAGTCCCAATAGAGTGAAAAGGATTGCAAAGCCCGGTGAGAAGGCTACTATCGAATTCACAATGGGTCTTGGTAAACCAGTTAGCCCATCTCTTTACGAGGGCGTGTCACTAAAGTAAAATACGTTAAGTAGTGTAAATACGTTGTTATATAATAATAGTTAGAATTATGTCATTAAAGGAAAATAATTGAAGTGAAGTGTTTTTATTCAAACACTTTCTTATATTATCCGCCTCTGTGCTCAGACCCAGTGCTCCTGGGTTCGTTTCCCAGCAGGGGTACACGTTTGGGTACTATCACCATCTTATCTAAATATGTAGCCATAACATCAACGTTTGTAGCATTATTGTGACACTAAACACGTTGACTGCTACAAAACCAGACACAATAGAAAATTTATTGTTTGTCGGTCACCGGTGACCACCACGGCGATTAAAGACTTAAGAATACCCAAGAAATATTTTTTGGCTGAGATGATGATGATGATGATGATGAAGAAATATTGGTAAAAAAAAGACAAAAACATTTTTTTAACCCATTTACAAAATCGTATGTTAAGTCTTATTAGACTGTTTGTAATATGTAATAAGTAATTTAGAAACTGGATATTTTATTGTGTTAAGGCGAAGGGTAAGGCACACTAGCGCCGCTAATGGATTTAATTTGATAACTGCTAAACTGGATTTTTTTTCAAACATTGCGGACCTTCCGACACTCGGCAAACATCTACTATTTAATAATTGTGCAGTACTTTTAGGTTTGTTTTTGTATTCATTCGCTAACACCAAAAGTGGTCATTGTTTGTGAATAAATGCGATAGCCCGTTTTGTGAATAAACCACGCAATATAGTGCACAATTATTAAATAAATACTATGGATGCTTTCCTGTTATCGGACGGTACGCAATGTTTTAAAAAAGATCCGGTCCATTAGTAATTGTCAAATTATCAATTGGTGGCGCTAGTGTGCCTTACCCTTCGACTTAAATATTAACGGTCTTACAAAACCCCTTTAGGTAAAACTTTGCAGAGCAAGTTATACCAGATTTTCCAGTGAATTTTGAGTTGTATATTGAGTTATAGGTTTCTTACATTACTAATCCATAAATAGACAATGTGGTAGATTAGGCTTAATCTCCCGTTTATAGCATTATGATGCTTATATTAATTTGTTTCCAGATAATAAAATTCACAAACTAAATAAGAACTGTATAATAATATAATTTCTATGTCACGTCTACGCAATATGCCACTATTGCAAATGGTACACTTTTAAACTAAGGAGAGCATTTTAGAATAGAGAGCAGTTCATTTGCGAAAATTCTGCTCTGATGCAAACTTCTTGGCGAGGAACGGATTTGTTTCCATGTCAGGAATTTTGCGCTCCATCTCCAGTTTCTGAAATAATAATAAATAACTTTATTTGCCTCTAACAAAAACACAGTATACAGAAGGGATAACATCCAAGCACAGTACAGATTAGAGTCAAAAAGGTCTATGGCTCAGTGGTAAGGGAATAAGATTACTATTCAGATATACATGATAATAAAGTTGACAACTGTTTTACATATTATGAGCGGCTAGGCTAGTGAGAGTTTTGATTGCTATCCTATCACGTTACTGAATGAGACTGAACGGAAAACTTCCTAATTTTTCACCAGGTGGCGCTGCTTGGTGTATTTTGATTGCTGGGTGCCTAGTGTGACTTTTGTTTATTATCCGTATTCATTCGATAACGTTTACAAAAACTTAAATTAGTATGGCATTAAAGCAGAGCCTCCTGGCGACATGCGAGAAGTATTTAACGCGCTCGGTCTGCAATTGCTAAGGTTAAACAACTTTCGCAAAGGACAGTCCTCGGACGGGTGACCAAAAAATGTATCATATTGAGCTCCCCCGTGCTTCGGAAGGCACGTAAAGCCGTTGGTCCCGGTTGCATTAGTACCTACATGTTAACATCTACTACACCGCACTGGCCCTGCGTGGTGATTTATGGCCAATTCTCCCTATCCATCCATAGGAAAGGCTCGTGCCCCAGAAGTGGGGACATAAAATGAGCTGGTGATGATGATGATGAACTTACTAAGGTTGAAGGTACGGCCCCAGTGCTTCAAAGCACAGGTGAGTTTTTAATTGCTCGATGTATCTGTTGACAGCTGCGGCGCGGATACGACTCGCAAGCCCAAATTTGTTTAGACTGCACAGAATAATTGCCTAATTTTGGTCTTATCATGAGCTCGTCATCAGCATCATCATCATCAGCTCGTTTTATTTCCCCACTGCTGGGGCTCGAGCCTTCCCTATGGATGGATAGGGAGAACGAGCCATAAACCAACACGCGGGCGTGCCCAGTGCGAATTGGTGGTTGTCAACGACTACTAATGGAGACGGGACGGCCTTACGAAGCAAGGAGGAGCTCGAGATGATAAATTTTTGGTCACCCATCCGATGAGCGGCCTTTGCAAAAGTTACTTATACTTAACAATTGCAGACCGGGCTGAATTGCATCCAGCTCTTCATGAGCTCCTATAGAAGTATAATTGAAGGTGTGGAAAAGAGAAATAGAAAATAAAACAACTTACATACGCGTGTATATACGCAGTTACACGCGTCTCGCGTTCACAACTGCAATAATACTGCTTTAAGAGCTCTCATGGTAAGGCCCCGAGGAGTCATTGATTTTATTAGTTGCACACTGATCGGCAATAATCAAAATATGAGACTGACCCTCCAGAATACGCGCATCTCTTGAACTTCTTCCTCCCTCTGTACGAAGTATTGCCGAACGGACTTCTGTATCAACGTGGCGGCGTACTCTTCAGGCCACAACCAGGATTTCGGATAATACGGCCGAGGACTATGGGTAGAGGTTAATAAATTAATAGACTGTCTATTATCTTATCTTATTTTATCTCAGTGGGCATGCTGAGGTTGGATCTCGCAGTAACACTTCGATCCATCGGGATCTTTTGTGCAACCCCATCCTTTTACTCTTCTTCCTCTGTAAAGATAGATGCTATAAGTTTGGCAATGTCTTTAAGAGCGAAGAGCCTGAAGTCCTCCGGTTTCGGATAGGCCGACCCCATGAGTCCCATTCTTTTCCTAGCCAGAGAGTCGCAGTCACACAGTAGGTGCTGCATTGACTCCGTTTCCTCTCCACATGGCTCTTTTGGCTCTACATAATAAAAAAAAAAGAAATGCAAACGCCAGTCAGGTGGACAAACAAGCCAACCAAACTGAGTACACAAACATGTAAGCTGGGAATCGAACCTGAGATCTCTGAGTCTGAGAACGGTGGTCATAAACACTAGACTATAGTGGCGGTTTCAAAAAATTTCTCATTATCAGTTTCTTTTACTCTTGTCTATAGAGACAGTCTAAGATTTATGGTTGCTTAAAGCTCCAAGGCGGGTTAGGATTCAAGTTCTTTGACTATAGTCGTAGTCAAGAAAATAAATCATAATACTGTTGATTTCAACATACTTCTTTTCTAGGTAATCACGGATCCAAGGCATGTTAAATAAATGCAGGCTGTGGTCTTGGCGTGATGGGTAGCGAGGGTTATTGTTCCACAAAACCTGAAACGTAAAGAGGTTGAGCTTCGACATTTTAATTTGTGGTAATGGGCGATTATCCGACGACCCAAAAAAAAAAATTGTTTCAAATTACTTTATAGATGGCGCTTAGTAAAAGGCGAGTCCATGGAGAGCACGTGTATGGCTGCGTAATATTTATTACATTGCCTTTTTAAGCCATTTTTTTACACAAAGCAACAATGCATGCACGGGATTGACATTTCTTTGAAAGAAAACACTTGCTTGAAAAGGTGATACAGACAAAGGTATCATAAAATATCAATATTGTGCAATTGTCAAACTGAACAAAATTATGGAAAATAGGAATAGGTCCTGAAATTAAAATACTCATTTTTTATTTTTTTGGTTGACAAGCAAAAGTTCACTTAGTGTACTGCACAATTTATTACAGCCTCTATGTACGGCTCGGCTTTAATAAAACGCCATCTATCGAGTTTTTTTTAACTAATTTTTATTTTTTTAATTTTCGCTGTCAGAAAATCGCTCATTACAATCCCTTGCGTACCAAAAAGGAGGGAAAAGGATACCGTTCTGTGACATTAAAACTTGTTGGTAGGCGAGTAGATATATCATGTAAAGTTCGGTAAGGTAACAAATAGTAGTAAATGTAAGTATTACTTAGTATTCTTTATAGTTAAAAATCAAAGCTGCAGTCCTATAATCGTCAACAAAAAAGGTACACACGCCTGCACTTCAGACGAACTGTCAAATTTGCTAAATAGATTTTTAACTTTATGTGTATGACTTAAGGTTGAACATTTATTGAAAAAAATCGACAGTTTTGGATAATCTGATCTGCAGGCGTCTGTACATTAGTATCATGCGGCCACAGTAAAGGAATTAACATTTTGCTAGCAGATATTTGTCAGGCGTGCAATAAATACTTTTATTTGCACTATGTAGGTACACTACTAGGTATAAATATATATATATCGGTAACTGTACTGTTTTATAGTGAACGTATAAAAAACTTATCGTGTTTTAATTAGGTATTTAATTTGATTTCTTGCTACAGGCTACATCCAAATAAGGTACCTGCCTATATGTATATGCTTCATTTGCATCGAAACTGAAAATAGCACTTAAGAAAAAGACGACTCGCCTCAAGAAGGGTTACAACCCCTGACATTTCGCAATCCGGGCGACAGCTCTTCTGAAGAAAAGTGCAATGTTTGTTTCAACGTATAAAGCATCATCTTTATCATTATCTAAGCCAAAAGACGTCCACTGCTGGACAAAGGTCTCCCCCAAGGATCTCCACAATTACAGGTTTTGTGCTGCTCGCATCTAGCAGCTTCCCGCGACCTTCACCAGATCAGCCCACCTTGTTGGAGACCTACCACACTGCGTTTTCCGGTACGCCGTCGCCACTCGAGAACTGTACCGCCCCAGCGGCCATCAGTCTTGCGAGCAATGTGTTTTGCCGTCTGCTACTTGAGCTTAGCAACTCTTCGGGCTATGACGATGGTTACCATCGTTCTCCTGCGGATCTCCTCATTTCTGTTTCGATCACGCAGAGCAATCCCAAGCATAGCCCTCTCCATTGCTCTTTGAGTGACATTGAGCCTTCTTATTTGGTCCATAGCTCATTAGCATTGTGGATACAATACAAAATAACAATTTTAAATAATACTAATTTATTTGGGTGTACCATTTTGTTATCAGTCAGTAAACTCTTTGACCTTACCTGAACAATATGATCTATGCCATTGAAGAAACATTTTTGCCTTTGCAAAGCTTCCCATATCTTAGCTTTATTAAGAGCTTCCTCCAAAGCAGGTATCAGATGCACGAACACCTTGTTTTTTATATAATCGCATTCCGTTTCTGAAATACACAAGATATAGGAACTTAATAGTGACTACCTACATAGAGACAGTGAAATTATTCAATGGTGATCATGGATCCCATGTAATAAATAATGTACCTAGTGCATACATACACGCATTTATGATGTGGATTACCTATAGTAAGTATATATTATAAAATCATCTTTTGTTATAGTGTAGCAATTGAATATCATTAAATTCATTTAAGGAATTGGGACCAAGTTTTCCCAAAATGATTCTGGCCTAGCCATATGATGTTCGACATCTAATAAGTAGTAATATACAAACAAAATTAAACCTTGTTACAAGTCGCGAAGACTCGACTTCATCTAGATGAAGAGGAACATAGAAGATGGATCTAGAACGCTACATGATGATACTGACTATGATGCAAATAGATTTAAGTGTTGAAAAAATTCCACGAACGGGATTTGAACCCGCATCCCATGACATGCCGGGTCAGGGGTACTAACAAACTATGCTATCGTGGCTTTGTCTTTTTTCAAATTGTAATTTGCTCGCAACAATATTTGCGTAAAAACCACTAGTGGACCCGGACTTCGCTTTTTTTCTACCGCTTTGACAGTTTCCATTCATTCCCGTGGGAATATCGGGATAAAAACTATCCTATGTGTTCATCCAGGTTATAAACTATCTGTATGCCGAATTTCATCCAAATCCATTCAGTAGTTTTTACGTGAAAGAGTAACAAAGATCCATCCATCCATACTTACAAACTTTCGCTTTTATAATATTAGTAGGATAATAGCAGGTAGATTAGTTTAGGTAATAAAATTACATCAAAAAGGGCTAAAAAGTCTATGTACTCGTATATACGTTTTGTTGCTATGGATCTTTACAGCAAAAGTCGGTTCTATTGCATTTATTAGTGTAGGTAGGTACTCGATTTAGTTGTTAGTAGGTTTTGTTCGCCTAGCTAACTACCATCCTATCCGAGTCTAGTCATTGATGTAGGCATGGCGACAGTTCGTTTTTAAATTTAAGAAATAATATAGCCAGTTCCATAGTAGGTAAATGAGGACTCCGGGTAGGTGAGGTACGCTACCAACATCGCCTTATCGCGTAGTGAGATGTGAAAAAGTGCTTTTACATTGTGAGAATAAAAAAAATGTTCGGTCTAAATTTGCAACTACAGGTAAAAATTAATTACTAAGAAACGGTGGTTTGGGCACAGGTTCTATCTTGCTCTCATTGTACGCTTCAATCTCCTGGAACTCTTTATCGCTTTCCTCCAATATATCTTTCCAGTTGGCTCGGTGTTTCTTTCGTATAAGGATGGGGAACTCTACCTCAGAGCAAGGCAGGCTGTCGGGCAGAGCGAACGCAGCCAAATTTTCAGATAAGTCGCTCAAAGCAAATTTTGCTTCTTTGCTTTTGCCTTTGCGGTCGGTGTTTTTCCCAGCCATTTTTTAAATAGTTTATTTTGATTTCACAGAAAAATATGAGTTACTAAGACAGCTTTATAAGCCGCTTTGATCAATTTGTTTATAAAAACAGAGCACGTGGTGTGAAAGCTGATTTTACACAAAATGACAGAGATCTACAGTGTCAAAAGTGTTACTTCACAATGAAGTTTTTAAACCTAATATATTAACTTTATGAATTTACCTCTTTTGATTTCTGTCGATTACTAAAATGTTCGGTGAATTTGTAAAGGCAATTAATGCTCTAAGGGCAATAGGCGCCCTACTCCAAAGAAATACCGACGACCTCTACATATTCAGAGGCAGTGAGCTTTTATAAATACGTACGTAACATATAGTATCATTGTACAGAGGTTCACACAGTCCAAATATAGGTCTGTGTCAGTTCATATACCTACTACCGATTACTGGTGAAATGTTTGCAGTATTTTTTACTGGGTGATGTGTAAAGTAATAAGTGGCTAAATAAAGACACCTGAATTTAATTTTTAAATGTTTATTTTACACGGTATAAAATCTGCACAGGCAATTACTCATACTCTCTGGATATTACCATCCAAAGTTAAAATAAGTTAAAAATAATAAATATAACTAGCGTCTAAAAATAAATACATAAGTGTCAGTCAATTTGTGACATATTTTAACTACTTAAGTAAAATATTTCAACGCATTTTAGTATGGTGAGAATTTTCCAGTTACTTGCGATATCCAGTCTAGGTAATGAGCAACCTTGACGTAGACTCCAGGAACACCTGGTTGACCACAGCCAATGCCCCATGATACCACTCCCACTAATTGCCAGGTTCCACCACGCTCGCATACCAGGGGGCCGCCACCGTCGCCTTTGCATGCATCCTTCCCTTCCTCGCCACCAGCGCAGAGAAAGCCTTGATTCAGTTCGTAATTATAACCTAATCTTGTTTGTCTAAGCTGCTGCTGGCACACATTGTGAGATAGAATTGGCACATCGACTTCTTTCAGCACGTTCTGATATTTTCCATAGTCACCGAAGGCATCTTTACCCCAACCAGTCGTCCAGCACCTCTGGCCGGAGTAATCTGTGTATTTATCGGGCAGGCAAGCGGGACTGATGTGCGGGTATTTGGTCCACTCAACGGGGTGGTCCATTTTCAGGATTGCGAGATCATTGTCCAAAGTGCCGGCGTAGTACATTGGATGTACGTTGACTGCAACGACGTCCCTCTCAACATACGGGAAGAATTCGACATCGCGGTTGACATCCCATTCTCCAAGGCGCACTCTCAGCTCGAATCCTTTGAATCTGAAATTAAATAAAGGTGATCGTGAAATGGTGTCCTATATCATTGGTGGATATACGAGTATATAATAATGTTTAACAATAAAAAGTTAAATTATAGAAGTAAGAAGGCACATAAACAGTTTAAAAAGGAATGCAACACTTACGATTTGATGCAATGAGCAGCGGTCGCAATGTGAAGTGAGTCAATTAAGGTTCCTCCGCAAGCGTAAACCGATTCCTTAGGGTCTTTCTTCAATATAGCCACTTGCCATGGGTATTCTCCAAATTCGCTCTCTCCGTCAACATATGAGGGAGTCTTGATTCTGCCGTTAATGCCTTGTGAATGTCTTATACCACACTGGCCGCGGTTTCCAGCTTGGGGTTTCAGAGGTCTACGGCAGCACACCTGGTTTTGTCTGCACTGTTGAACAGGAGGTCGGCCGAAGTATCCTTGACGCTATAAATGAAAATGAAAAATGGTCAGGTACGCAACAAGTAAAAGTTCTACATACGTATAGAATTCGCTGATTAGGATCGGATTACCTCTTCTATAGTTTCACTATTTTTTTCTACTGTGATTTCCCTCTTCTTTCTGTTCTCAGGAAACCGAATGGCCTGACCTCCTCGGTTTGCCCCAGTATTTTTAGAAGGAAGGGTAAGGGAACGGGAGTAGCCGTGTCTGTTAGCGTAGGTGCTTTGTCTGTCATTGGCCCTACTGATATTAGTTGACCTTTCAAAACCTGGGTTGTAGAAACCACCTTGATAACCGTTATTAAAATCAGTACCATCATCGTAATGTTGAGGACTTTCGTCATCATCATAATAGTCTTCATTGTACGGAGATGGCTCATCAACATTATATGGGTGTGGGTTACCGTACGTCGGTTTATATTGAGTGAATTGTGGGGAATAAACTGGTGGACCATGACCATATTGAGGAGGATAAGATGGTGGTTGTCCATAGTGAGGAGGATAAGATGGTGAGTGCCCGTAGTGGGACGGAATTGGTTTTGGATAATGATGACCACCGCCGTGAGGTTTGTAGTTGTGGTAATGCTCATGTTTATTAAGTAAATACAGTTTTTTCTCGTGAAAGAGATGAGACAATTTGTTGACTACATGTTCGTTTGGTGTAACATGCAAGTTAACGAAAGGCTTGACAATTTTCTCCCCGTAATCATTTTTTGTAACTTGAACAGCGAGAAGTGGATTGACAGAAAGTAGTCCTAAGTTCAAGCCTCCACTGTTGAGAGCAGGACCATAGGGATTTTGTAAAGGATTTGAATTAAAAGGATTTATAGGATATCCTCCGTTAGAAGGCTGGGGCAACCCAAAAGAGACACCAAACGTGGGCTGCACTTGTTTGTTGTTATTGCCGCCATTGCCGCCGTAGCCGGCCAGTCCAATGAGGCGCTGCAGTCATATTGATTTGGTCAATTAATGTTGTTTAATTTTTTTAATGTTAGGTAAGTGTCAGTGCCCAATGTTTAGTGTTTCTTTTGAAAGCTGTTACGCTCAGACCTTACCAACATTTACATTTCACCGGAATGCAACAAAATGTTACATAGAACCATAAGAAAACAAAATCTTATATAAAACGTTCAGAAAGGCTGATCGCTCCATACCTTTTTACTATTCCATTTATAATTAAATACAAAATGTACAAAAAGTTAGTAATGTAAAGGAAGTTATTACAACAATATCAATTGGTTTTGACTTACCGGTTCAGCTTCCTTTGTGGATTCCTTTGTAGATTCTTCAGCATTATTATCCGTAGCTTCTCGCTTGCTAATTTTTTTGGTTTCCGTTGTGTTTTGCGTAGTATTTGATTCTAAAGATACAGTATCAGATTTGGTGATGTTATCTATTTGTTCATCAGTAAGAGCAGTAATTTCACTTCCTTTATTGCGGGGATCAATTGGCAAGTACAGATCATCTCTGCGGCCAATGATTTCCTGGCTTGGGCATTGGTCATGGTTCACGCAGACGCAGTCAAAACCTTGTTCTTTAGCTTCATGATAATTTTCTTGGTAAGCGCCATTTCCTCCGAACGTAGCGGGACCTTGGCTGTACAAATTATTTCCAGAGCCTACATGCAGTTCTTTCTTATAGAATTCGGTATTCTGTGCCTGTGAAGCATAGGCTCCCAATGAATTTCCATACTTTTGCTGATCTTCGAAGCCATTATTTTGGTATCGGTTTGGTAGCCCCTGATTGAGGACACTTGAACCTTCTTTGTTGAATGCATTGTGGTTATATTGGGAACCATAAATAGTATCGGCTTCATAAATTGGTTTACTAGTTAAGTAATCACCAGTCATAGGTTTGAAGCCACCAGATGTAAATCCATTGAAATCACTACCATCAGCTGTTATAATATCAGAAGACTGTTGACCAAAATTTTGTGATGCAAAGTGCCCAGATGACGAAGCTAACGATGGAGATTGCAAATGCCCAATTGATCCAACGGGAATGGTCACTGGTTTAATAATAACTTTAGGTTCTTTCTCAGCATCACTGTGTACAAAGTGGTGGTGAACGTGTTGCTGAACCAATTCTGTTTTGGTTCCAGATTGTGATTGAGGCACTTTATTGTAGCCTGGTTTAGAGTTTTCATAAGTGTAAGGGCTTTCGTTAGCGTAAGTGGGAGGTCTTGTTACGAAGTTCCCTTCATGACCGTTGTAAGAACTGCTGCTTTGAGCGAATTGGAAATTACCACCAGCAACGCCATATTTGTCTGAGAATCCGGGACGAGGATTGCCTGCGTATCCGACTCGTTTTGGAGGGAACTTTTGTAGACGTGAAGGGTGAGGCATAGGCTTAGCCGGTCCGTAAGCTCTTGGTGGTCCTCGAATTGGGATTGATGCGATGGGTTTTCCAACCGGCTTAATGTCCACTGGCTGCGCGTAAATGAGTTCATCGGGCGAATAATACATACGCTTTTCTTGATTATCTTCTTCATCGCACTGTAAGAAGAGCATAAAAATTAGATTTTAAGTTAATAAAAATAAAAACTAATTTATTATTATAATTAATATATATATTTATTTAATTTTTACTTTATTGACTTAACTATTGACTTAACCTAAATGAGTTTGTTAAACACTTACCCCATTATTCATAAAAACTATTTAAGCAATATTTAGTTAAATATTGTTTTGTCAACGTCACATAAATGTTATTTTGAATTTGAGAAAAAGAGACAAAACAATGATTAACTAAATTATGCTTAAATAGTTTTTATGAATATGGGGGATAATGTTTTTGAATAAATAAGTATAATAATAAGTTATAAATAAGTTACTTCAAAATATATGCGTGTAATATATTTACACTTACTTGAACAAGACCCAAAGTGCAAAGACGACTTTTGATTAAGTTTCTGGCTTCAGTGTCATCACCTGCGTCCAAAGCGTCCTTGATCGTGGGATCGCTATACACGTCATCGAAGCCACCCAAACTACGGCCCTGTTTGCTGGTGATTAGTTCGTCTACAATGTCGTCAAGTACGGTGCCGTTAGATTCAAAACTTTTCTCCTGTGCTTCAGGAAGAAGCTCGCCTTGCAGCAGTTCAGATGGCTTTTGTTCGCTTTGATCTTCAGATTTTGATTCCTTCCCCCATGACCACTCCGCCGATGTACCAGCTATTATTAAAGGCAACAGCATACAACTAACTGCAAACCACCGCATTGTCTGAAAATAATAAAAAGATGGTAAGTAAAAAATTGGGTGTGATTTAATCCTTGCCAAAGCGGGCTGTTGTGTCGAAACTTTAGTAGGCGAAGAATCACTTTTACTTTCGCGGACAGTCCGGTTATGTAAGCCTTCATAATGTCAGCGCACTGAGACGGCTGCGCCGGCGCAGGCTGGCGTGGGTTCGCGAAAGCACTCTCACGTGTTGTATAAGCCGACAGTATTACGTGCAGTAAACTAAATCACATGGCGTTGGATATCTCATAATAACTTAATATGCCAATACCTCATTGACTACGGAAACGAAAACATTTAGGTAGTTTGTTTAAAGACAAATTATTTAAAAATAAAAGGCTTCCATTTTGTAACATCTCAAAGGTGAGAAGATGACACCAAAAGCGCCTGCAACTACTCATCCATGTCAAAGATTGGTGTTATCCATTGTTTTTGTTATGAAAGAAAGTGTTATTGGTGTCAGTGTCAACGAAAACCGGCACCGGAGTGATCATTGGTAGGCGGCTCGCGTCTCGATGCGTCATTTCGGTGTAACCGTTGTTACGCAACCTCGGAAATGTTCTATCTTGTTTATTTATGCAACCGGTTACGGCACTGAATTATATGTAATGCCCCCGAGTATAATTGTATAGTATTTTCTTCCGTTAAGTAAACAATGAATAGAAAATGAAATGCCATTTAAATTGTGTTATTCGAAAACAATAGGCGCGGTGGTAGGGCTTCCCACATTAACCGTCGTCGTCGTAATGGCTACTTTTCACTGTATTTTTTTTAGGAATTCTTCATTAGATTATATTAAGTAAAATTATGAAGTATATTAAATGCATAATAACAGGATTGGTTACGCCGTACACTCGAGTTATATGCATAGTTTTATAAGCATCAATAGGCTTCGGCGACCGTTTACCATATCGGATGGTTCGTAGCTATGCTTAGTTTACATACTCAGTCGAATAAATATAACAATAGCAAAGAAAGTATGTGAAAATGTTGCTGTTAACAAAGTCGCGTGAGACCGACAATTGAATTGAACTATGTTGTGTCTGTTTTCGACTGTTATCTGTAATTGCTAGTTTTGCAATAGAAAGCCATACAAAACCTTCACAATATTTTTTTATTGTTTATAACAATAAATTAATACGATTATTTCATAATTGCAGCTAAAGATAATTTTCTTTTTACATGTTTTTAATTTTTTTGCAATTCCTTTTATGTATTTAAGTTAAAGATGACCAATGAATCATATTCCTTCAACTTTTTTTCATATGCTCTTTCTATGTAATGTTTGAACACCATTAGTCATTGAAAGGTAAAGACATCTATTTGACTTAATTTGTCTCCGTAATGATTTGGGTACCTACGGCCACAGACGGTACGGTTGAGTGAAAAGTGAAAGCTCCTGTTCACCAGTGAGGATCAAAGCATCAACTTGCGTCGGAGAAACTTACGAATCAGGTAATTACCTTCTCCGTGGTACAGACAACGGATAAAGTCGACAAACAAAATGAAAATACAAATGCTAATTAAACCAAAGATTTATTACTAAAAGAGTATACTTTGTGATATTTGACAAAGAAAATAGTTTGATAATTAATCAAAAGAAAGTGAATATTTTAATGGACTTTTGCTGTTGACTGTACGAGACAAGAAAATATTAGTTGTTTACTCTTTTTTATGCTATTAACCACGGTTCTTCTTTAGATATTAGGTATTCGTAATTAATTAATAGCGAAATAAAAATAATTGTTTTAAAAATTAATATGTAGAGGAATAATTAATTAATTAACTTAACTATCAAAACAAAATCTAGTACACAGTGAAAATGATATATTTTAAAAGTAATATTGAAATTTTTAAAAGAATTTTAAATTTGCTTGTAAGAGATATATTGTTTAATTTTGTATTAAGTTTGCAAAATTAAGTTTTAAAATATCCAACGTTTTTAATGTTAAAGAACTCTTTTCGAACTATTGTTTTACATACATTTGTACGTGTGCGGGAATCGAACCCGGCCATAAACCGTTACGTAAGAAATGCAAAATTCGGAACCACAGATTGAATGTTAATAAAAACAAACATTGTTTTAGAAACAAACGAAAGTTGTTAAATTAATAACCCCTTTTAAGTTTTGAATGATCTATTTTTATTTTTAATCAATCACTTTTGTAACACTTATTAGTTAACTTACTTTTTTTTTTTGATATATCCTTTATTTTTATCACAATTCTCTTAAGATATCACCACACCGGCGCACTGTTTGGATACGAATGACTGACAAATCCACTTCTGCACCGCTTTATAGTTAGTCCGAGCCAAAGATGCATGCAGTGCGGTTTTGTAAGACGCCTGCTACCAATGAACGCGGGTACAAACTCAATCTCAACCAAATGTGACTGTCTGTCGATAGCAAGCAGCGATAAATGTCGTTTTTAAATAGAACATGGTAAAGGCAATGACGTCAGCAACAGCTCAACTCATTGATCAACCCTTGGCGTATTTCATTCAGAGTGTGTTCCGAGTAGATGTTAGGCAATAGGGTTCGATCGAGGTCGTCTTTGCGGATCTTGTACGACAAAGTGTTTGAAACAGACACGCGTGTAGTTACAAATATTTTATGAGCGATGTTAAGTAGCACAGCGTGTCTACTTGGTAGTGTGAAGATACATCAGTATTGATTAGCAGAAACTCATAGATTTGTTAATTTTAGTATGCGCTAAAACTGAAAAAAATAGGCTTAAGAATGTTTCTGCTGTATATTTAAACAATTGTTAATATTGTTTTTTAAAGTTTACGCGAACACTACACATTGTAATGAAACAACTTTTACGGATCTACTCGCGTTTATTTCATACATAGTTTTATTTAATATAGTATACAATTTTATTGGTAAGAGACTACTTTTGACTTCAAACAGCCTTTACAGCGGTACCGGAAATTTTGGGGCCGGTGAGAAATTGAAAGGGTTCCTGGGTTCCGGGCAGTGTGATCGAAACACCGTCAAAGGGTTTCTAGACGAAATGGCATAACGCAAGCGTGTCCCGCGTTTAAGATTCTTCGACGTACTTTAATAAGAAACCTCTTCTGTTGTACTAAAATAAAAGTTGTCTCCATAAATTGAGGAAATGGTAATGTGTCCGAGTGTGTTACTGTGTGGAACTAGTATTAATGAATGTTTTTTTCTTTAGACATTGCCTACTGCTTTAATACCTACTGCATTAAACAAATGAATCAATTCTTTTTTGTTATCAAAAATGCATAATTCATATTTCTAGGTAAAAACACAGATTAAGTAATAGCTGGTAAAAGGTTCGTTCGATTCGAATCGTTCATGTCGTTCGTAAGGCAGTTATTTCTCTTAAACATAGTAGTTACTTATAATTTTTTGTATACTATAGCACTGTGAAAGGGTAAGTAAAATAAGATATTATAGTTTAGTTAATTTCTACGATTTTGATAAATCAAAGTAAATACCGTTTCATGATTGCGTTTCACCTATCGCTACGTGTGTTATGGGTCAATATCGTTATATTCGTAACCGAAGGCTCTTCTATGGAAGCCATTAACTTCTATATTGAGGTAGTCGTCCTTATTAGCCCGGTGTGACCCGGGGAAAGCGCTATATTGGCCAAATACGGCGCACGCGCAACCGCAGAAACACGTTAGATAATCGTATTATGATGACGTAACCAAAACTGACCCGTTAAATGTTTTAAGACAAAAGAAGGTAGACAGGAGGCGTTGATTGACCTGCACAGAAACAAAATAAGAAAAAAAAAAACAAAGATATTTATAAACACATGGAAATGCAATAGGTAGTAAGAATTGCTCCCTTTATTTCATTATTGAGATAAGCGGCAAAGAAAGAGGTTATCGCTGCCTACAGAAGACTGCAATACCACCCGGGGAAACACTCGTGCATTGCCGAACCTATTAAAACCTCTTTACTCATTACTTGAAGTACTCCATCCTGTAATAGTAATTGGAAGGCTCACGGAAAGTACTCATTTTATATTTTCGGAAGGAGAATTTCTTTGAAACCACACTTAGAGCGACCATATCGGTTCTAAAGTGTAAAAATATACACACCACATCGGCCCTGTTGGGTTGAAACTAATCATCTAAAATAAACATTATAGTACAAAATTCCTAAATGATTACTATTATAACACATATTTAATTAAGTTTTAGAGTTTTTGGAGTCGGTGCCAAGCAAAGTACCTACTGAAACTGCGTCTCAGATCTGTACATTTCTGCAGATGTCAACTCGTACTTAACGCCTTAACGTGCCTTCTGACGCATGGAGATTGAGATGTTTTAATTTAGCCATCCATCCGTTGATCCGGCAGTGCAAACTTTATTTTGCAAGATCACAACCATTGGTTGAAATTTCGCAGCTATTTGTCATTGTTATTATTAGAATATAAGTTGTGTTAAAAAACAAAATTTTATCAAAACTATACAATGTTGTGGATGCCACAAAAAGACTTCAACGCGTCACACATCTAGTGTTATGAAGGAATTGTTTTTTACAACTCGTATGAACGGTGCGTATTATCAGGTTCTAAACTTTTGAATAAATTTGAGCTGAAGTGTAAAGAAATGTTAAGCATAGAGTAGAATATATTGATCTACTTTAGTATACAATTAAATGTTCAAATCTTAAGATTTAACGTAATATCTTAAGGAAAAGAGAATGTAAATTATAACTTAACGTAAAAAATTAAAAAAATCTAAACTAACATATGAAAGAAAAGAAAAACAGTACCTACACTTTAAAAAATGCAATGCAAATAAATTATGAATATAATAGTAATGTGTGTATGTAATGTTATGTAGTAAAAGTGGTTTAAAAACAAAAAACCGGCCAAGTGCGTGTCGTGCCACGCGCAATGTAGGGTTCCGTAGCCCATCTCAATAATGCGGACTCTGAGAAAAGGGGTTTTATTAACATTTATTTAACGATGGCTCATATATTTAAATGTAGATACTACCGGTTTCACACACCTGGCAACGTTATTTAAGTAGTTCCCAATGAGGAATTTGTACTGCGCGAAGTACACTTTATAAGTTGGTCGACTGTTACTCGTAAACTTGTAAAGCCTACTTAGCTGTGATGGTTTTCCTTTTAACTTCGTCATATATACAACTACCGTGAATTTTTTCACGTATCTGAAAACAACCATTTGGCTGAAAATTTGAAATTTTGCACTTTAAAGCTTATTTTTTTGAAATTGCTATCCAACGACACCGCACACTATGGGGTAGACAAGAAACAAAAATTACATCCCTACTTCACGTGTAGGGGAGGTAACCTAAAAAAAATATTTTTAAAAATTTTACTTTACCACTTTGTCGGCGTGATTAATATGCATATATCTATGCCAAATTACAGCTTTCTAGTACTAAGAGTCTATGAGCTAGGCTGGGGACAGACAGACGTCTCTCTGACTGTCCCCGTCTGTCTAGATGGACATGGCGGTACTATAAGGGTTTCTTGTTGACTACGGAACCCTAAAAATGAATACATAGTAGCGTTCATTTTTATTATGATTGTTGTTTTGTTTTTACTGAGAAACATAAATATTACGTGCAAAGCCTGCTAACGCAATACGGTTGAGGCCGCGGCGGTGACTCATCCTCTTTAGTTCAGCATAATATGACATTCGGGCTATCCCAGAATGTTTCAAGAGAACATTTCGAAACGATAACCTTCGATAAAGAAATTATTGTTGTATATATTTTTGGTTTTGCTAATGTCATTAAGAGTCGTCTTATTTTAACATAATTCGTTGTTATTTGTTTTATTTGTGAATGCCTTTTGGCTGACCGTAACTTAAATGTTATTTGACATTCCTACTACGTAATGTTGACAAACAATTATTTAAAATAAAAGACTTGTGCAAAGGTTTAGAGAACACGGAATGCAGTTTTAGTTATTTTTTTACGCTTTAAATACATGATAGACATTCATACCATTTAGAGGAGGCTCTATTACTTCAAGATTATAGAGCCTAACCATTTTGTTGCTGCTAAACATCATTACATTGCTATGTTCTAGTTTAAAGGGTCTAGATCCAATGAAAATACATGACATAGAAGGAAAAGAACTGAAGTTTAGGGTCGGGACCGTGAGTTATTCGCAAGCAGCCAGGGCTGCTTTCCATCAGGCAGCTCGTATGTATCATACAATAAATAAAACTTTATTTTAATCCCTTACTGGTATAGCCTACATCTCATCACAGTTATGATAAGACTAAAGCGCATTTCACCCGGAATCCTCAACTACTGAGACACTGGCTTTTTTATCACTAGCTGCCGGAACACATCAACACTACAAACATTGTTGTTATGGTGACATTGGCTACCTATGCGGACAAACAAGCCTTACCATTGAACATACCGAGCATACAAACATGTATCCTCCGCTGGGAATCGAACTAGGGACCTCTGAGTCTGAGACCAGTGGTTTTAACCACTAGACCACAGTGGCGGTTCAAAACTATGGGTCTGAGGTTTCTACTGACATATCAGTGTCAGATAACATAAAACATACAAATTGAGGTGTAATCTCGCGTGATTGCAGCGAAGGCATCGCAGAAAGACCACAGTTTGCGTAAAGCAGGATTTAGCTTTTCGGCATCGCTCTGGTTGCACAAGTGCACACGGCGGGCTTCCCAGAGTCGACAACCCGGACCCACCGGTTGTGCAACCGTTCAGCGAACCATTTCTTTTTACTATGCGATTAGATTCTTGATTGAGTTATTTTTCATTAGCAAATGTATTATTGTTTTTTATTGTCATATTAAAACACCTACTTCGGCAACAGTGAAATAGATGATGAACTTTATCATCATCATCACTATCTCTGGAGCTCCAAGGAACTCCACAACGACCGGGTTTGTGCTGCTGCATGATACTTACTTATGCAGCTTAAAAGGATTTTAACTCTTCAGCAATGCAAATGTGTAAAAAGTGAAGTTTCCTGAAGCGTTTTCAAGGATTTTTCTGTTTCATAATACATTTGCCTTCGGGATTGCAACGTCTTCCAATGAGTTGAATAGTATTGAAATTTATGTAATTTATTCATTGTTGCATAAAGTACTTCATGAAACTCATAAATAAATGAATGCTACATGGTAGTATGGGATAAATGTATAAGCTATCGTATGTACGATAGCTGTATAAGCTGTATTTATCATTCCGAAATACATTTCACAAAAGCACGCTCTTCATATATAGCATTGAAAACTTTCAGTGCGTTGATCCCTTGTTCGAAGCTCTAGTTAGGAACTTGCTTTCGCGTTCACTTCACATATTTCTATAGCAATCTGAAGAGTGCTTATTGATCGTCACCATAGATCATCTGACGTCTTGTTATTCGATGTTGTAAATATTATAAAAACACCCAATAAGAAAACAAAGAAATTTTGTTGAAGGTTTTCCGCTATTGTTCTTGGCATAGTATGTCCTATTGTCGATTACACAACAGATCGGTAGCTAATTGATCTTCCGAGGATATTTTTAGCATAATTATCTTAAGATTTACCTATTATTTTGAAACGGAAATGCTACCTAAGTTTGATATGTTTTCTGTATTTACCTATGAATCTACTAGGCAATATCAGTTTTGTCTTATACTACTAAACTTACCTGTATTTTCAAACACTTAAAGATCTTAAGCCTTTTCATAGTTACATTTCACAGATATGTTATTAATTCCTGTCACACATTTTTTCTTTACAAAATCAAAACATTTTTTATTTTTTACAATCCAATTCATTGTGACAATCGACATTTAAGGGTGCGCCGACAAAAAAAAAGCCAAAAGTGTGGTCACGGTAATGTTGATATATGATGAAAAAACTATCGTATTACATAAACAAAATATAAATTTAGTATCAAAGGGAACGTGTTTACAATTAGTCCGACCCATCAATTCATAACACACTATAGTTTTTTCTACAATATCATTTTAAGTTGGGCAAAAATCATGAAAACAAGTGGCGGCGTTTATAGTTCTCTTCATCTTATAGTTCATCTAAATTATTGTATCTCTGATTTTGTCTAAACAATCACCAATAATGATCTCTACAAATCGTCCGTCTCACATTTTCGACTTATCGAGCGATTTTTTAAATTATTATATTTCTACTTAACACGTTAAAATCCCCATACAAAATTAGTATGGCGGCGCGGCATCAAATAAATATAGACGAAGATATTTCAAATAAAATGTGACACTTGTCACTTACGGACGGCGCACCATTAAGTACTTACATTGACTTAAGATCTTATATTTCAATGTGTTCGCGTAAACTTTAGCAAACTTATAAATTCGCATCACTATTCAGGGTGCCTAGTGTGAGTTATACTTACTATCTGTATTCATTCGATTACGTTTACGAAAACGAAAATTTGTATGGCACCGTTTTAACTCTTGTCGTATGTCGCCAGGAGGCGCTGCGCTGCTTCAATGCCATACCAAATTTTTGTTTTCGTAAGCGTAATCGAATGAATACGGGTAGTAAACAAGATTCACACTGGGCAGTCAGCTGAAAGGCATTAAAAGTAATAAATAATTCTGTCGGTGGAGCATTCAATATCAATAGCAATCAAGTTCTATCACGAAGCTACCGAGTCCAAGATCATGGTACACGAACCGGAGTGACGCGAGTGACGCAACAAATAGGGCAGCATCGGAGACGAGCGCTGTTTACATTTTTTGCCCGACTGCATCAGGTTTTACGGTAACATACCACCGAGAAATGGATGTTACACAATCGTTCAGTGACCGGGGAGCTTATTACGGATATAGAAGCATCGAACGACGTTTGCTCTCTTTAGAATGCGGCGTTACGTCACTATTAAATATTTAAGTGCTAGTAGTGACATTCATAGTAGCGTGCGTTATGCGACTTTTACTCACCCATCGATCATGTAAACGAAAGAGAGAATTTGTATGGCAATTTGTATGGCAGCGCCTCCAAGTAAAAAAAAAACTAAAATTTTGTTATGCAAATTAGCAAATAAATATCGCACTAGGCAACCTGACATTCAACATTTGGTTATCTTTCAAATCATTGGTTCAATAAATCAATAAATTTTACAATGAAAGTAATATAATATTATTCTTACGTTCCAAGAAATAATTTCTTAGCTCGCGGTAGCAAAAAAGTGGATAATATTTGAGAATATCTGCAACCCCCGCAAAGGGTTCTGGTTACAACATCGTAGGTAACTTAGTTTATTGTATTAATTAAAAGGTTATGCACACAATTATATTATACGGAATTACGGTCAAATTACGGTCAAGCCTAAGCGTAATATGCATAAATATTTGGAGTGAGTCCCTTTCGGCCACATATTGTATTTTTTGCTTCACTATGTATACAATGTAAGTAAAAGTGTGTAATGTGTTCTTAGACTTAAATATTTTTTATTTCATTACATTAAAAATTATCATGACATGACCTAATACTCGTAGTAGTCTAACCTAATATATTATCTACTAACCTAAATCTTAAATACCCCGCCCGATCCTCTAAATGACACTACACATTTACAGAATACACTAAACATGCACACTAGATTAGGTCCAAGACACCGTACTCGTAGAACAATGGTACGAAGAACCGGTTCACACGCGCTCTATACCAGGTACAGACATGTACCTGGGCGCTTCTCACCTCCTCCACAGCCCGGTCTACCCGAGCCGAGGTCCGAGCCTTCAGAGGCGCCCTCGGGTGGTTCCGCTCCCCGATCCGATCCGAACCGTTCAGAGAATCTAGTAGGGCATGGGGATGCGCACTAGTGCATGATGCCGTTCCCTCTAGAAAACCTCCGAAGGTGATTCGTTTCACACCACTTGAGGAACTCTTTAAGTTTCTCGCCGCCCCCAAACAAGTTCGGTAAAGCTGAAAATGCCGTCTGAGGCAAACAGCAATCTCTCTCAAAAAAAAAATCTTAAATAATTAAATATAAAACCCAAATGCTGTATGAATTTAACTAAATGTATCATTTTACTTTAAGTTTCGATTACCTATTCCACTATCTATGTTTTAAGTTTTCCTTAGTTCGTTACTCCAGGCATGGACTGATTTTCTCCAGGTCTGTGAAAAGAACCAGGGTGCCAAGTGCGAGTTTCGTTCGCCATTCGATCACGTTAACGAAAACGAGACTTTGTATGGCAAAATTTTAACTCTTCTTCGTATATCGCCAGGAGGCGCTGCTACAACGCCATACCAATTTTCGTTTTCGTTTTCGTAATCGAATGAATACGGATAGTAAACAGAAGTCACACTAGGCACTTAGAAAAAAAGAAAAAAATACTTGAGTTCGTCGTACGCTCGGTCAAATAGATCGTCTACTACCTTACGATTGACATTCAGTTGCACTGTACTGCACATAAAACTTAGGGACAGAAAAGTAATAGTTACTACTTTTAAGGGTCTGGTTTTGTTAGCACCTATTTCGAATTTATTGATCATTTTTAAGTTCTGTCAAACTGATTGATCGAAGGGATTATGGTCAAAATGATATTGACGTATATAAGTAAAAAAAAATGGGATAGTGTGAACTGTTGACAGTCTAAAACATACTCTATTGACATAAAGGTAATATTTTTGACCATCTTATTTGTATAAATCATTATGATACCATTGTGATGCCGATTGTACATGGCAAGCAACGCGCGTGCGCATTCCGTACTACAATGTTGATATTGCGGCCGGGTCCCTCTTTTTATATATGACATCATAACTTTAACTTCGTTTTCTTGTCGTTCTGTGGAAGTATAGGAGTGTGAAAGTGTACGAGTATTATGTTAAAATGTTGCTCCCGGTTGATGTCGTAAGATGATGTTAAAGTTAACACCAAAATTAGCATTGGGCTAGCGTGGTGGGCTAGGGCCCGATATCTTCATGGGTTTTTTCTTTGCCCCTTCCTCTCGCTTGACCAAGAACGCTGAAATTTTGCAAGCTTTTATGACGCAAGCAAGAAATGAGAATGGCATTTTCATGTTACCCGGGATCACAGGATACGTGTGTTTATGCAGTGTCGCTAGTAGTAACATAAAGTTATTATGTATGTCTTGGTCGCTAATAAAATTACCTAATTTGTCTAACCAGTCAAGCACTTCATTGTATATTATTGCCTTGTTATTTCGGCCAATTACAGGGAACGATTGCAAGCGGGTTTTCCGAACTGCGCCTATTGCGCAGCGCGGAGGCCACGTGCGGCAGAACAATACTTCTATGGAATAACTTAAATCTTATATTTTTTGCAAGTTACTTTGATACGAATATACACCAGTTGTTTTAGTAAAATTAAACGTAACACTTGAAAAAGACGTATTGGTCTCAGATAGGGTATTTTTTACCTTTTCCTGTGATAGCGTCAGTTTTGTTTTAAATATGGTATTGTGGATGCAATATCCCAATTAAAGATTTTTATCGCTATTTATGTATGTATTTACAGAGTATTAAAAAAAAACAAAATTTGTTCAGCATTATGTTAAGTATATTTGCAACTGAATCATCATCATCATCATCATCATCATCAGCTCATTTTTGTCCCCACTGCTGGGGTACGAGCCTTCCCTAAGGATGGATCCCTATCCATCCCGTTCTTCTTGAACGGGCCATAAACCACCACGCGGGCCCAGTGCGGGTTGGTGGTTGTTAACGACTGCTAATGCGGCCGGGACCCACGGCTTTACGTGCCTTTCGAAGCACGGAGGAGCCCGAGATGATAAATTTTTGGTCACCCATCCGATGACCGGCCTTTACGAAAGTTGCTTAACCTCAGCACTCGCAAACCAAGCGCGTTAACCACTGCGCCATCGAGCTCCTGCAACTGAATAACTTTAATTAACTCTTCTTCTTTTTTAACATAAAAATGCTTATTTTGATTGGAATGTGTTATGACGGAATACAGAATTTTAATGTAGTACTCTGTAAATTTATAACAAACTTACCGAAATATATGCTTAAAATATCCTGCGAAATATATAGGTATATTTTTCCTTACTAAATTAGTGCTTGTTAAGATAACTAAAAAGACGTTTTTTGACGTAAATGTTTATATTACTAGAATATCTTACATATAATTATCTTTATTATCGTTTTCAGTCCCACTACTAAGCAAAAACTTCTATCGTTAAAATCAAATCAAGTAAAAAGAACGCAGTAACTAAGCGACTCTTTGCCACCTCTGTGCGATTGAACCAATGGCCTACTTCTGGTCGATTGTGCAGCACCACGCAACCGGGCTTCCCTGCGCGTCCCGCCAAGGACTCCTGCGCAGCCTTTCTTAGGTCGCAGGTAAAACCCACTGGTTTTTACCACCACGAAAATTTTAATAGAAATCACCTAATTATTTTCGAGGTAAACTGCATGCAAAGAGGTTTTGATTATGTTTCATAGCAAGTCGTCAAGTAGAACCATAAGAATTTGGCCCAACCTGGCCCTTCAAGGACTCCTACGCAGCCTTTCTTAGGTCGCAGGAAAGATTTACTCGTCTTTACAACCTTAAAAACCTTAAATTAATTATCACTTAATATTTTGTTGTTTTTGGTAAAGTAGTCGTTGACATTGAAAAAGGGTTCTTTTTGTAAGACTATATATAGATAGAGATAATTTTAATGCAAAAATGCACGGGTTGGGAGGGGCTCTATATAAGGTCACATTTTATCAACAGCAAATATTTTGAGGATAAATTCAACAACATATATAAACTATTTTTATGAAAAAACCTTAAATTTTTATACGCTAGATTTCAAGAAAAACGCCAAAAGACATTTCGATTAAAAAGAAAAATAAAGCACTCTCGGTAGTTTCAATTTAAATGAGCCGAAACAGAGAGGCCGCAATGCCTTCACCGCTCACACGTGCCCCTAGTTTCATTCAAAACAACCGACAGAGAGGCCGCTCTTAAAAATATTACAATTTTTGTGACAGGAAAAGTAAAAAAAACTAGACTGATTTTTTTTTTAAATGCAAGGGCCTTATTTTTCTGATAGAATTAGATGTTTTGTCAAAATATTTGCAGTTGATAAAAAGTGACCTTATATAGGTATAGCCTAATAGGTAGTGCACCTGGCCAGGTAATATGACTGAGGGATAGAATCTCACTCGTAATTTTTTTTAGCATCATCTGTACCAAATTCAATTGGTATAAACTATGATGGTAAACCATGTGTGGCATGAATGGATAATGACCCCATGCTTTCTCAAACAAGGATGTGACGTCACGGTACGTCGCCTGCGCACTGCACCGACACGGTTTCCAATTTCCATTGTTTTATGAAAGTACCTTCAGTACTTTGCAACATCTGATGAGATTACTTTACCTTTCTTAAAAGCGTAAGTGTTATCTAACACTATTGATGATAACATCGTTCTCAAAGTTCCCAATCGTTTAGAAAAACGCCCGCTTATGTCTGTTATGCTTATTAACTGTGATTGTACAATCATAATGCTCACAACTGTATTCCCAAATCTTTATATATATATATATATATATATATATATATATATATAAATCTTCTGTGCGTGTGTATGTTATTAAACTCCTACTAAACGGCTGAACTGATTTGGATGAAATTTTCTGTATGTGTTCAAGTGGATTCGAGAATGATTTAGATGTACAATTGGACCCGGCAGGTGGCGCTGCTATAGGGGTCCATCATGGGAGTTCTTAAGCGGACGAATGATTTGTTTGTTTTGTTGTTATGAAAACTATCAAAGCGGTACGAATACCGCCGGTCAGCTAATAATATTATATAGATAGATGTTTGATAGCCAGATACTAGACAATTTCAGGGGAGTAAGAATATAGTCATTGTTACTCCCGACTGAACTTGGTGACAATTAATGAATTTCACAGGAGAAAATAAAATGTTGAATGATTTTTGCAAGCTTTTATTTAACTTGCCCTGTTAGTTAGTGGTGACTGGTGGGTCAAATCTTGGAAGCTAAATTAGAACCACTTCCTGACGTTCGATTGGACTCAAATCTTTACTATTGTTGTTCATGGTAGCATAATGTTGTCATATTACTAAAAACGTCAAATGTCTGTTAAACTTTCCTACTTTTTCACTGAACTCTCTTACCTAGTAAAACTTTTATTAGCCTTAACTTTGTTGGAGTTGGAGCATCAGCAACCATTATATACAGTTCATGAAACCAACTTTCCGCTAGGAAGCAGTAACAAATTAACCTATGGCCAAAAAAAAAAAAAATCAAAATTTAAAATACGACTGCTATGACAAAAAAGGCAAAAAAAAGAACTAAAAGGCAAAAAACAAGATGTCATGTATATATGTATCTGTATTTATAAAAGTCAAATGTCACTCATTCACTCACTGACTATATCGACGGTCCCTACGTAAAATAACATAACTGCAAATGCCAAATTTTACAGGAGAGCGGTTTGAAGTTTCAAACGCGTCTAATTCAAGTTCTACTGCATATAGAGTAATGAAATTTGGCATGAAGTGTTTATTTATTGTCCCTTTAAGGAAAAACAAAAAATATTATAAAAAAACATTCATTTTATGTATTATTAGTCACATACGTCATTTTACATCGGCAACATTCTAACTAAAAATGCTTAAGTGGTACATAACGACTTCTACGTGGCAGGTTTTATGGTGATATATATTGTAACTGCCAATTACAAAATTATACGTGGGACATAATGAGCCGTAATAAACACTTACGGGATTTTCAGATTGGGAGTAATCCATAATGTTACTCTTTCGTGGCATGTTTCTATATATTTAACGAGTACTTACGCAGTAAAAGAAAACATTACCATGAGGGAGCGAGCGCAACTGTTCCAATTCCTGTTCCTGCAAGTGGCAGTTGCAGGGGAGGCGCGCAAGGGCGTCCTTGACTCCTCGATGTAAAATTCGGAACTACCACTGCTGTAGTTTTACGTTTGAGATTTTGTAGTTATGGAATTTGTCGAGGTTTGATTTAGAGTAGAATTATGGCATTTTTAGCCCTGTTTCTTTGATGAAACGAAACTTTAGGATGACCTGAAGGTTTCGAAACAAAAAAATAAAAATTACTTATGTACCACTTGAGGAATTTTACGTAGGGACCGTCGATATATAAAAAGTCCTAATTAATTCTATTCTAATCCTACTTATTATCAAGCAGTTTAGGTTTAGGGGCCCCTCGGTCTGAGAAAAAAAGTACTTTTTTTACTAAGTCTAGAAGATAGGGGGCCTCGATACATGCAGTGCTTAGGGGCCTATACATGGCTTAATCCAGCTCTGCATAGAAGTGCATGTTTGGCTTGTGTTAACAAAAACAAGATTTTGTATGCTAAAACTTTAACTCTCCTCGTTTTTCACTAGGAGGCGCTGCTTCAAGAGACGGTTTGGGACTCTCAAAGGAATCGAATTTGTCTATTACAAATCAAAACAGCCAGCGCCACATAGCAATGAACTTGGGTCACCAACTCGTAGTAACTGCTTCTATGATTAATAATTTTACGAAAATATTGTTGCGAACAAATTACAATTTGAAAAAAATAATGTAATTTGTTCGAAACAATTTGAATTTTTTCAACACTTTGTCACAAATATCGTTTATTAGACAATAATCTAGTTAACGCTAAGTCGGTCGAATAGTCAATCTTGCTCTAGGCTACTGGTATGTAAATACCAGGTAATGTAGATAGGCAATGGCATCAGTAATCGACTTTAAGACCGTCATCGATAGAGTTTCGTCGCCCAAAAATATCATAGGTTTTCATTGAAATACTCAATCTCTATATATATAATGACTTGTCCTGACTGATTCATCATCGCCGAGCCTAAACAGTTGAAGCTAATTAGATGAAATTTGAACTGTAGATTAATTGAGTGACGTAACCAGCCACTAAGAAAGGATTTTACGAAAATCACACCCTAGGGAGGTCAAATAGGGGTTGAAAGTTTGTATGAAAGTCCGTACTTTCATACAAACTTTCAACCCCTAACTGACGGCAGTTTTGAAGTAAAATTCATGAAAATTGGTATTTAGCTTCTGAAAAGAAATAGAGAATGACATGTCTCAGGAATTTTGTTTATTTTCCTTTAAAGGAGTGAAATAGGGAAGAAGGTTTTTTTGGGGAAATCGTTATTTTTAAAGTAATAACTATCAAAATGAAAAAATAACGATCACTGGGGCCACTACCCTACTTTGTTTTCATTGCTATAGTTTTTTTCATTAGGGCATTTGCATTGTTCATTACAAATTAGTTTGTGCCTAAATTTTAGTCGTAAAAACTTACAAAATCGTATTCGCAGATACATCGTAAACAAAAGAAACATAGTTTCTGTTAATGGCATAACTTATTTAACTTGCATATTACTTAACAATACAAATATATTATACTATCTCAATATTTTGTATAGTGATTTAAATAAATAATTTATTTTATCTTAATTAAATTAATTACTTATGTCATGGACTAAAACATGTTTTTATGCTTGGTTTGTAAGATTTTAATTCCATCGGCTGTGGTCAGATGGCAGACTAGCTACAGTGTATCTAATTGTATCAAGGTGTCTGCATTAGGTTTTTCATATGTTTATAAAGACTTTATAATATCGTTAAACATTTTATTAGTGTTCCTTTATTTAAAAAAATACTCAACTTTTTACATTTTCTAAAAGCTTTGCCATGGATGGACTAAGTTTGGTGAACACTATCGACATCTGTTTTAATAGCATGTAAATATTAACTGATTCTGTCGTAGCACAGAAAGTACCTCAGAGCGGCTTCGTAGCACCGCGCTTTTCGTGTCATTTTTAAAAGTTCTGACGTTTTCGAATAGATGGCGCCTCTGTTTTACTCTATGTAAATCTTAATAGTTTTAGCTGTTACCTGTTAATTCCGTTTTCACTAGTACCATAGACGTATTATTAGCATTAAGGTTAAAGATTATTTGTAACAAAACGGCAGTCAACATTTTTTTTTATTTTTTTTATTTTATAGTATGTATATTATATTATTATCATTTAATTTAATAAGCTCAATATGTATATTGCAGTTCTTATAAATTTATGTAGTATATGTTTCATTTACGTTCTTTGTCGCACCGCTTACCAATTTTTCTGTCTAGCCCTTAGGTCGACTGGTAGAGAATGCCATTTGGCATTAAGTCCGCCTTTTGTACTTTATTTTATTTTATTGTGCAATAAAGAATAAAATAATAATAACAGACTATTAAAAATATTTCGTAAAGTTATCGTCAAAATTTCAAACTAACTAAGAGTAATGAGTTAGTTTAACATTTCCCTAAATTAGTGACTAAATAATGAGTTTGATTTTAATAATAATAGATTTGCATTGATAACCTTTACGAAGGGCCAGGGCCATGAAGAGAGTTTATGGGACGACCAAGCGGGCGTCGTCAACTTTAAATCGTCCCTCCAGCGGCAACCTAGGTACCGCTGGAGGGACGAAGTAGACCTACAAGGGCTCCAGGCGTTTTTTGAACCAGTGATTAGTAATCTCGCTATGATATCAATTAATTACAAATGCTTCTTATTCTCTTATTCAAGGATACTGGTAACTCATTATTGACTCTGATTTTTTTAAATGATATTTATCTTAATAATCAAATTGTTATTAAAGCAAAAAATATTATGTTTCCTAGTGTATTTCATGTTACTTTTATTTCAACATCACCGGTGATATGCAAAAATCGCCCCCATCCAATCGACCAGTGGTCTGTAAAGGCAGAAAGTAGGGAAGATTGGCGTCTTGTTGTGTTGGAGGCCAAGATCTACTATACTATACTATACTATAGGTCGCTGAGCCAGAGGAGTAGTAATATAGTTGTAGAATTTACCTTTTATAATACAAACCTTTATTATTTTAATACAATTTTTTTTTTTGGAGAGAGATTGCTGATTGCCTCCGACGGCATTTTCAGCTTCAACTTAACACCTTGACTGCCAGTGTACCTATCAATTTTGCACACGCCAGTTAACACAAGCGTGTGCAAAAATGATACACTGCGCTCATTTTTTTCAAAGCGCTGTGTATCGCTAATGCACACGCTTTTCATATATTTAGTATCAAGAAAATAAAGCTCTGGCCTGGACGAATCTTATGGTGTATTTGGGTTGGCGTTACGACATATACTTAAAAATATAGCGACAGAGTTAGTAGGTGATTGAAAAAAAAAGGACATCTATGCTTGGCGGTTAACGTGTTAAAGGGTTCGTCAAGCCGTGTGAAACGAATCGCTTTCGGAGGTTTTCTAGAGGGAACGGCATCGCGCACTAGTGCGCGTCCCCGTGCCCTACTAGACTCTGAAGAGTTCGGATCGGATCGGAGAGCGGAACCACCCGAGGGCGCCTCTAAAGGCTCGGACCTCGGCTCGGGTATTTTAATACAATTGCTTGCTAATGGATTGACATAGGGTAAACAGTGTTCGCACCAGTGTTCGACACTTTCAGCCCAGTGCGGATTGATCAAAATTTGGTATACACCTTTAATTCTGATGACAATATAATTCAATACATTCAGTATTATTGTAAATCCAAGATGGCTGCCACTACATAATGGCGGGGTATCAATTGAAAGGGTTTGATTAGTAGAATAGTTCTTTATGAAAATAAAATGAAAATCCAATATGGCCGTCAACAAAATTTCATGTTCATTTCTTTCTTTTCACAACCCCTTCAATATGGGTATCAAATAGAAGGTCTTGACTAGTAGACTAGATGAGAAGTATACAACAATATTAAAAACTAAAATCTTAAAAAAAAAATGAGTAAAAAAATTATTAAGCTAAACGGATTATTGAAAATAAAGATTTAAAAAAATATATGTAGACAATGACAAGCTAAAAAATAAGTCGGTTAGTCCTAGGTACTAGTCATCACATCACTCTTCTCATCAACCTAGGGCATTGATCAGACAAAAAAATAAAATCGTTGGGCGTGTGAAATTTCTATCAAGTCAACCGCTATACCATAATAGTACAAATGCTATTTAGGTACATATTTACGGAGGTTACGTGCATCCAACGATTTAATTTTTTTGTCTGATCAATGCCCTAGCTAGGCCCTAGGTTGATGAGGAGAGTGGTGTGATGACTACCTAGGACCTACCGACTTATTTTTAGCTTTTAGTACATTGTCTACATTTTTTTTTAAAATCTTTATTTTCAATAAAACCGTTTAACTTAAAATTTTTTTTACTCATTTTTTACAAGCTTTTCCATGCATGTGTAAATCAGATGACAATACAAAATTATTATGACATAGAGCTGATCTGATGATGGAACCGGAAGGTGGTCATAGGAACTCGGTAGTTAAACGACACAACCCCATCGAGTTTGGACTTGTTTGATCCGTCTTGACGAGTGATTTGGCGCTAAATGGTAACCAGGCTGACAATGGAACTGGAAGATGGCCATAGGAACTCGGTAATTAAACAACACAACCCCATCGAGTTTGGACTCGTTTGATCCGTCTTGACGAGTACTTTAGTGCTAGATTGTAACCAGGGTCTGACGATGGAGCTGGAAGATGGTCATAGGAACTCGGGAAATAAGTTCGTTCGTTCGTTCGTTCCGTTTGTTATGAATGCGGATTCTGTCTTTGATTAGATGGATTAAATGGATGACCCAATGCCAAGGTGAGCACGTGCCGAGGGCTGAATGGTACGAGGGTGTATAAACAGTCATATCGCTAACGTTGCGCCTCAGGGCGAACCTCTGGGGGGATGGATTACATTTTAATGGAACGTTAAAGAACATTTAGCATGTTACACTTTCATCAATCACAATGTAACACGCTTTTATTAATAAAACAATTGGGTTTTGATAAAAGGGCAAAGATTTAATTAATACGAGGTGTAAAGTTTTAGGGTTTAATAAAAATATACAATTACTTAATTACATACACATACTTACGTACGATATGGGATTATAGTGACGTAGACGAAAAAGATTAATTATCGTTAAAGGTTTTTTTTTCTTTTCTTTTCTTTTCTTTTCTTTTCTTTTCTTTTCCCCCGACGTGGTTCAGTGTCGGAGACTTTATTAATCTATGTGTAATCTATTCCGTTTCAAGAAGAAGAAGAAGTTCGAGGTGTATCAGTAAATGAGCGTACGGTACAAAGAAGACTCAAAGAAGCTGGTTTTGGTTCGTTCATGCCCGCCAAAGCTCCAAGACTTGAGGTACATCATCGTAGGAACAGACTCACTTTCGCCCGGGAACATCTACTTTAGAATGCTGACCAAAATGGGGTAAGGTATTGTTTACTGATGAGTGCAGAATTCTTTTGAACCAAGTTGATGGAAGGCAAAGATAATACAGACGCAAAGGAGAACGATACAATCAAGCAAATTTAGAAACTACCGTGTCATATGGAGGAGTATCAATAATGGTCTGGGGAGGGATATGCTTGGGAGCACGTACGGACTTGGTGGTGATCAATGGAGGAAATCTGAATGCAGATCGCTATATAAGAGAAATTTTACAAGAAAATGTTGTACCGTTTGCCCCCTTTATCGGTAATGGCTTCACTTTGATGTAGGATAATGCTCGACCACATACTGCTCAAACATCTCTAGCATATCTGAATGATGTGAATATCACAGTCATAGAGTGTCCGGCGAGATCACCGGATATGAACCCGATAGAGCACATCTGGGACTTGTTGAAAAGAAGGGTTAAATCCAGATCTCCAGCTCCAGTCAACATCGGTGAACTGCGAACCGTCTTAGTTGAGGACTGGCAGAGACTGCCTCAGGAGACTCTGGATAACATTATTCTCAGCATGCCTAGAAGAGTGGAAACTTTAATTAGGGCACGCGGAGGAAACACACGATATTAATTTCATTATTTTTCCTTAAAAACATGTTTATAAACACTTTTTCAATTTACCTTAATGCCTTCAATAAAGCCTGAATAGTAGATTTTTTACAAAAGATAATTTTAGTTACAAAATGTGTATCACATGTGAGCCTATTTTTATTTTAAAAGGTATAATTTTAAACAAGTAAAGCAATATAAATATATGTTTTTCAAATAAAGCAATAATTTAAAAAAAATCAGTCCTTTTTTGTGTTCCGCTAAATATGCCGGTGTGTGTAGATACCATATCTTCACCTTTTCCCTAAAAAGGTCTTAAACCAATACAAAACTAGCACACTATATCCGTTGAAAGGAAAAGGGTTAATAAAACAAAATATATACTACTCAAAACAAAATAAGGGCCACGAGGTATTTTTTCATTTTGGTGTAAATTATTAAACATTTACATATTGAAAGTAGTAAAATATTGAGTATACAAACTCTTTGATACCTAAACTTTTTAATATTGTAGTATTCATCTAATGCTGGCAACAATTTTAAATAAAATTTGATTTAAAATTATTTTTGAAAATTTTGATTGCATTTTCTTTGACGTTTTGCTTTCCTTAGCTTCTTGGTTTATTAAAAATTATCAGAGTTCATTGATATCTCGAGTTAGAAACATCTTTTGCAATATGCCACAAGCACGCAGGCGTCATATGGACTCGCTGACAGCAACCAGAGCCGTTACAATGATTGAAGAAGGTCATTCGCAGCGATCTGTGGGTTTGCAATTGGGATTTTCTCGAAGAGCTATTCAAAATCTATGGAACCGTTTCCAAGAGACCGGCAGTGTTAGAAGAAGACCTGGTTCGGGCAGAGTTCGCATTACAACAGCTCAAGAGGATCGTTACATTCGATTAAGTGCGCGCCGAGATCGCACAACGACGGCCCGCTAGCTGCAAAATCGTTTACGGCTCACAACGGGTACTCGTGTCAGTGACCAAACTATTCGTAATCGATTGCATGAAGACCAGCAGGCATCAAGAAGGCAAATTGTCCGTATTCCATTAACCAGAAATCATCGTGCAAATCGTTTAAGATTTTCCCGTCAACATTTGGACTGGGACATAAACCAATGGGGCATGGTGCTCTTCACAGACGAATGCAAAGTTAAATTTTTTAACGACGATCGGCGTATTAGAGTATGTAGAAGACGCGGCGAGAGATTTTCAGAAGCCTGCATCCATGAAGTCGATCGTTTTGGTGGTCCAAATGTAATGATTTGGGGCGGGATAAGCTTACACGGCAAAACTGAGCTCGCTATTTTAAATGAGGGTACTGTTACTGCTCAGCGGTATATTGAGGAAGTCGTCAGACCACATGTGATCCCATTTGCCCAGCGAGCGGGTCCTGGATTCATCTTGATGCAAGACAATGCTCGTGCACACACGGCTCAAGCGACTCGGTTTGTACTGGAAGCGTCTCAAATTCAAGTCTTGCCGTGGCCGGCGAACAGTCCGGACTTAAATCCAATAGAGCACATGTGGGATCAGTTAAAACGAAGAGTTAGAGACGGTGATCAGGAAATCCACAACCAACAGCAACTCATCAACGCTGTTAAAAGAGCCTGGGAAGAGATTCCAATGGAAAATGTCAGGCATTTGATTGAGAGCATGCACTCCAGGCTTCAGGAGTGCGTAACGAAACGAGGGGGGCATACCCGTTACTAAAAGATGAGCATGGAGTATTTTCTTTTGTTTTCAGTAACTTTACATTGTTTTTATTTTTAACCTTAAATGTGTTTTTTCTTTCAAAAGCAAATAAACTTTTTAATCATTATTATTGGAATAAATTTATTGGTCTACACGGTAAAAACAACATTAGTTTTCGTTATAGAGACAAAAAAATTAATATTGGTTTTATTATTTTCATGGTACAGACAAAATTCCTCGTGGCCCTTATTTTGTTTTGAGTAGTATATAATGTTCTAAAAGATTTATTGAAACTTAAGTCTTATCGTCTCATCTCAGTGTGTGTTGCGTCTGTACCAGAAGCGTGCACGATAGTCATCACTGCACGTAAGAAAAGCAGGGGCTGTCCCAGAGTGAACTATATACCTGAAATAATAATTAAAACATTTAAGTAAATAACTGACCTACAGCCTACAGACAGAAACAGACCTAAAGGCCTATAAAATCAAATTTATGGGTATTGGCTTAATCACCACGCTTGCCAAATGCTGGTTGGTGATCACAAACCCGGGCTATGCATCGACAAATACGAAACACTACCCATTCTGGGCATAGAACCCAGGACCTGTAAATATCAGGCTTCAATTTCACCACTCCGCCACCGAGGTAAAAATAACAAAAATTAAGGGGGGAGTGGATGTTCATTATCATCATCATCATTGTTATCGCCATCGCCATCGTCATCGTCATCGTCATCGCCATCGCCATCGCCATCGCCATCGCCATCGTCATCGCCATCGCCATCGCCATCGTCATCGCCATCGCCATCGCCATCGCCATCGCCATCGCCATCGCCATCGCCATCGTCATAGTCATCGTCATCGTCATCGTTATCGCCATCGCCTTTGATTTTTTTCTTGCTTTGCTAGTGAAATAAACACACTACTCAACAATTTTTATAGTGTTAACATAAATAGATGCTAAGAAAATTAAAAAAAACGTTAGTTTGAAAAATATAATTATATAAAAAATCTTCATACAAAACGTCAATTTCATAGGTAAGGACCTAATATTACTGGACGTCAACTAGAAACCAGGGGGTCGACCGCCTAACGCTCTCGCTTTCGATCGCTTTGAAGGCGAGGCGAGGAAGAGGCGTCATCTTGTCATTTCGAAAGCAATATGAAAGCAATATCAAAAACTATAGGCTATAGCTTTCGATATTATTTGATATTATATTTCTATATTATAATAGAAAGCGAGGCGAGGGCCTCGCTTTCAAAGCGATCGAAAGCGAGAGTGTTAGGCGGTTGGGGGGCAGGTAGGCTACTCTTGACGCAAACTCAATCTCAATGCAATTCCAATGCGATTAATATGTATTCATATTGGGATAAGTTTCGCAATTTCGGGACACCCCATCTCGATAATAATTTGTTCACTCAATTTCCACGCAATTTAATTCCAATGTAGCGCTATTATCGCTTTTAAGAGTGCCATTTGAATTTTTTAGATTTGGGATTGGAAATTGATTATTGCAATTGTGTTTCAAGAGTAACCCACCAGGTGGTCTGTGTTCAATTTTATTGTTGCTTAAGACTAGAATCGGCTGCATAGGGATTTGCATATATCCGTTGAAAGGAAAAGGGTTAATAAAACAAAATATATAATGTTCTAAAAGATTTATTGAAACTTAAGTCTTATCGTCTCATCTCAGTGTGTGTTGCGTCTGTACCAGAAGCGTGCACGATAGTCATCACTGCACGTAAGAAAAGCAGGGTACATTTAAGTAAATAACTGACCTACAGCCTACAGACAGAAACAGACTTAAAGGCCTATAAAATCAAATTTATGGGTATTGGCTTAATCACCACGCTTGCCAAATGCTGGTTGGTGATCACAAACCCGGGCTATGCATCGACAAATACGAAACACTACCCATTCTGGGCATAGAACCCAGGACCTGTAAATATCAGGCTTCAATTTCACCACTCCGCCACCGAGGTAAAAATAACAAAAATTAAGGGGGGAGTGGATGTTCATTATCATCATCATCATCGTTATCGCCATCGCCATCGTCATCGTCATCGCCATCGCCATCGCCATCGCCATCGCCATCGCCATCGCCATCGCTATCGTCATCGCCATCGCCATCGACATCGCCATCGCCATCGTCATAGTCATCGACATCGTCATCGTTATCGCCATCGCCTTTGATTTTTTTCTTGCTTTGCTAGTGAAATAAACACACTACTCAACAATTTTACCACTCCGCCACCGAGGTGAAAATAACAAAAATTAAGGGGGGAGTGGATGTTCATCATCATCATCATCGTCATCGTCATCGTCATCGTCATCGCCATTGCCATCGCCATCGCCATCGCCATCGCCATCGCCATCGCCATCGCCATCGCCATCGCCTTGTCATCGCCATCGCCATCGCCATTGTCATCGCCATCGCCATCTCCATCGCCATCGCCATTGTCATCGCCATCGTCATCGTCATCGCCATCGCCATCGTCATCGTTATCGTCATCGTCATCGTCATCGTCATCGTCATCGCCATCGTCATCGCCATTGCCATCGTCATCGCCATTGCCATCGCCTTCGCCATCGTCATCGTCATCGTCATCGTTATCGCCATCCGTCATCGTCATCGTCATCGTCATCGTCATCGTCATCGCCATCGCCATCGCCATCGCCATCGCCATCGTCATCGTCATCGTCATCGTCATCGTCATCGTCATCGCCTTTGATTTTTTTCTTTTTTATGTCTGCTTATATTTAGCTAGTGAATCAAACACTACTCAACAATTTTTATAGTGTTAACATAAATAAAATAGATGCTAAGAAAATTAAAAAAACGTTAGTTCGAAAAATATAATTTTATGAAAAATCTTCATACAAAACGTCAATTTCATAGGTAAGGACCTAATATTACTGGACGTCAACTAGAAACCAGGTACTCTTGACGCAAACTCAATCTCAATACAATTCCAATGCGATTAATATGTATTCATATTGGGATAAGTTTCGCAATTTCGGGACGCCCCATCTCGATAATAATTTGTTCACTCAATTTCCACGCAATTTAATTCCAATGTAGCGCTATTATCGCTTTTAAGAGTGCCATTTGTTTTTTTTAGATTTGGTATTGGAAATTGATTATTGCAATTGTAAAATGTTCAAAATCATTTTTAAAGCAAATTTTGTTGCGAACAAATTACAAAAACACAAATGTTGAAAAAATTTCCACGAGCAGGATTTGAACCTGCACCCTTCTGACATTCCGGGTCAGGTGCTCTTCCAATTGAGCTATCGTGGTTCTAACCAGCCCGCCGAAATTATTCAACACTTTTTACTTTGTAAGCCAAAGGCGCCCATTCAATGTCAACAACTACCGTCATTAACATCCGATCATAATATTTTTACAAATATTAAAGATCAGTTAAGAAATAAGCAAGCTATTTTATAAAATGTTCAAAATCATTTTTAAAGCAAATTTTGTTGCGAACAAATTACAAAAACACAAATGTTGAAAAAATTTCCACGAGCAGGATTTGAACCTGCACCCTTCTGACATTCCGGGTCAGGTGCTCTTCCAATTGAGCTATCGTAGTTCTAACCAGCCCGCCGAAATTATTCAACACTTTTTACTTTGTAAGCCAAAGGCGCCCATTCAATGTCAACAACTACCGTCATTAACATCCGATCATAATATTTTTACAAATATTAAAGATCAGTTAAGAAATAAGCAAGCTATTTTATAAAATGTTCAAAATCATTTTTAAAGCAAATTTTGTTGTGAACAAATTACAAAAACACAAATGT